>ML058586.1:1350000-1664170 GCA_003013855.2 Liriodendron chinense | reverse complement strand
AATTGTGGGTTCGAAAACCTTTTAAGTATCTACTGCCTTAAAGATGAAGGGAAGAACGTTCCCGTTGAGAGTCGCCAGTTTGACGCCTGAAGGGCGCCGAAACATTACGCCTCGCGGTAGCTTTCTTATGTGTATATTCGTGTTTGCGAGCAATTGATCTCAGAGTGTCCATATATTCAGATATAACCAGAGATTCTGGGTTCGATCCCCAGCAGAGTCGCCAGTTTGTTAGAACTAGAAAATGTATCACAATGACATTTTCTTGAAATGTGGTGTTTTGTTGTTCTGGGGTTCTGAATATAGAGACATTCGTAGATAATCACAAGCATTCACAAAATACACAAGAGAAGAGATATCGCAAGGCGAATTTTATTCCAGAGATTCTGAGATCTTGTACATTCCAGGCCGTGATCTGGCACGAGCCCTTAATTACATCGAATGATCGATGACCCTTGATTAAAAGGCAAAGGACTAGTCAGCAGGGACTATGGTCTCAGAGTTCTTTAGTCATGGAGACCTGTGTTTTGGTGGTCGCGGAGACCTGTATTTGTATGGTCGCGGAGACCTGTGTTTGTATGGTCGCGGAGACCTATGTTTGTTATAGACTGATCCACCTTTATATGAGTCGGATGTCTATGTCCCATGTTTTGACCGGAGATCCGGGCTGAGACTGTCAGGGTTTATGACTGAGATGGACGACTCTGGGCCCGCGCCTGTCAATGTAGGGACAGGTGACCTCGGGAAGTCCATTCTACAGTTGTGTGTACCTGCGCAGCTCAACCAGCGGATGCCGTTTGGATGGGTAGGGCATCGACTGCTCTTGGAATATCAGTTTTTAACAGATTGTGTGTGTGATAGTTCAGAACTCTCCTGGTGTGGTTTATCGTGTTAACCATAGTCCCCTTTGCTTAGTCCAGACCTGGATTCGGGTCATATTATGATAGTACACGTAATGATGATGCATCAGTATGATTCTGGGCGCCGGCGGCCTCTTTTCGGGAGAATTGTTCCATTCAGCTCGTTAGGTCGGATCGGACTCCGAAGGCTTGTGTTTTGCTCATTGGGTAGCCCGGATGGGTCGTTTGACTGCTCCATTGCGTCCGGAACGCTCGAAATACCCAAAATAGGCTCAAACGGGGCTTAAAAATGTTATAAAATGAGGATTTAAAGGTGCTGGAATGAATGCGCAAAGTGCTGATTTTTGCGATCCGCTGGCCTGATTTTATTGATGCGCTGGGGCCAGTGCGTCCTTAAATGATTTTTATGATGCGCTGGGTAATTTTGTGACGCGCTGGAGCCAGTGCGTCCTTAAAATCTAATTTTTCGATCCGCTGGCCCATTTTGCGACGCGCTGGGGCCAGTGCGTCCTTAAAATTGTAATTTAATGATGCGCTGGGCTATTTTTGCGACGCGCTGGAGCCAGTGCGTCCGTAAAATGCCCCAATTGATGGTTTGTGTAATCCACCAAGGACTTTCCTGATGCGCTGGGTCACTTTTGTGATGCGCTGGGACTGGCGCATCAAAAAAAGATGACTTAGTCATTCCTCCGGACCTGGTGCGATCGGAGGTGCGATTTCCGGCGAGGGGTTCCGGCGGTCGGAGAAGGATTCCGGCGGTCGGCAAAGGTTTTTCGGCGACGAGGTCCTCTCTCTCTCTCGCTGAATGATGCAAATGAGGTGGTGGGCGGGGTATTTATAGGTATCGTCGTCCAATAAGCGGTCGACACGTGTAGCGCGTCGAGAAAATGAGTCGGCGCGTCGATAAATGTGCTCGGCGCGTCGCGAAATGATCGGAGTCCAGAAGTTGGTTTGCAGGACGCGCCAGCTGCCAGCGCATCCTGAAATTAACTGATTTTTGGATGCGCTGGGTGAATTTTTGGATGCGCTGGGGCCAGTGCGTCCGTTAATTAATTTTTTGGATGCGCTGGGCGCAGTGCGTCCATTAATTGATTTTGGATGCGCTGGGCGCAGTGCGTCCATAAATTCATTTTTTGGATGCGCTGGGCGCAGTGCGTCCATTAATTGATTTTGGATGCGCTGGGCGCAGTGCGTCCATAAATTCATTTTTTGGATGCGCTAGGCGCAGTGCGTCCATTAATTAATTTTTTGGATGCGCTGGGCGCAGTGCGTCCATTAATTAATTTTTTGGATGCGCTGGGCGCAGTGCGTCCATTAATTGATTTTTTGGATGCGCTGGACGTATTCGTGTCCCACAGATTTGGGTTTTGCAAATTGGGGTGTTTGCGGGGTCCGCATCGCGGTGAATGCCGATGCACTGCTCCTATTTCTTCATAATTGAGGTATCCTCCCAATTTTGGACAGTTTTGGTCACGGTGACCGGTGGGGTCCATTACCGGCCCAATTTCATGCTTGAGGCAAATCTGATGCATGCATCGTGATCCGTGCCGCGATTTTCGATGCACTGGCCCTAAATCTGACCGCATGATGGTTTTGGCATTCGGAATTATCATTTCGGGGATCCTCACTTTTGGGACCCCAACAATAGATCATCCCTCTGTAATCACATTCTCCGAAGAAGATCGCACAATTGAAGCAACAAACCACAACCGACCGTTGATGGTCACAGGAACAATTAGAGACACGGAGATCAAGCGATGCATGCTTGACGATGGGTCCGCGGTGAATATTATGTCATTGAAGACACTCCAAAGATTGGGTTACAGGCCATCAGCCCTGCGTCCCAGCACCATGGTCATTCAAGGATTCAATCAAGACAGCCAGCGTACCTTAGGGTCGATCACTGTGATGCTAGAAATTGAAAGATTGAAGAAGAAAGTAACATGCCAAGTAATCGACGCAGTAACAACGTATAATCTTCTGCTAGGAAGACCGTGGCTCCATCAGAATCGCGTCATCCCCTCAACCTATCATCAGTGCTTTAAATACAACAGAGAGGGAGTTCAGTACAGAGTGGCAGCAGACCCAAAGCCATATACGATCGCAGAATCATTCTTAGCCGACGCTCGGTATTATGACCTGGTCACGAAGGGGGAGACGCGAAGAAGCCCGACGCAATGCGGAAAGGGCAAGGGGCAAAACCGAAAGTCAGCAAGTTCGAACAGAGAGGCAAACCTCAATTCATTACTCAGAAAGAAGCAAGTCAGCCAGCTGAAGGACCTCAAAGGGCTCCCAAAAAGTTCTACATAGTCCCGAAACACTTGCGACAGCCCGGGCAGTCCGTCCTAGAAATGATCTCGAATCAGCACATGAGTGTGCTCAAATCTAGCTTCAATATGCCAGTGCCAAAAATAGGAAGAGTTAAGCCTTTTCCGAAGGCTCCAAACCAGTTTGTGGTACCGCCAAACGCCAGTACGAAGAAAGAAATCAAATTTTATTCAGCATCAGGTGAACCTGCACGGTCCAAGGACGAGGCTGAGAAACCACTTCGTTTACCTCAGCCCATAGAAGAAGAGAGATACAGTGAAGCTAGCCGTAACATCATGAAGAGTATGGGCTTCTGCTATTCAGAATCAACCTCGAATGGTAGAATGTTAGCGCCGTTCGAAGAAAACAACAAAGTTCATCAAGGAAGAGAAGGGTTAGGGGCAAAGACGAAGATCAGACATGTTAATATGGTAACAATCAACACTACGGAAGAGGTACAGCCACAAGAGGTAGCCGACGTCATCCAACCCAGTGCCGCACCTGCACAGATAGAGGACGGGGGACAGCCCACGATAGATGAGCTTGAAGAAATAAATCTGGGAACCCTAGAAGACCCTAGAAATACGTACCTGAGTAAAAATGTCCCAGAAGAGGAGAAAGAGAAATACATCCGACTGTTGAAAGAAAATAGGGATGTATTCGCTTGGACATACTCAGAAATGCCGGGGCTTAGTCCAGCAATTGCAATGCATAAGTTGGGCATCTTGAAAGGGAAGAAGGCGGTCAAGCAGCCTCAACGACGATTCCACCCAAACATAGTACCCAAAATCGAAGAAGAAGTCGAAAAGTTGATCCAGGCCGGGTTCATCCGAGAGGTTAAGTACCCACAATGGATCTCAAACATTGTGCCGGTCAAGAAAAAGAATGGTCAAATCCGAATCTGCGTAGACTTTCGGAACCTCAACGAAGCATGCCCTAAGGATGATTTCCCACTACCTATCCCAGAGCTACTGATCGACAGCACGACAGGATACGCAGTGATGTCCTTTATGGACGGTTACTCGGGGTATAATCAGATTCGTATGGCCCCGGAAGATGAGGAATCAACAGCCTTTCGTACAACGTTGGGCATATACTGTTACCGTGTGATGCCGTTCGGGTTAAAAAACGCAGGGGCAACGTATCAACGTGCGATGCAAGTAATCTTCCAGGACATGATGCACAAACATGTCGAATGCTATGTAGACGATCTGGTAGTGAGATCAGCCGGGCATGAACAGCATAGGGAGCATCTACGGCAAGTATTCCAAAGACTGAGAAAGAAAAGCCTTCGCATGAACCTATTGAAGTGCGCGTTCGGGGTTTCCTCTGGCAAGTTTTTAGGGTTTGTTATCAGACATCGAGGAATAGAAATTGACCCAACAAAGATTAAGGCAATTAGGGAGATGCCGCCACCGAAGAATCTCAAAGAGCTGAAAAGTTTCCAAGGCCGAGTCGCGTACCTAAGGAGGTTCATCTCGAACTTGTCGGGTCGTTGTCAACCATTCTCGCGCCTCAACAAGAAGGGAGTACAGTTTAAGTGGGACGATGCTTGCCAGAAAGCGTTTGACTCTCTAAAAGACTTGCTCGACAAATCTCCAGTTCTCGCGGCACCAATTAAAGGGGAACCACTAATCCTTTACATTGCCGTCGGCGAAAATTCACTTGGAGCCCTCTTAGCCCAGAAGAACGAAGAAGGGAAGGAAAGCGCGCTCTACTACCTGAGCCGCACGCTGGTGGGAGCCGAATTTAACTACTCAGCGATCGAGAAGATCTGTTTGGCGCTGATCTTTGCCGTTAAAAAGCTCAGGCATTACTGTCTCTCTCACCAGATAACATTAATATCCAAGGCGGATCCCCTCAAATTTCTCATGAACAGACCTATGTTGTCCAGACGATTGGCCAAGTGAGCCCTTCTCTTGTCAGAATTCGACTTGACATACATGCCGGCTCGAGCCATCAAAGGGCAAGCTATCGCAGACTTCCTTGCCGCACATCCAGTACCAAGCGGTGAAGAAATAGAGTACGACCTCCCAGACGAGCAGGTCATGGCGACGAATGAAACACGCCATTGGGAGATGTATTTCGACGGCGCAGCCAGAGCGGTAGGATCAGGGGCAGGAATTATATTCATCAGTCCGCAAGGGGACCTGCTACCCTATTCATTCACATTAGTCCCGGCATGCACCAACAACGAAGCTGAGTATCAGGCTCTTATTATTGGGTTACAGTTGGCCCTAGAAATGCAAATCAAGGAAATACGTATCTACGGTGACTCTAGGCTTGTCATCGGACAATTGACGACAGAGTACGAAGTCCGTAAACCCGAATTATCACCCTATTGTCACCAAGCGCAGTCCATGTTCAATCAGTTTCGGAACAGCAGTATCTCACATATACCGAGGCAGGAGAATGTACAAGCTGATGCACTCGCCAGTTTAGCTGTTGCTTTAGCTAACCCAGGAGGCAGCCCACTTCAGGTTACGATTGAAGAAAGAAGAATCCCGCCTACGGCTGCGCTGCGCAATGGAGGATTGAGTGTCAATCCCATTTGCTGCTTTGAGATCACAGAGGAAGACGATTGGAGAAAATCATTCATTGACTATCTGAAGTACGGATTTCTACCAGAAGAGCCCAAGATGCGCACACAAATCAGAAGGCGTGCCAGTTTATTTGTGCTCCAAAATGACGTACTCTACAAGCGGTCCTACGAGGGGATATTGCTGCGATGCCTAAACCAAGATGAAGCACGTAGTACATTGAAAGAAGCTCATGGAGGAGAATGCGGCGCTCACCAGGGAGGAACTTACACCACCATGTACGACACATGGGTTACTACTGGCCGACAATGACGAAGGACGCGATAGGATACGTAAAGAAGTGTCACCAGTGTCAGATCCATGCCGATATCATACATTCGCCACCGGAAGAGTTGCATCAGTCAGTGATGTCCTGGCCTTTCGCAGCCTGGGGCATGGACGTGATCGGACCAATTAGTCCGCCATCCTCCCAGGGACATCAGTACATCCTCGCAGCAACCAACTATTTCTCCAAATGGGCCGAAGCAGTCGCCCTGAGAAATGTGAAAGCCAAGCATGTCGAGGGTTTCATTCGTCACGCCATATTATACCGGCATGGTATTCCCGAGAGAATCACCACGGACAACGGGACACCTTTCAAGAATGCTGCCATCGATAAACTGTGCGCAAAATTCAAAATCAAGCATTGTTACTCATCACCCTATTATCCTCCTGCGAATGGGCTAGCCGAAGCATTCAATAAGACCATTGTGAAGATTCTGAAAAAGACAGTGGCGGAGAATAAGAGGGACTGGGACAGACGGTTGCCCGAAGCACTGTGGGCTTATCGAACTACGCACCGCACGGCCACCCGGGCTACGCCCTACTCACTGGTATACGGTACAGAAGCTGTGATCCCGATGGAAATACAAGTTGAGTCGCTACGGGTCGCTCTCCGACACTCCCTGACAACCGAGCATAATGCCAAGAGCCGGATGGTCGAACTTGATAATCTGGATGAAAAGAGGCTCGCTGCCCAGCAGAGGCTCGAGATATATCAAAAGCAAATTTCCGCCGCGTACGATAAGCGCGTCAGGGGCAGATCGTTCAAAAAGGGCGATCTCGTGCTAATGATGAAGCGTCCAGCACCGCTCCAAGGATCGAAGAGCAAGTTCGACCCAAAGTGGGATCCCGTCTGCATTATCGACGAAGTGTATTCCAACGGAGCCTATCGGGTAATAGATTGCAAAGGACAGGGTGTCAGTTCGCTAGTGAATGGCCGATTCCTGAAAAGATACTACACCTGACTTAAACTTATCATTACAAAATTGTAAATGCCCCACTAGAGGGAGTGTAATAAAGTAGATGCCAAAAGAAAGGATACCATACAATGATTAGACCCAAAATACTAATCATCCGCTTTATGCTTGCACAGGTATTGAAAGGGTCACCAAGGCTCGAGGCACGTCAAGCAGGACACACGCCTTTTCGGGATTATTAAAATCAAGATAAGCCCTAAGCCAAGGCTCGGCTACATCCTCGTACACATGCGTAGGTTCAAATCCTAAACAGGGGGACGTTCCTTTCTAAATAGCACAATCTATTTTTGCATTGAAACTCAAGAGGAACGACAAGCAGGTTAAGAAGCACAATATGAACTCATCATCATAATAGCATACATAATGATACAACACTCATTACAACGTGTTTTAAAACTACAAAAGAATCATTATCATTACAGCCTAACCATCTAAAGTTCTCAAGCACTGCTCTAATAGGTTAACTGCGGACCCCGCGATTGCCTTCTGTCTTGCCTCAGCCTCGGCCAGGATTTGAACAGGGTCGGGAGTGTCTTGAAGAGACCGCTGCAGCTCCGTAATCCGTGCCCTCACAGCGTCACACTCCGTCTTGCGTTGGTCGATAGAAGACTGCAGGGTTGCTTTCTGACCACCAAGTTTCGAAAGTTTGAAATGGACGACAGAATGTTCGGCGCGTAATCGGGCCATCTCATCCTCAATTTCTACAAGGCGCCTGGTGACCTCTTGGTGCTCAGTATCCACAGCCTGCCAATTCTTCTGCACTGCGGCCACATCTGCCTCGTGCAACTCTAGTTCCGGAAGAAGGGACCGCAACTGACCGCGTTTTTCTTCAATAGAGGGGTCAGTCCTAAAGTGCCTTGCATCGTTCACTTGAGCCACACCATCTTTGAATTGTGACACATGGTTGACTATCGAAGAGATGTCGACTCCAAGCCACGTAGCAGTGAGTTCCAACGCCTGCAGCGCCTCATCCAAGATAGACCCTTCATCTCCTTTCCTAAGCGAATCGACGATGTCGGACAGTAAACTCTTCAGAAGGTTCGCCTTGGTCCTTGATAAGCCCCGGAGAGACGAGAGGAATGCCTCGGGCAGGACTACAGGAGCCGGGACGCTGGCAGGGGCAGTGGCTGGTAAAAGAAACGGTAAACGTTAGCACACTGGAGAGAGAAGAGAAGCGAACAAACGATGAAGGAAAGTATTATACCAGTAGGGATTTCATCACCCGGTGCACTGGTTGAGGCAACAGGTCTCGACGAGCTGGGGGCATATCCAACCATGACTTCCGCTGCCGGCTCAGGCATTTCAGGGGAAGAAAGAATGACGACCTCAGAGGCAGAGATAGCCCGGGCTGGTTCAGCGGCCAGGGGCACTTCGGCGATAGGCTCTGGAACGCTAGTGACCTCTGCAATCATGATTCCTCGGGGGGGGGGGAGTGAGGCCTCTTCTATTGAAACAACAGGTCTCGCCTCAGGAGCGGGACCAGGGTTCACTGCTGCCTCGATATTGACAGAAACGGTAAGGAAGGGGTCTTCAGCTCGCGGCTCACCATCGACGTCCATAGGGACGGGTTCTATGTCTACCTCAGGAACGGATCGCTCATACACTGGTTCGCTACCCTCACCTCCCTCCACAGGATGATCTCCGCTGAGACCTGCCTGCGAACTCATCTCACCTTCCTCCCTTGGACCGCTTGCATCATCGGTCGGGACGCTGCCGGCAGCCCCGGGGGGTTGACTCCGCGCCTTCTCAGCTCTATACAACTTCAGCAGGTCCTTTATTTTCTTACCGCCGTCAGAAACAGAGACGCGATGAGCAGTCTTTATGCGGGGCCCAGAACGTTCGGGAGATAGTTCGAAATCACCATCCTCGGGCGCAGAACGTCTGGACAGGCTCGTCCGACTTGCCGGACTTTGGCCGCGACCTCCCTGACCCCCGGAGGGCGGGGTGCCTGCTGCCGCAACACCTCCTCGCCACCGCCCGCTCCATCATCGCCATCACCACCATCATCACCACCATCATCCCCTTCGTCGCCATCACCCGCCTCTTCCTCATCACCGGCATTCCCCGCTGCAGCAGCTTCACCACCATCATCATCGCCAATGTCATAACGCTCCCTCTGCCCCTCTGCCATAGGACCGACAAGTGGGGAATCCGGGTTCCCTTGCAGCGTAACCCTCTGGCCATGAGCAACCCACCCCTCGAGTGTATGCTCGGGCTTCTCATGATCTATTATGACGTTCAATGAGGTCATGAACTTCTGCACGCCAGGGGTAGCCAGTTGGCGAAGCGGCTCTGCTACGTACCCTAAGCCGTCGGCAGGAGTGGGATTAACAATCGGAGGAGAGACGAAGACGGGATCTGTCACGTGTCGGTTATTGCGAACTAAGGAATATTGGTGGGCCCACCACCGCATCCATCCATACTGTAGCGCCGGGGACATACTCCATCCCGGGAACGATGAAAGAACAACCTGACCTGGTAAGCAGAAGCTGTCGCCATATCCACTTCCAATGGATCGGCCCTGTGCCGTATGCCCGCTGCTCCCTTGTCACCGGTTCGATCAATTCCGGTACCCCTTGATCATAACCGAACTGCCTGGCAAATCTGTTCGGGTAATATGGTTCTCTCCAAAATTCAGCGCCCTCTCTTAAAGGCAACGAACTCGGGCGAATGGACACCAAGAACGAGCGGTGATAAGAGCTGAGACTCTCGTCGTCGTCAAGCAGGTCTGGATCCTCGCTGTTAGTTCCCGAGAAGAGAAAGAAGTCAACGTCGTCATGGCGGGCTATCTTCGTCTCGATAGTCGCCGGATTTCCGCTGATCATCTTCCGATTTTGAAAAGCGTGTAGCGGAACAGATCCCCTTTGGATGAAGTCCTTGAGCTCCATGCCGTACACCCACGGGAAGTAGACCCCAAGCCATCCCGAGAAGAAGTGTCACCCACAATAAGCAGAATTCAATCCGAAGGAGGCCGAACCTTTGTTGCTAATGACGCCGCCGAAAGCCCGATACATGGAACACAATACTACTAGGGCCAATGCGTAGCGATGGCCGTCGGCCAAACTCCCCGCCACGGCGAAACAGGAGACTCGCACACTGTCCGCCTGCTTAGAGCTCGGGAGGGCCACACAACACAGCCAATAGGCCAAGAACCCGGCAAGTTCGCAGGTAGGGGATAGCTTATTCGGCCGCGGAAATTTCTTCTTCATCTTGGCCTCCAAGACTAGTTTATCCTTGCGGCCTTCATCGCACAATCCGTAATCCAAGCTGAGACAGGAAGAAAACCATCAGCGGAAGAAAGAAAGAATGAAACAGTACGCGAACAGTGCAAGACAAGAGAAGAAACTCACTTCAGGCCGTGGCTAAAGTACACTAGCCAGTCTTCGAAAGGCACTTTATCTCTGGAGGTTAGAAATTGCGGCAACTCCGCGAACAATTCGTAGCAGGCTGCAGAATAAAAGCCTTCATCAACACCCTTCTTCTTCTTGGACAGCTCCTCATCACTAGGAGTCCATTCATCATAGATTCTGCCGCGAATAGGGAGACCTGCTATCCGATACAGATCCCAGAGGGAGATGCTCATTTCTCCGCAAGGCAGATGAAAGGAGTTGGTGACAGAACTCCAATAATTCAGGAACCCCTTATAAATGCAAGGTTCTCGATGGAAATAGCTCGATGTCGCTTGAATGGCCCGAAGGAGACCTACTTGCTTCAAGGTCTCTTCGTGCCGCTCAACTATCCGATTGGCCCAAGCTTCATAACCGGGATGAGGGCTCAAATGTCCTCGGGTCCTGAAACCCCCGGTAGGCCAAATTTCTGCATCAGACAGAGGACGAAACCTTTGGCGCAGGGTCTCGTAATAATGAGTCGGAAAGGGCAGATGAGGGTCGTGGTTCGGTTCTAGAAATATCATGTCCTTCTCCTCGAGGACAGACTGCTGCGTGCCGTTCTTGGATATGGCACAGTTGACGAACGTCTCTGGAATGGACGTCCAGGAATCGACGCTATAGAAAGAATTCGCGCGACGTATATCGGAGGGCTCGATGCTTGGTAGAGAGCGATATCTCTGGAAGCTTTTAGGAAAACGGATGAACTGCTTCGTATAAGGGTTACGGATTACAAGGGATGATACTGGCAGCTTCACAGAAGACCAGACAACCCTCATTTTGTCGGACTTCGACTTAGTCTGGTTTTCTATATAGATCTGCTTGGCGCTCTTCCCAGTCGTCTTTGGACGACCGCGCTTGGCAGACTGAGCAGGCTCAATTGGGCTCGCTTCGCCCTCTTCGGACCCGACAACCTCATCAGTCCGAAAACCTTGTAAGGGAGCGTACCACGCATCCCATTCCTCCTGGGTACCCTCATCGGGAGGGGGTGGTAAGGCCTTGTCGCAAAGTATCTTTCGCTGGACATTCTTCGGAAGGGTCAGAATACGTTCGTAGAAATTGAATGTCTCAGGCGGGAGAAACCACTGTGGGTTCTCAGCTGACGGTCTGGAAGTCTGCTTGATGGCAGCCCGCTTACGCTTGGATGGAGTTTGAGACGGACCCGAAGGACCGGCTTGCGAAGGGTCGCTGGCCATTATAATCTGCAATGGCGTAGAAAAGGGGCTTAAGTACAGAGCATGTGAAAATATCCTCATAAAGACAATTAAGCATTCACGAAATCCAAAAGCATAAGAAGCAACAAGCGAACGAAGAACAGGCACCGACCCAGGCCAATGCGCAACATCACCAACCAATGAAAATGAAACGAAATGACAACACCCGCAAACAACATCATCACAAACGCACAAGCTTTCAAAAAGACAGAAATAAGGCGGAAAAGTATAAATAGCATTCATTAAACCATGAGGGCCATACCAAGGCCCAAACCATTCAAAGTCAATTGTTTTAAAGGATAAAAAAGCCGACGGTCAATATCAAACGACCCAAAATTGTGGGGACCCCCTCCCCCAAGCCAGAAAACGAAGATTTCAGTCTTGCACCAGAGGAAGAACTCGAGCCCTCAGCTCATCGACCCTCGCTTGAATCTGGGCCTCCTTGTAGACCAAGTCCACCAAGATGGAGATGCATTGTTGCACAAGGTCGAAGTTCAAGTGCTCAGCATCGGCGTAGTTCCTTATCGCAGACAAGTCAATCGCCAAGTCATCGTGCTCCCGGACAGCCGCCCTGACCATCCTCCAAATGCCGGCACGACGATCCGGGTATTCGGCCTCCGCCAAGGGAATAAGCCAAGCCAGGAACCTCCTACTCTCCCTCTTCTCGTCCTTTAGGAAGTGGAGACGTTTCGAGAGGGACAGAAAGGAAGCAGCCAGAGAAGGCTCCGCCGCCTCCAGAACCGCCAACTCCTCCAGGAGGGAAGAATCGCCGATGTAGCCAGATATAGCCTCCTTGCGCTCATCGGAGATGCCCGCCATCGCCGAGATATTCTGCATAGCCCGGAGGATCGGGCGGGATTCAGCGCCAAGGCGAGTCGAGGCTTCAGCCACCTCATCGCATTGATTAGCAAGAGATGACCAAGCCTCGGGTTGGTCCAGATCGTTTAAGAGCCGCCCCATGCAGTCACGAACCGCGCGAAGGGAAGCACGGGTTATGACCATTGTCTGCTAAAGAACAAGACAGATGAACCCGTAAGGCAGTCCGACAGAAGAAAAATGCACAAAACCGCTCGGGCAAAGCCAGAAAAGCCGAGAAACGACATGCAAAGGTATGCTCGAAGCAACACTTTAAAATCATCATTAGAATTGCCCATTAAACTAAAGCAGCCAGGGAGTCTCCCAAGTGTGCGAGACCCTACGCCTCCATAAGACGACTGGCACGCATGCGCGAACACGAAACAGAGGCATGGGGGTTCACACCCTTTGGAGACACGACGGACCGCCGGTGCGAAACCCGTAGAAACCGCAGACTCCACCGAGGCCCACGGGTTAGGTGCACGAGGTTTCACATACCCTGTTGATACTCAAAGCAGATCTGGTTTAATAAGAGAGTGCATGAGACCCCACGCACCCGGAACAAATCCCAAATATCGTGAGCAACGGTCAAGTGAACCCGCAGGTGAGTCTGTTAAGCCACGATAAGCGTACCAAGATAGGACACCAGAATTGGACAACTTCTCCAATTCAGAGATCAGCGCCTATTGGCCTTAACACACCTTGCGATCGGGCCAATTGATCAAGTCCGGAGGTGTGTGTGGGAGCCGGTTTACGTAACAGATTTAGTAAATTTCACTAAGTCCCAAAGTCGCACGCACAGAGCCTAGCGCGTCGAGAAAATCAGGCAAATTCACAAATCCGAAGGACATGACGCACCGGGCTCAGCGCGTCCAAGAAATGGTAAATTCACCTTAGCGCGTCAATTAAAAAACTTTCCCAGGCACGTGGGTACGCGCTGGGACCAGCGCATCGAATAATTCACAAGTACAACCGCGCTGGGCTCAGCGCGTCATGAAAAGGGGTTTTCTACAGGCACGAGGACGCGCTGACCCTAGCGCGTCGATTAAATAGATGATTTCAAGTTAAAACAAAGCGCTGGCTCCAGCGCGTCCAGTTATTGTATGCGCTGCCTATGGCGCGTTAAGAAAATCGTAAGAAATACGAAGTCCAAGAATATTGGCCGCGCTATGCGCAGCGCGTCGATAAAATACGCAAGTTCGAATAAATCGACGCGCTACCTAATATTTCGATGCGCTGGCGATAATAAATCAATGCGCTGGAGAAAAAATCGATGCGCTGGACGAAGGCTCTGGTCGTCGAAAATGAACAGTGAAACGACGAAATGACCAGGGATCCCCTATTTATAGTGGGACCCGGAAAATCCGATGCGTCGCAATGGATCGCCGCTCGTCCATCCCAACGCATCGGAGGGGCATCTGTTGGGGTCCCAAAAGTGAGGATCTCCGAAATGATGATTCCGAATGCCAAAACCATCACGCGGTCAGATTTAGGGCCAGTGCATCGAAAATCGCGACACGAATCACGACACACGCATCAGATTTGCCTCAAGCATGAAATTGGGCCGGTAGTGGACCCCACCGGACACCGTGACCAAAACTGTCCAAAATTGGGAAGATACCTCAATTATGAAGAAATAGGAGCAGTGCATCGGCATTCATCGCGAGGCGGACCCCGCAAACCCCCCAATTTGCAAAACCCAAATCTGTGGGACACGAATATGCCCAGCGCATCCAAAAAATGAATTTAAGGGCGCACTGCGTCCAGCGCATCCAAAAATGAATTTAAGGGCGCACTGCGTCCAGCGCATCCAAAATTCACCCAGCGCATCCAAAAAATCAGTTAATTTCAGGATGCGCTGGCAGCTGGCGCGTCCTGTAAACCAACTTCTGGACTCCGATCATTTCGCGACGCGCCGAGCGCATTTATCGACGTGCCGACTCATTTTCTCGACGCGCTACACGTGTCGACCGCTTATTGGACGACGATACCTATAAATACCCCACCAACCACCTCATTTGCATCATTCAGCAAGAGAGAGAGAGGACCTCGTCGTCGGAAAACCTTTGCCGATCGCCGGAATCCTTCTCCGACCGCCGGAACCCCTCGTCGAAAATCGCACCTCCGATCATACCAGGTCTGGAGGAATGACTAAGTCATCTTTTTTCGATGCGCCGGTCCCAGCGCATCATAAAAGTGACCCAGCGCATCAAGGAAATCCTCGGCGGATTACGTGAACCATCAATCGTGGCATTTTAAGGACGCACTGGCCCCAGCGCGTCGCAAAATAGCCCAGCGGATCAGGAAAATACAAGTTTTAGAGTCAAAGCTATTTTAAGGACGCACTGGCCCCAGTGCGTCGCAAAATAGCCCAGCGCATCAGGAAATTATAATTTTAGGACGCACTGGCCCCAGCGCGTCGCAAAACAGGCCAGCGGATCGAAAAAATTAGATTTTAAGGACGCACTGGCTCCAGCGCGTCATAAAATTACCCAGCGCATCATAAAAATCATTTATGGACGCACTGGCCCCAGCGCATCAATAAAATCAGGCCAGCGGATCGCAAAAATCAGCACTTTGCACATTCATTCCAGCACCTTTAAATCCTCATTTTATAACATTTTTAAGCCCCGTTTGAGCCTATTTTGGGTATTCCGAGCGTTCCGGACGCAATGGAGCAGTCAAACGACTCATCCGGGCTACCCAATGAGCAGAACGCAAGCCTTCGGAGGCCGCCGGTGCCCAGAATCATACTGATGCATCATCATTACGTGTACTATCATAATATGACCCGAATCCAGGTCTGGACTAAGCAAAGGGGACTATGGTTAACACGATAAACCACACCAGGAGAGTTCTGAACTATCACACACAATCTGTTAAAAAACTGATATTCCAAGAACAGTCGATGCCCTACCCATCCAAACGGCATCCACTGGTTGAGCTGCGCAGGTACACACAACTGTAGAATGGACTTCCCGAGGTCACCTGTCCCTACATTGACAGGCGCGGGCCCAGAGTCGTCCGTCTCAGCCATAAACCCTGACAGTCTCAGCCCGGATCTCCGATCAGAACATGGGACATAGACATCCGACTCGTACAAAGGTGGATCAGTCTATAACAAATACAAGTCTCCGCGACCATACAAATACAGGTCTCCGCGACCATACAAATACAGGTCTCCGCGACCACCAAAACACAGGTCTCCGTGACCAATGAACTCTGAGACCATAGTCCTTGCTGACTAGTCTTTTGCCTTTTAATCAAGGGTCATCGATCATTCGATGTAATTAAGGGCTCGTGCCAGATCACGGCCTGGAATGTACAAGATCTCAGAATCTCTGGAATAAAATTCGCCTTGCGATATCTCTTCTCTTGTGTATTTTGTGAATGCTTGTGATTGTCTACGAATGTTTCTATATTCAGAACCCCAGATCAGCAAACCCCACATTTCCAGAGGATGTTCATTTCTCTAGTTCTAACAGTTCTAACTCTTCCTGTTCTCTACTTAATAGGTTCCAAAACGAGTTTAGATCATCCCATCAAGGTGTTTTCATGTCCAAGGTAAGAGAAAGAGAAAAAGAGGAAGAAAGAAAGAGAAGAGACAGAGAGGAAGCTTGTAGAAGGGAGAAGTTGCTTGAAGAGGAGTTCTTCTGCGCGACCGTCGTCTCAGCGTTTCTATGTCCTCGTGATCGGTGAGATCCTCCTATTTTCATAGTTCTCTTATTGTTTATCCACTCCTACGTGAGTGATGAAGGTTTGATCCAAGCGGTGTGTGTTTATGATCGGTTGTAAATGATTCTCTGAGATAGTGGATTGTTTGTCTGGACGAGGTCCCGTGGTTTTTACCTCTTCGAGGGTTTTCCACATAAAAACTCTTTATGTCGTGTGGTTAATGCTTTATCTTTGATTATTGCATTATTACATCCCATAATTCTAGTTTTGGGGGGCGAGATCCTAAGGCTTGTGTGAAATGCACCCAACAAAGTGATATCAAAGAGTTTAGGTTGATTGAACGGAGTGGGATCAGTTCTGAATTATGGAAGGTGGTTCATCAAGGATGATCAGTCTCAATGGTTCTAACTGGACCATATGGAAGGCTAAGATGGAGGACTTGCTCTATTGCAATGACCTATATGCTCCGATCTTAGGCATATCAGCAAAGATCAAGGATATGACTAACGATGATTGAAAGAAGTTGGACTGAAAGGCAGTGGGGTTTATTAGACAATGGTTGGATGATTCTGTATTCCACCATGTATCTACGGAAACCTCAATCGCTAGCCTATGACAGAAATTGCAAGGGCTGTATGAGAGGAAGACAGCCGACAATAAGATATTCCTAATAAGACGACTTGTGAATCTCAAGTTCAAAGATGGTGGTTCTGTGGCTGAACACATGAATGAGGTTAGCAACATAGTGAACCAGCTCTCCGCCATAAAGATGGTCCTGGATGATGAACTTTAGGCTTTGCTGCTTAGCTCATTGCCTGATAGTTGGGAGACATTGGTGGTATCTCTGAGTAACTCGGCGCCAGACGGAAAGGTATCTATGGAACAGGTAACAAGTTGTCTCTTCAATGAAGAGACAATGAGGAAGTCTTTGGGGCCTGTTCAACAAGAGGCCCTTGTGACACAAGATCGGGGGAGAGGAAAATAACAGAAAGGGCGGACAGGCCCGAGATAAATCAAGAGGTAAGTCAGTTGCTAGGAAAGATGTTCAATGCTTGAATTATGGCAAGAAGGGCCACTATAAGCATGAATGTCACAAGAAGAAGGGTGACAAGAAGGGTAAAGGAAAGGAGAAGGAAGATGAATCAGATTCTACTGCGGTCGCCTCAGATAGTGACGTTGTTGTTATTCTTCCGGCAAATCACGATGCTTGTCTCACGGCTTCGAGCCAGGACACCGATTGGGTGATAGACTCAGGAGCCTCGTTTCATGCGACTCCACGTAGGGATTTCTTCACAAGCTACAAGTCAGGTGACTATGGGACTGAAGATTGAAAATTCTGGTGTTTCGAAGATCGTAGGGGTCGGTGATATTTGTGTGAAAATCGATGTGGGCTGCACATTGGTTCTCAAGGATGTGAGACACATTCCAGATCTTCCCCTCAACTTGATGTCGACGGGAAGGTTGCATGATGATGGCTATGAAAGCCAGTTTGTTAATGGGCGCTGGAAGCTCATCAAGGGTTCGATGATCGCAGCTAGAGGAAAGAAGTGTTATACCCTTTACAAGGCAAATGTCAGTGTGTGCAAGGGTGGGTTGAACGCTGTGGAAGATTCAGCTACTGACATGTGGCATAGGCGTCTTGGTCACATGAGTGAAAAAGGGCTTCAGCTGCTAGCGAAGAAGCGGCTCCTTCCAGACGTGACAGATATACCTCTCAAAACTTGTATTGATTGTTTATCTGGGAAACAGCATAGAGTTTCTTTTGTTAAAACTGCTTCTCATATTAATAAAATACATGCATTAGATTTGGTTTATTCTGATGTTTGTGGCCCTATGAGGACAAAAACCTTGGGTGGGGCATTATATTTTGTCACTTTTAGAGATGATGATCTAGGAGTGTTTGGGTATATACTTTAAAATCTAAGGACGAGGTCTTTGGTGTGTTTAAATTGTTTCATGTTATGGTCGAGAGAGAGATAGGTACATCATTGAAGTGCATCCGCACTGACAATGGTGGTGAATACATATGTGACTTCCACGAGTATTGTAAGTCACTGGGTATACGGCATGAACAGACGGTTCCCAAGACCCCCCAGCATAATGGTGTAGTTGAACGTATGAATCACACCATTGTAGAGAGAATCAGATGCATTTTATCCCATGCAAAGTTGCCCAAGAGGTTCTGTGGAGAAGTAATGCACACAGCGGTGTATTTGATAAACAAGTCTCCATCAGCCCCGTTGAATGAAGAAGTACCTGAGAAAATGTGGACTGGACATGATCCATCGTACAGTCATCTCAGGGTGTTTGGATGCAGGGCATCCGTTCATGTACCAAAGGACGAGAGTGTTAGTGCACTTTTCTGTGGCATACTAGGCACCTTGTTTGTCAATTACTTAGGTCAGTAAGTCTAGGGTCGGTTGAGCTTTATGAAGACGAAGACCGAAGACTCAAAACGGACCAGCTGCATCAAGAAAGGAGAAACAGGTAAAAGTGATGCATTGATGAGCCTTAACATAGTACCTACCCAAAACCATTAACCTCTAGATGACCATGATCCAATAGGCATACCCTCAGTCATCTTAAATTGGCCCTAGGTGTCCCAAAAGACCACCAAAAGAATGGCCAAAGAGGTTGCATGTTCTGCTGAAAAACAGAAAAATACAGCAGGAAAACATGCATGGCCGGGCGCCCTACCAGAATCTGTCTGGGCGCCCGACCAGTGCAAAAAATCATCCAGTTGCACAAAGACCCAGTCTGGATCAATTCCAGGCGCCCGAACAGTGAAAGAAAGGCCATTGGGCGCTCGACCAAAACTTGTCCGAAAGCCCGACCAGCTCAAAAATAGTCCAACGTTTAAATTTGTTTCATGGACCGAATTCCGAGCGCCCGACCCAATCTGACCGGACGCCCGACCCTGCACGAATCTGCTCGTTATTTGACCATTGGGAAGAAATTTATAAAAGCGGGGGATTCGATTTTAGAGACAGTGAGGGGATTTTGAGGAAATAGAAGCCACCATTGATGGGGTTCTATCCCAAACCCATAGCAAGTTATTCTCCTTGTGTTTTCATCACAAGCTTCGGTCATTCAATGGCATCTTGAGAATGGACTTATTTCCTCTTGATTCCTAGGGTTTAGACACCTTGATCATAGTTAAATCCCTTGTCTAAACACTACCTAGGAGTCTAAATAGGTGTATTCCTTTAGGAAACCTATTTCCTACCATTTATAGAGGATTCACCATTCCCTAGCACCTTGGTCATCTCCAATGGAGCATCACATGTAAGGTAACTGATCTTGGAGTTAAAGCCTTGGCAAAGTAGCGGCGTCAAAGATCGGGAGAGCACAAGGGGAGCTGATTCAAGCACTGGAGAGCAAGAAGAAGCAACCCAAAACTGCGCTTCAAAGGGATTCAATCCGACAAGTAAGGTTGTCTTGTTAGGAGTCCATCCACTCAATTCCCTGTGGGAGTTGAGTGTAGAGTTTGTTTAACAAACTCGAACTAGAGTCGTTTGCTGATCCTTGGCCTGTTTGTCAGCTTAAAATCTAGGGACATTAGCCGTTCCTTAGCCTGTTTGTCGGCCTAAACACTAGGGGTTGTTAGGCACTCATTGGCTCATTTGTTGGGCCTAAATTCAGGAACATTAGCCGTTCCTTGGCACGTTTGTTGGGCCTAAACAAAGTCTCCAAGGGGAGCCACCAACACGAGTGTGAACGTGTAGGTTGGGAGGAACCTGTAAACTCCTCGGTTGGGTGGATCCGAGTTAAAACACCTTGGTTGAGAGGAACCAAATTTAAACTCCCCAGTGAATGCCGGTGTGCTCAAAGGGGTTGAGTACTTGAACCGAGAGTGGAGTAGACAAGTAGTCGAACCACTATACATCATTGTGTTTGTGATTGTTCTTGAGCACATTTCTCTTTATGCATTGTGTTTAATTGGTTAATTATGAATGCTCAGTTAGGAATGTATGCTAGGCACTTGATAGGCACATCCACACACATTGAGTAGACTTGAGCTTAATTGATCCATCCTCTTTAAGTCTACTTAAGTTGCATAGATTAAATTTTTCATTAGTTTAATCATTTATTGATCTATGCATTCTTAGACTAGGATGTTAATTGCTTTCATCATTTGCTAGTCTATTGATTGGACCCACTAAGGCTTGGAAGCCGAAGTGTTAATCGCTTACGTAGTTTAATTTGCTAAATCTGTTAAGTAGGCGAAAAGATTTTAAAAAGGTCCTAATCACCCCCCCTCTAGGACTTAGCCATAATTCGAGTTGCTCTTTAAGCTTCCGCACGTGTACACATAAGGTGTCATGTTAGACTACCTGACGCAATTTCAGAGAGGTCTAAACTCGATATGAAGATCAAGTAGTGTGTGTTCTTAGAATACGGTGATGAAAAGTTCGATTACAGGTTATGGGATCCGACCGAGAAGAAGCTCGTCAGGAGCAGAGATGTGGTTTTCTTGGAAGATCAATGTATAGAAGACATTTGTAAGCCAGAGAAAAGCCATCCTAGTTCAGGTGAGCTAGAGGACATGGATCCGATTACTCCTCTTATGGTGCCTGTGATGGGGGAGTACAGCAAGGTGCAAGGATGAGAGAGTCCCTACAGAAGATGGACAGGGGGAGCAGCCCCCACCTAATCCACCTGTTGAGCCACAGGTGAGGAGGACATCAAGGGACAAACATCCATCCAAGAAGTACTTGCCGCATGAGTACATTATGCTCACTGATGGGGGAGAGCCAGAAAACTATTCTGAGGCCCTGGCCGACGAGCATAAGAGGGAGTGGTTGAAAACTATGCAAGAGAAGATGAAATCCTTGTATAAGAACCACACCTATGATATGATGAAATTGCCTAAGGGAAAGAAAGCTCTAAACAACAAGTGGGTGTTCAGAAAGAAGAATGAGCAGAAGAATTCACAAACGAGGTTCAAGGCCAGACTTGTGGTGAAAGAGTTTGGTCAGAGGAAAGGAATGGACTTTGAGGAGATATTCTCACCAGTGGTGAAGATGACATCCATACGGGTGTTGCTTGGGTTTCTGGCTAGCATGGATCTGGAGATAGAGTAGTTAGATGTCAAAATTGCATTTCTCCATGGTGACCTGGAAAAAGAGATCTACATGCGCCAACCAGAGGGGTTCGAAGTCAAGGGCAAAGAGCATATGGTGTGTAAGCTTAGGAAGAGCTTGTATGGGCTGAAACAAGCTCCTAGGCAATGGTACAAGAAGTTTGACTCGTTCATGTTAAAGCATAGATATGACAGAATAGAGTCGGACCACTGTGTGTTCACTCACAGGTTCTCAGATGGTGATTTCTTAGTTCTGCTATTGTACGTTAATGACATGCTCATCATGAGAAAAGAGATCAAGAAGATTGACAGACTAAAATAGGAGTTGGGCAAGTCGTTTGCGATGAAAGACTTAGGCCCGACAAAACAGATCCTAAGAATGGAGATAACTCGTGACAGAAGCAGCAGGAAGTTTTGGCTGTCACAAGAGTGGTATATTGAAAAAGTCCTAGAGCGATTCAACATGAATGCAGCGAAGCCAGTCAGTACTCCACTGGATGGTCCTAGAGCGACAGGCAGTGTCCCAAGACGAAGGTGGAAGTGGAAGAGATGCAAAAGAGACCCTACGCGTTGTTCGCTCGCCTCAAGTGTAAGGCTGCGATGTAGTAATAAAACTCGATAAGACCGAGGTCGATCCACAGGGAATTGGATAACAAATTCCAAACTATTCCAGCAACTCAGTTTGCAATAGATAAGAGATTCAATTGGAATAATTATGCTAAAACAGTAACTTAATGAAAATCAGTAGTTTAAGGTACTAAGGCATTCAAGGATCCACTTGTAGCAATCCCATGTCAATCCAATCAATCCAAGCAAGATACACAACTAGATTTGAAGTCCTATCTTTCATCTAGTTGGAAAATAAAGCATTAAACACATTCAATCCCATTCAAGTTGAACTTCCAAGTTCTAGTCCCTTTCAATCAATGTAGAATTCAAAATCATAGCCTTCGGAGTAACAGCCATGCTTATGGACTATGGCCTACTCAAGGACTACTATAATTCGAATCTAAACAAGCACCATATGATAATCTCAGAGAATTGCAAGGAATCCATGTCCGGAGCACATGAACTCTCATAAAACATCTCAAACTATCAACTTGAAGAACTAGAATAAATAAAAAAATCCAAACTTGAATTGAAATTACTTGAATTAAACTGAATCAAACATGAAAATTAGCTACAAGCTTCACCTCTCAGCCTTAGCTGAGAGATTCTAGCCGAGCATTGTCATACTACAACTAGAACTCAAATAAGAAAACATAAAAATTAGAAAAATCGGAGTTTGGAGGGTTGCAGACGCTCCACGACGACTTCCGTCATCTCCCACGACGTCCCTTGGCTTCCATGATACCCTAGGAAGAATCCCTAGGTGTCCTTTTATAGTGAGGACGCTCGGTTGCGTCGGAATCTTCCAGAAACTGCGTAAGGATACGCAGTGCGCAGCAATTTTCGGAGCCAGAAATAGAAACTGCACGTTTTTGTATGTGGGCGACCGGTCGGACGACCGGTCGAACTGGCCTGGCCGATCTGTCGGACCTCTCTTGCAATCAGTCCAGCAAGCCTTTCAAGGAAGACAACCTGTTGGCCGACCGGTCAAGACCGATCGGACCAAACTGGTCTTGTTCCAGCGAGCTCAGCAGAGGGCACCGACTGGTTGGCCGACCGGTCGGACCAACTGGTCCTTCTTCCAGTGGTTTTCAAAGGTGTGGCCGACCGGTCGGACTAACCATTCTTCTTCTTTTTCTTCTTTTCTTTATTCTCTTTTCTCCCTCTTTCTTCTTCCTTCTTTGGTCCACCTTGGACCTTCATTCACAGGTTCTAAATGGACCCTTTTTAGTCTCCAATTGAGTGAAGTCTGCTCTCATCCCTACAATCACAAAACATGCGTTAGATGGGCCTTTTAATCATGAAAACCATGCATATAATGTGATGTAGTGGGCTATGCAATGTATAAATTGGAGGTTCAACACGCGTCAGCGGTAGGAAGTTTGATGTATGCTATGGTGTGCACGCGCCCAGACATAACATATGTAGTTGGTGTTGTCAGCCGGTATCTTACCAATCCTAGCAAAGAACATTGGACAGTGGTGAAGTGAATACTACGGTATCTGAGAGGCTCATCCAGGTTGAGCCTATGCTATGGTGATGGAAAACCTATGTTAGAAGGCTATACAGATGTAGATATGGCAAGTGACTTAAACTCCAGGAAGTCTACATCGAGGTTCATGTTCACGTTTGCAGAAGGAGTGGTCTCTTGGCAGAGCAAGCTACAGAAGGTCGTAGCATTGTCGACGACAGAGGCCAAGTACATTACAGTCGCAGAAGCATGCAAGGAGATGCTTTGGATGAAGATGTTCCTACAGGAAGTTAGTTTAAAGCAGGAGCAGCACGTAGTCTATTGCGATAGCTAGAGTGCTATACACTTGAGCAAGAATCCAAGTCAGTATTCCAAGTCGAAGCACATAAAAATTTGGTATCACTGGATCAGGGATACTTTGGAATAGAAGGTGTTACAACTTGAGAAGGTCGATATGGATGATAACGGGTTAGACATGATGACCAAGGCTTTGCTCAATGGCAAGTTTGAGGTTTGTAGAAACCTGGCTGGCTTGAAGAAGACGAATCTCTCCTGAGTCGGAAAGGGAAAGGTTTGATGGGGTATTCCTCCTCAATCAAGAGGAGAGATGGTGCAACCTGGTGAGGTCGAGTGCCTAGACCAATTCTGGTGGGATGACCGAAATTCACCCAGATGAGGCTAATACTGCTGGATTGTTTTTACAACAGTTGGGCGCCCGGCGGTCTGGTGACCAGGCGCCCGGTGCCCTGGGCAGGCACCCGACCATGTTGGTCCGGGCGCCCAATATTCGATTTTTCTTCATATTGCACGCTGGACAGTTTTTTAGCTTGGGCGGGCGCCCGACGATCTGGTGACCGGGCGTCCGACCCAACGCGGACTGCTTATACGCAGTTTCCTTATTTGGTTCTAACTCTTCCGGTTCTCTACTTAAAAGGTTCCAAAACGAGTTCAGGTCATCTCATCAAGGTGTTTTCATGTCCAAGGTGAGAAAGAGAGAAAAAGAGGAAGAGAGAAAGAAAGAGAGAGAGAGAGAGAGAGAGAGAGAGAGAGAGAGAGAGGAAGCTTCTAGAATGGAGAAGTTGCTTGAAGAGGAGTTCTTCTGCGCAACCGTCGTCTTAGCGCTTCTATGTCCTCGTGATCGGTGAGATCTTCCTATTTTCATAGTTCTCTTATTGTTTATCTACTCCTACGTGAGTAATGAAGGTTTGATCTAAGCGGTGTGTGTTTGTGATCGGTTGTAAACGATTCTCTGAGATAGTGGATTGTTTGTCTGGACGAAGTCCCGTGGTTTTTACCTCTTCGAGGGTTTTCCACGTAAAAACTCTGTGTCGTGTGGTTGATGCTTTATCTTTGATTATTGCATTATTACATCCCATAATTCTAATTTTGGGGGGTGAGATCCTAAGGCTTATGTGAAACGCACCCAACATTTTTTTCTTCTTTGTTTAAGGGTAGATTGAAATTTAATCTCATCCGTATCTGATAAAGATAAAATGACAGGGGGTTAACATTCGACCATGACATAGTCTGTTGATATGCATGACATAGTCTGTTGATATGCATCACTTTTTTATAGATTTGGAACAGATGTGCATTGACCCTTTCAGATATTCTCTTGTTTATTAATAGAAGATGTTTATGCTAAAAAAACAGAGAGAGGCATCTATAAGTGAATGATGCAAAAGATGATCACAAGAAAGTAGGGGATTGGTTCAAGGTGACAAGATTTAAAAACACAAAATGTGCAAATACCTAAGATATAAGGACAATTAGACTTCGTCATACTAAAAGGGATATTCTCTTTTACATCATTCATTTAGATTAGATAATATAAATAGATAAATGGATTCTTGTACAGTAGTGTGATCTCGAAGAGGAAAGCTTCATGGACGTTTAAATATATACCTTACCTGCCCATGAAAAGTGGAGAAATGAGATAGCAAATGAAAGACAAGCACCCAAGTGACACACACGCACACATATATGGGAAATGGTACTATGAGGTCAAACCTCATGAGAGCTTCCCATGAAGTCAAGCTGTGTGGACCCGTCATAATGTGTGGTGGACATCCATCCCATTAATTAAATGCACCATTTCATGATGGCCCATGGGCCTAAAAATCACATCAATCAATGACTTAGATACATCGTGCCACAAATGACAATTGAGAATGGATACCCACACATTGAAACCTTCTTGATCATTTGTAGGTCCCACTGAGATGTGGTTCAGACATTTAACCCATCCATTGTGCGTGTTCCACTTGAATGATGGGTCACACCAAGTTTCAGCCATATCCAAAACTTAGGTGGGCCCCACCAAGTTCTTTTAGTTGTTTTAGGCATGTTTCCATACTATTTAGATATCCAACTTCAGGATATGAATGATTTTTGGGACATCCCATAACTTAGATTAGACCCACCAAATGCACTGTGTGAATGTCAAACACACATCATGATGAGGTCTACACAGCTCGACCTCATGGTACCATTTCCCATATATATGAAAAAAATAATCACAGAAAATAAGAGATCGACAGATACATGGGCCATGAAAGGAGTGATAGTTCACCACCATATTTGAGTTGTGAAGATGACCCAAATTGTCGCCCACCACCATACCATATTTGAGTTGTGAAGATGACCCAAATTGTCGCCCACCACCATATTTGAGTTGTGAAGATGACCCAAATTGTCGCCAACATAGGCCAAAATTCACAACAATTGAGTCATCTTAGCCTTCTAGTCTCCGCCGTTAAACTGGAGCCCACAATTTGGAGGGTCTGAACTTGTGTGAATTTTCGATATGTTGTAGACACCCCACTCTGTGTGTGGATCCAATCATCTTATGTGATCGAAATACATGAACTTAGATTTGATTGGCGTTTGGCAATTTTGAGTTGAGTTATTTATATTTGTGAAAATTTGAGTTTAATCTCTTGATGGAACCTTGATGGATAATGGTGTGGGTGAGGTGTGGACCCCACTTTGGCTTTTGAGGGTTTAAACTATAATTTTCGGAAGGAAAAAAATGAGGGGCCATGACTTAAAAAGTGGTGGTAGACGATCACCTTAGTCTCGCTCTCATTAGGTAGATTGCTAGGTAGATGCATTGCATGTAGCTAAGTTGCCTTTGCCTAGTCTCGTATCTAATCTTCTCAAAAAGAAGAATAGAGGCTTTGCAGGTATGTAATGATAAAATACTGCAACCACTAACGTTTCATACATGGCATGCATTAGCTCAAATTACACCGTTCAAATTGTGGGCCTCATTTTAAGATGGGCCATCAGCCCAAGATGATATTGATCAAGCGATCCTAACGCTTTGATTAATGGACATTTATTTATTAATTCAGATTGTTGGCTATTTTCATTCTATCTATCTAGTAGATGTCTACCAATCGTCCATCTAGAAAATCGAATTGGTGTAACTTTTGATTTATGATCCATCTAAAATCAGGGTCCATGATATAAATGATTTAGTTGTCCACCACATATACAATCTCTTAATGCCCGCATATCAACCATCATACACTGGTAGAGTACTTATTTCTTTTCTTTTCAATAACATGGTCATCATGACCTTTATCATCAAAGCTACTTACTATTTTTAATTAAGGGCCTAGATTAGCTTTTCTCGTACATAGAAAGGGTTTGGTTACGTGGGAGTTGTTCTTGGGTTTTTTAATTATGTTTAAAGGTCTTAAGTCCAACTAGTTGGACTATAACTTACGGTCCACCCAGTAGATTACTTCCAACCTAGCATGTGCATGCGATATCGCACTCGTTCAATAGGTGAGAGCGTTCACAAAGATCAACATCATGCAAAAATTGGCCACATAAACTCATCTGGTGGGCCACACTTGTATTTTGTTATTTATCAATGGCTAGATAATGGTTTATATGGTGCGTCCCACCTGATGAGTGTATGGAGCTTATTTTACACAAGCTGATCTCATGGTGGGACCAAACAATTGGAACGGTTGGATCTCGAACACACATGATAGTTTGGAAGTTATTGATTGGGCCGATCGTGTAACTAATGGCCAACCTAGACAACATAGCATATGTGTGCCAATCCTGGCCATTAATAAGGTGGACCTCACTTTTATACGTAGCCGCAGATCCGATCATGGGGTGTGCAACGCATCTAAGTTGGATGAACTCTATTTCTTTTATTAATATTCATACATGTGTGGCAAACCTGATGACCGGACCAATCTGATTTAAAGGATACATCATATAGATGATGGGGCCAACGAGATGAACTACTCGGATCTTTATACACATGTTCCACAGTGATATGCATGGGGAGTTGTTTACTACATCGCGATTAACCAGCCCTTTTTCTTTCGAGTCGGTTAGAAAGCTTATCTTACAAACGTTGTGTGTGGTGACCACCTTGATTTAGGGCCCACATCTACTCAGTCCATCTGGTGAGACCCTCTAAGTTCACCTTCTATTCCAAAAATCAGGCGGATCCGAAACAAAGGTGGGTCACACCACTAGGAACAGTTGGGATGCGGTCCTAAGAATGCCTACCATTAAAACCTTCGGGATTGTGTCTAGTGCCCACCGCGTTCTGTATATCTCATTCAATTCACTCATCAGACATGCCCCAAGAGGATGAATGGACGCCCCAAAATCAGGCCATTCTAAAACCCAGGTGGACCAAACCATGTGATTTTAGAGGTTTTAGGCATGATTCTACATGGTGGCCCACCTAAGCTTTTGATCGGCCTGATTTTTGGGACATGGGGTGTGTGAAATTGAAGGGAAAAAACTGATGGACGGAGTGGATGTCACACACACGCCTTGGTAGGCTCCACACAACGTTTAGAATAAGCATATTTACAAAGGTAGTCGAGAACCTTCCTCCTTTATTTATTATTGTTATCCTAGTATCTTAAGGATTTTGCAGGCGGCAACACATACATAGTGGGGCCCACTAGATGAACAGCCAATTTTCAATATTTTAAGGGTCATTCAATGAAAAACCGAAACATGGTATTAAAGATGAAAAGAACACTAAAATCCAATGTGGGCACTTAAAAAAATGCTGCATGGTGATGGAAGTTAGGTCACTGGTTAGGTAGTGAGATATTCAATAGAAATTCAAAGATAGGCACGTGAACTTGTGGGAATCCTTTTATTTTATTTTAAACAATGATGTATATTGCAAAATTCATATGTGGATAACAAAGGACCGTTGGAGAGTGGACGGTTTAGACCACCAAGAGGTGGGGCACACATGTACAGTTTGTGGGGCTGAGTGAATTGTACAATCCAACATTGTAGAATTCATTGCGAAGAGGGCCAGGAGGCAATTGTCTGATGCTTGTTGGCCCCACCATGGGATGGGCCATGATATACCTAAGATCTCCTCTATCAAATGATATTAAACATCTGATTGATGGCTTACAAATGAACTATATCAATCAGTGGTCCACATTTAACTAGGCCGCATTTGGACGGCGAGGAACATCAAATGCCCAGAAACTTTTGGGGTATCTCCTATTCGATAAATGGACCACCATATGAATTGGGTCCACTTGGACAGTTTGTTTAGAGAGAGAGAGAGAGGGAGAGAGAGTTATATTATAACACTTGGAATTTTAGAGGAAGTTGTGAAATCTGTTTGGACAGATTATCAGTGAAAGAGATTTTATATGTGATATTAAAATGCTGAGAAAGATTCTATTAAGATTCCATTTTGTATTTGTAAATCAGAAAATAGATGTTGGGTTCTTTTATATTAAAAAAAAAAGGCACTTCAAAGGAAATTTACTTTTCAAAATATTATTATGAAATATATATTTTTTTAAAATTAAATTTATTTAAAAAATCATTTCTCACCTTTTCCTGGACCCAAACACAAATTCAATTGTAATTAATGAAATTCATATCCTATGGGCTGGATTTTTAGGATCCAAACGACTCCAAGCTTTTTAAATTCCATGGAACTCTAGGCAGTCGAACGCCGGCCTAACCTCTCGACTTCCATTGAACTAAAGGCACGATTTGCCATGTGTACACATTTCAGTCATAAGTGAAGAAAACGTGACAAATGATTGTATTTCTCGCGTGAGATATCTTGAATTGCATCTATAGAAAATGCATACCCCACCTGTCATCTGAGGGCGAGAAGACAAGCCGGTAGAGCTACGAGGTCTACATGCCATTTAAAGGGATCAGAATGTTTACACCCTATCAATCATGGCCAAATCAAATGGTAGAGAAGACACCACATTGCATCCATGCGATGAACTTTAAAAGAAAAAGTCAGAGACTTGGACATATGAAAACATTAGCTGCCGTCATAGGCATGCACACGTGAGGGCATTAATTGTTAGAGTTCTGTCAAAAGGTAACTCTATGTAAAGTAAGAGTCCTAAAGTCTCAATAAGTAAATACTCTAGTAATGCTTTCAATTTGCATTACGATACAAAATAGAAAAGGCGTACCTGATCTCTTGTATACATGTGTACGTGATTAGCCACGCACATGTGGAGAATTAAAGAGATTCACAAGGACAACTATCTAAATCTCTTATGATACGGAAGCTTATGTACGGCCACAGCCTCTAAGAGCTCTAAGCCACACGCCAAAGTAACCTAACTCAGCTTTATACTATCTCATCTATACGTCCACCATGGACACTTATTAACTTTAATTTAATTTAAACTCATATATATGCTTATAGCATAGCCCCGCATTGTTGCTTATCACATGTGGCCCTAGTTATTATACTTAGTTTGTTTCACCACCCTTCATTCGTGACATCCAGCTAGATAGTAAAGAATATTATTAATTAGTTTTGAACAGAAGGTTGCAGGCCTTTCTTACTACATGCTAGGTGATTCTATCTGCCACCTTGCCACGAAGTTTGATCCACACCAAATGATGAATAGATAGTCGAATGACAGTTGTCTCGCCACGTGCTTAGTTCCCACCAAGATCATAAATGGACTATCACTCGACTGGTCACCTCGCCACAAAGCCCAATTTTCCACTGAGTGATGAACGATGAGTATAATATCTAGGGATGTCAACATGCCAAGCCTGGGGTAGGTCTCGACTTAGATTTTGAACTGTTTTGGGCTATGCCTATTCAAAATTCTAATTTTTCAAGCTCGAGCCTGGCCCATTAACACCCCTAGTAATGCCCTATTTTTTTATGCATGCATGTTGAGAGCATAGTTTAAAAATCTAAAAACTCAACTCAACTCAACGCTCAACTGAGTTGAGTTGATTTCAAGGCTCAACCTAACTCAACTTAATATTTAATTATTACTAATTGTGAATATTAACTAATTGACTCAAATTAATATTTAATTATTATAAATTGAAAATATTAACATTATGATAGGTATTTAAAATCATTAGATATTGTGCAAGTAACATAAACAACAACATTTTTTATACCTCATCGGGATCAATAATGAGGTTAAATATTGTATAACGAACATAAACAACGACATTTTGGTATCAATAATGAGGTTAGATATTGTTTAAGTAACATAAACTAAGACATTATTGATACTTCATTGGTTAAGGTTGTTGACTTCACAATAATAAAATCTTGAACCTTAAGGCAAGTGAGTCAGTTCGAGTCATGCTGAGTGGTGTTGAGTAAACCTAGTCACCATGTGAACTTGAGTCTCTCTGATTCGAGGCGAGTCAGGCCCAACAGCTTGTACGGTGCGGATCACTAACACTGGGGCCACCACTGCATCAAATCACATGAGAGTCCCTTCATCAAATCACGACCGTTTCCTAAAAGAGAAAATCATTTCCGTTGTCTTCCTCTTAAAATCAACTCACTGTGTCACAAGTAATAGTGAAAAAAGCTAGATGAAACAAAATAATTGTTCAAATTATCGTGGGGCCCACGAAAGGGTGGCCAGATGAAATGGGTCTTGACCGAGTCTCGAGCTCTCCTAGACATAGGCTCTGAGGGCTAAGTCAACTGGAGTGAGTCAAGAGAACAGAGAATCGAGCTTCTTGGAAAACTCGACTCAGCTGAGTTAGCAAGGACGAGTGAGTAACTGTTTACTAACAATAGATTGCTTGCTTGTACAAAACAAATCAATGGCCATGGGGAGCTATCTAGGGGTAGATGGGGCCACCAAAGTCATCAGAACCATTCATCCTTTGCATCTATCATGGACAGTTAAACCTCAAAACGTCCACAATTCACATTCTATGAGCAAAGTGATTTAACTCATTTAGCTAGTATATCTTTGGATTATGGGTAGGGCTGTAAATGGATCAACGGACCTGATGGGGTACCCAGACCCAACCCTTTTATTAAATGGTACAGGTCTGGGTCCAAGAACAAACTCAATTGCTAAATAGGTCTAGTTCTGATTTCCTTTCTTTTAGGCTCAACTTGACTCGACTCGAATCCATTTAGTGAATGGGCATATTTGGCCTATGTTGCAAGGACCCATCCCAACCTGGACTTGTCCAAACCCAATTTTAAACATGATAAAAATGCTTGCATACCAGATCCAAACTCAGACCTAGACCCATTAAACCGGACCGATTTATAAATGGGTCTGGGTGGATCTCCCTCTACCAAACCCCACCCAAACCCATTTATAAATAGATCTGATGGGGTTGCCACAAACCCAATCTAGACCCACTGATTTAGTAAAAAGGCCTGGTCTAAAATTTATGCCCAGGCCTATTTAGTAAATGGGTGGGTTTGATTTTGGCTAAACCAGCCCTAAACCCAATCATTTACAGCCCTAATTATGGCCGTCCATCCACTTTTGACCTTACCACTTAGATCATCCAATCAGTGAATTTTCAAGGCAGTTTGTAAGGAGTGGGGTGGATCTACGGCCAGCTCAGATAGATGACGTGTTGGCGGAAATGCAAATGGAAAGGTTTCTATACACGTGCTCATTTCTCTTTCTATTGGTCCCCTGTTTTTAGGTTCACCATCCTACCGTTAGTCCTCCACCATTTAAAAATAATGGTGGTACGTGTCAATGATGTACAGCTGTTAGACCATCCAAATTGTGGGTTTCATTCAATGATGCATCTATCTATAATTACACTTATCAAGCAATCCTAGCCATTCAATTAATGGCTATCAAATGAATGGTTAAAAATAAATTTGAAGGAAAAGCATCTGATGGTTGCGATTATCTTCTCAGTGCAATTTTTCAGTTATGCACTATTCAAAGTTGGGTCAGTGATTTCAACAGTCGAGATTTCCTTAGAAACTTCCATATGTAAATTTGAAGAGCAACAACTATCTTTCAAATGGTGGAAAACTAACATAGGAGCCTAATCCTCATTTATTTGTTAATTTCAGCTACAAGACAACTACAATCGTTGTAGTGAATGACATAAACACCGAAGGTTAGTTTTATTACGGAGCCTACTCCTGCAATAGTACAACAAGGTCCATACAGTCAATCAAACCACTACTTATACTGGAGGAGAAAACCTTTTATGCCCTGGAAAAGTAATATGGCTGTCACGCTGGCGCTTAGATCCCATTTCAAAATACCAGTGTCCACAATTCGGAGGTTAGGATTGTTCAACCAATCTAATTCTGAAATTGTGTTAGTGACAGTCAGTTTAATTATTTGGTAGTATACAATGACAGGCCCGTTTGGATAATACCAAATAAGTTACTTTTTCTACTTACGGCGGCAGTAGATAAGTAACTTATTTCAGATAAGTAAGTTTGGTTTATGATCAGCAATAAGTAACTTTTTTACTTAAAGTACATAATCACATCAGCTAATTTTTTTTTTTAGCTTTTTAACGTTTCTCTGGAGAGATGAAAGAGAGGAAAAACTGATAAGTATGTTGTTTACCAAACATATTTATTTTCTTAATAAGTAGAAACTAAGATAAGCTACTTGTGGTAGAAGTAACTTATCTAAAGCAACTAACAATTCAAACGGGCCCTTAATGTGTGCTGCATGTGGAACTCCCTAATGCCTGTGTATCAAGCATCATAAGTTAGCCGTGTATCAAATAACTCCCATGATATACTGGAAGCCGATTGCGGTCTTGCATAGACGATTCCTGTGCCCCCTGTTGTTGGACGCTGTGTGGGGCCCACAAAGATGCCTGTGATAAATCCACTCCGTCCATCAGTTTTTCAAGATTACAATAGGACCAGGGTCTAAAATTCAGGCAGATCCAAAACTCGTGTGGTCCATACCACACGAAACAGTGACGATTGAACGCCACCATTGGAAACTTTGCCGGGGTCACAGAAGTTTTGTATCAGGATGATATTTGTGTTTACACTTAATTTGAGTGGTAATAACCCTATGAACAGTTTGGATGGCATATAAACATCGTGGTCAGCTCCAAGAAGGTTTCAACTCTGGATGTTTCAGTTCCCGCAATCTTGTTTGGTGTGACCCATTTGAGTTTTGGATCAACCTGATTTTTAAATTCCGGTCCTATCGTGGTATTACAAAACTGATGGACAGAGTGGATTTGTCACAAGCATAGATTTGGATGAAAGAAAAACACAAATATCAGCCTGTCCAAAACTTTTGGGCTCGTGCCCTAAAACGAGCTGGCGAAATGGATAAAACATATACACCCTGGTGGCCCCACAGCACCCAACACCACCTAGCTGGGTGGTGCTGGGGTGACCACCCAATCTGCTTCGGTGGATCCCACTGTGTAGATTCTTTGTTTAAAAACTCAAGCTGATCCGATCATCAGGTGGGCCACACGAGTACATTCAATCCAGGCCATTGGTTGATTTCTCTTTAATTATCCATTCCTTTTGTACATGTTACCCCACATAATGATCACTGATCAGATCATGTTGATTTTTTTTTAGAAAGAATGGGATGTAGATGGTCCACCTACCTATTAAGAGGTTGGATCTGGCACAGGTGGGCCACACAAGGTAGACCGCAGAGGGCATATGCTTGTATTTTGCTTTCTCAAATCTCATGTTTCAGTTCAGTTGATTAACGGTCTTAACAGCTACGGGAAAAGATGTGTGTTTGCCAAAAAAAAAAAAAGAGGGTGGATGTAAGTTGGGTGCATGTATGTTTGTATTTTGTGGTAGTGTCTAGCTATGTGGGGCCCACCTTGATCAGTACATGATATCCAATCTGTCCATCCTGTCAGTGATTCTATTTTAGGCCAAAAGGCCAAAAATCAGCTTAATCTGAAGCTTAGGTGGGCCACACTACAGGGAACAGTTCGGATGAGGACGCCCACCATTAAAACCTTTCAAACATTTTGTGGGGTCCACAATGATGTGTATATGTAACAACTGATGATCCGGTGCTTTCTGTAGGGATGAAGGGACACGACAAAATTCAGGCCGTTCCAAAACTCAGATGAGCCACATGACGTTGATTTAGACTCAGGTGTGTCACACCTGAGTCTTGGATCTGTCTGATCTTTTGGGATCTACTGTGAAGCTGTGGTGGAAACATGATGAACGGAGTGGATGTCATACACTAATCCCGGTGAGCCCCACACAGCTCGACATAATGTCGACAGGTCTGCTCATCAAGTGGTCACGCGCGTGTGAGTAAAAAAATACCCCGTGCTCAATGCACATGTGCCCCACTTGATGAATTATGCAGCCTGACTCCCAGCCCCTGGATTTTTTTTGGTGGGCCCCACCTGATGAATGGCCTGGATCTTGCAGACGGCTCTCACATTGGCACGTGTCTTCTTTCCTCACTTGAATCACCGTCTCATTAGCACGTTGACTAAGAGGTTGCACTCCTATGTTAGTTCTACACCATTTAAAAAGTTGTGGTGACTCATCCTCATCGCATGCGACACTGATTTACAGCTATCCAGACCATCCAAATTGGGTCCCGCATAGCACATATCTACAATCACACGGATCAAACAATCCTAACCATTCACCTACTGACTACCTAATGGATGGTTAAAAGTAAAGGACTTCAATTGCGTACTAAGTAAATTCTGTGGGCCCCACTGGTGATGTATGTATCTTATCCACACCGTCCATCCATTTTACCAATTCATTTTAGGGCCTGAACCCAAAATCGAAGCACATCCAAAGCTCACGTAGACCACACCCCAGGAAATAGTGGGGATAATGATGTCTACCATTGAAACCATACTAAGGCCCACAGTGATGTTTCTTTGTCATCCAACCTGTTCATAAGGTCACACAGATACGGATGAAGCGAAAATACAAATATCAGCTTGATCCAAAACTTTTGTAGCCCCCAAGAAGTTTTCAATGGTAGGCATTCAATTCCCACTGTTTCCTGTGGTGTGGTCCACTTGGGCTTTAGATATGCTTCAATTTGGGGCTCATAACCTAAAATGAGCTGAAAAAACTGATGGATGGAGTTAGACACATACATCACCGTGGACCCCACAGTTTGGTACTGAGTTACTCACTAGGACTAGGGGTGGTCCAAATTGTATGCGAGTCTAGCCCCCGATCACGGGTGGTCAGTGGGCAAAACCCAGTCCACAAAATCAGACTGAATAAACGAGCCCAAAACCGTTCAAAATCCGGGCCCAATCTTACGTAGGCCAAGCCAATGATCCGGCCTGACCGATACCAATATAAGTATTAATTTAAGCACAAATGCCAGCATCATCGACGATGTGACAAGGTCAAGATAATTTTTTTATTTTTCGATCATTTTTCCTAATCGTGGGCCGCCCGATCGCTTTTTTCCTAATCGTGGCCACCGGATCCCTAATGCAAGATATGATACCGATAGTTGGAGCTTCTCATCAATTTGATTGGCTAAAAACAATATCTATGCTAAATAATCTTTTAGTTTTGACTTTTGGATTGATTCCACCTCAGTTGGAATGGATTTAATAATCAGAACTATAACCTAAAATTCTTGAAATAATAGTTTATGTTATCTTGATTTTTGTCTGTCCAATTAGCTCATTCAGCTATAGGGGGTGACAATGGCTGGGCTGGGGCCAATGAGGTTCGTCCTAGCCCAGCCTAGTCTTGAAAGCACGGGTCTTAGCCTGGGAGCTGATCAAATAGTTCAATCTAAAAATTCTTCTCAGTATTCTTTATCTACAACAGTTCCATCATATAAACAACTTAGGTCATTCAAACATGACCCACGTCCAACGAGTGTCTTTAAACTATGTATGTAGGTGATTTGCAGCTGCTTTAAATCCATTCCTTTTGTATAATGAGTGCTGACCTTATTTTTCAACGAGGCCAACACGTGCAAGGGCCTGAATTTCTAGACCGGGCTAAGTTCAAGGCCCTAGCCTTAGCTAAACAAAGTCAAGCTGCCCAGGCCAAGCTGGGCCACCTAGCCTATTGCCTCCCCATTTCGTTCCCAATCAATTTTCACATTTCAATTGACTAATAAAGCATAAAATCATGGCTCTTAGATGGTGACAAAAACTGTGATAAAGCTTAAAATATCTTGCATTAGATAATGGCTAGTGTACGCACAGAAGGATCCAACGGTCTACACAATCTTGAGTCCTTCGCATTAGTCAAAGATAGATGGCGCACATTTAGTAGTTCACCTAATCACGACAGGAGCAAAAACATCTCATCACTCTTCTGATTCTACAGTTAAGATAGTCTCATATTACAATCACGGATTGAATCAGGTAAATAGATCTATGAAATTGTAAGCCACTGTAAGTAGTTCATAGACGATAGCTCAGGACTCATATGAGTCAGCTCAACCGCAGCTCGATTCGATACCAGACGAGTCGGTCCAAATCGCTAGCTTTTTAATCATTATAAGAGAACTGATCAGCTACTGGTGCCTACACGGATCTTTCCCGTCAACGTACTTGTGTAGAACATCCGCACCATGCAAATGGTAGACCTGCCCTAAGAATCACCTGAGGTGGGCACAAAATTGGAATCAATGGACAAGTGCAGCAGCTGTCTGACTCAAGATACAGGTGTGGCCTACCTAATGAGTGGATCGGCCTGATCATCAAGACAGGTGATCTTCGTGGTGGTACCTGCTGCTTGCATGTACGGATGTCCTAAGCAAGGCCCATTGATCTTGTGTTCCTATCAGGCCCAGTTGATAAATGGACCCGGATGAGCTAAAAGATTCAACCACTTTTTATAGATGCCCAAAACCTTTCTATGAATTTCAAGAGAATTACAGACCCTTGGATATGCCTGGGCCCATAATTCAGGTCCGGAAAACAACTAGGCTGGGTTTGGGCCATTCGCAAAAATCAAGCCTATTGAATTTGTAGCTGTTCGGTCAGTGGTCCAGGAAAGGGATGGTTTGGCCCCCCCTAATGGTCAGAGCTATCCAATTACTGCGAACTTTGGTCTATGGCCAATGCAAGTGGTGGCCCACCAGATGGACACTTCCAATCACCATACATTTTTACCATGTGTACGGTGAGGACGACACTGCATGGGACAATGGTGCCTGGCATCATAATCACACATCTCAATCAGCAACTTCACACCACAATCAATATGATGAAAAGAAACAGATCCATCTTGACCAGATATTTCAAATGATCAGCCGCAAATGGCCCATCAAAATGCCTTAAAGCTAGAGTTTCAACAGTTGGATCAGAGGTGAAGCCAATGAAACAAAGAAACAAAGAAGAAGAAGAAGAAAGCAAGTGGAACTGTTCATCTAGATGGAGCCGGCTGCAATGCCAAAATGGCATAAGATCTGGGCCATCCATTTAGCTGTGCTGACCTCATTTGTTCCCCACTCCAACAGTCAGGCAGATATGTTTGGTCAGGTGTTCCACACTTACATTGGATGCAGAACACTTGAGTAATTGTCCTTAAACCAGTCCATCTTTTCAGTCCACCTGAAGGCTGTAACCAATTTTTCGCAGGAGAAAATTAGGCAAAGCAGCAACAACACCTGCAATTCCACAGATGAGCTGTTAAAGGATAGAAAGCAGTGATAGTTCAGGGCCACTTTTAACTTTCGAGTGCGTCTCATCCACTGTGCTGCTTTCCTGACCATCCGAGTCATAGGCCCCATTGTGGATGGAGCATTGCTTGAAACTCACATCAATAGAATAGTCTTAACCAGTGTTTTAAACAGCAAATATCATGTGGTGTAGCGTTCACTCCTCTGAAGCGTGAGGTGTACGTTACATAGCGTGTAGTGTAAGCTACTTACTATTAGATTTTTAATTAAGATTGTGCTTGGTTGCACCAAATATCTTGAAATTTCTCAATAGTATGCATGAATTTATTTATTTTATGATGAGTGGGTGTCCCCACCTCTTTTTTTAAGACAAGACTAATCCTTGCAAATGCACACAATCACCCACAAACCACATGCATCAGGTAAGCTACACAACATAGCTTAAGCTACATGCTACATAGATTAAGACTAAGGCGAGACTAATCCCTGTGGATGCACGTAATCACCCGCAAACCACATGCATTAGATAAGCTACGCTACATAGCTTAAGCTACATGCTACATAAAGTAAGGCTAATCTAAGCTACGCTACAAAGCGTAAGCTACATGCTACATAGCGTAAGCTATTTAAATCAGTTAACAAATTGATTTTTGCTAATAGAAGAAACATTCAGAATAACAGATTGTTATGTAAACTTTATTTCATGTACGCATAAATGCAAAGAAATGCAGCTACATTCTACACAACTAAAACTAGTTTGAAGGCTGCAAACGTCAGATCGGTCGCTTGACCGGTCTGAGTACCCAATTAATCCATGCACTACTCGTTTGAAGGCTCTCTAACAATCTCCACCGAGGCTTCAAACGTCGAATCAACACCATCCTTACAACGTCATCTCATCTTCAATCATAGCTCTACCGCCTTTTGTGCCACCATCGACTATAACCTTGCACATTCACGCCCTTTTCCGCTCTTCTCATGTGGCCCTTGGGCACTTGCCACATACGAGCAACTGTGGATCTCGCTATCGTTCCTGCAGCTCCATCGTGAATTGTGCTCTCGATCAACATGTAAAGATGGTCACACCTCCGTGCCTTCATACACACGAGTGCCTCCTTCATCACTTCACAACAACGATCGCGGTCGATAAACACGCACCATTTCTCCTCGAGTGCACCAAGAGAAATCACATTTACTTTCATCTTGGGGACGTGCTTCACATCTTCCAGGACTCATTCGACCCCATCAAACATCCTGATGCGCACCGTACCAATACCAATAACCTTATGACCATAGCCATCGCCCATAAACACCGATTCACCATCATACTCCTTCTATGTCGTAAATGAACTCCAGTCAGGACATACGTGACATGAAGCCTCTGAATCTAGGATCCACCGACTACCATGAGATCCCTTGCTATATACAGTCAGGACTTCACACAAATCGCCACTGTCCTCTATGGTATTGGCTACCTCTCCAGAAGAATTTTCATACCTCTCTTGCTTCAACCTGGGTTTCTGACAATCCTCTCTCATGTTGCCCTCCTAACCACAATTTCAGCACTTCACCTTAGCCTTCCCTTTGCCCTTAGCCTTAGATCCCGACTTCGAATATCCTCTATACTCAGAACTTCTTCCCCTCATAACCAGTGCCTCTGAGAAATAACGGGAAACCACGTCACCGCTTTTCTTTCTCATCGCCTTTGACTGGAGGGCTGAGATAACGGTCTCGATGTTTATGATTTTCCTCCCTGCGCACATAGAGTCCCTGAACGACTCATATGAATCTGGAAGAGAATTTAACAGGATGCATGCTTGATATTCATCCTTCATCAGTTCATCGATCTCCATCAACTTGTAAACCAGCCTATTAAACGTGCTCAAGTGGTCCTCCACTTCCATTCCCTCAGCCATTCTCAAGGTGAATAACTTCATCAACATGTACATGCGATTTTCTAGAGACTTCTTGGCATAAACCTTCTCTAGCTTCGTCATCGTTTCAGTCGTAGTCTTCTCCTTCATGACATGAAAGAGAATATCATTCGTAAGGTTTAATAGGATTGAGGTTCTAGTCTTCTTGTCGAGCCTCGTCCACTCATTTTCTTTTATAGCCTCAGGTCGCTTTCCAAGAACTTCATCAAGCCCTTGCTGAACTAGGAAGGATTTAACCTTCACCTTCTATAGCTCAAGGTTATTTTTCCTAGACAACTTCTCTATCTTGAACTTTGTATTTGATCCCATCTTCTCGTCTCAGATTCGAATTTTACTCCACCCCAACTTTAGCTCTAATACTACTTGTTGGGAAAACCGGCAGCAAAAGTAGAAGCCGAATGTGCAAAGTAATGCGAGATCAAACGAGAAACACTAGGAAATCAAACCACACACAAGCATTCACTACAAGAGAATCCGAATTTACGTGGAAAAACCCCTCTATGGGTTAAAAAAACCACGGCACAAAGCGATCCACTATGAATAACAGAATATTACAGAAATTGACATCCCACAAGCAAGGAAAAACAGAGAAAACCCCAAGTTCTCTCTCACTCAACTTTCTCCCCTCTTCCTAACACAATTAGAAAACCTTGGACACCTTAGGATACATCTAAATCCGGATTACAACCCTTTAAATAGGCAAAACATCGAAAATAGAAACATCTTATGCACTACTGTGTGCTGCGCAAGAAAGTGGCACACACAGCCGACCGGTCGGCCAGCGCACATAACAGTCCAGAGGAGAACACGCCCGATGCTGCCTCACCACCGACCGGTCGGAGCCCCTTGCAAACTGGTCGGCCGACCGGTCTAGGGCAACACAGAATTATTGCCTTCCTCGCTGTGCATCTAGGCTGCAAATGTCAGACCAGTAGCCCAACCGGTTTGAGCACCCAATCCGTTCAGTACTCGTTTGAAGGCTCTCCAACATGTTGGAGAGAATGGATGGTTTAGACCACCAAGAGGTGGAGCACACATGTACAGTTTGTGGGGCTGGGTGAATTGGGCGCGACTTGGGTGAGACCTCGGAACCATCGATGTGGGTGGGATCCTGAATCTAGGGCTCACCTGGATGTGTTCTTTGTAAATCCATGCCGTTCATCTGTTTCTTCATATTATTTTAGGATGCATTCGCAAAAATGAAGCTGATGCAAATTTTAGGTGGACCACACCCCAAGAAGCAGTTCTCATTCAACCATGACCATTAAAAACTTCCTGGAGTCCACCGTAATGTTTATTGACCATCCAATCTGTTGATAAGGTCACGTAGACAAGAATAAAAGTAAAAAACAAATATCAGGTTGATAGAAAACTTTTATGGCTCACAAAAGGTTTTTAATGGTCACTAACCAGTGTTTCTTATGTTGTAGTCGACCCAAATTTTTTATCTTCTCTATTTTTGGTACCATAGTACAAAATAATATGAAAAAGCAGATTACCGACATGGATTTACAAAGAACACATCCAAGTGGGCCCTAGGTTCAGGGTCCCACCCACATTGCTGGTTCCGGGGTCTCACCCAAGTCGCGCCCGGGTGAATTGTACAATCCAACATAGTAGATTTCATTGAGAAGAGGGCCAGGCGGCAATTGTCTGATGCTTGTTGGCCCCACCATGGGATGGGCCATGCTATACCCATCTACTCTATCAAATGATATTAGACATCTGATTGATGGCTTACAAATGAACTATATCAATCAGTGGTCCACATTTAACTAGGCTGCATTTGGACGGCAAGGAACATCAAATGCCCAGAGACTTTTGGGGTATCTCCTATTCGATAAATGGACCACCATATGAATTGGGTCCACTTGGACAGTTTGTTTAGAGAGAGAGAGAGAGAGAGAGAGAGTTATATTATAACACTTGGAATTTTAGAGGAAGTTGTGAAATCTGTTTGGACAGATTCTCAGTGAAAGAGATTTTATATGTGATATTAAAATGCTGAGAAAGATGCTATTAAGATTTCATTTTTGCATTTGTATATCAGAAAATAGTTGTTGGGTTCTTTTATATTTTTTAAAAAAAAAAAAGCAGTTAAAAGGAAATTTACTTTTCAAAATATTATTATGAAATATATATATATATATATATATATATATATATATATATATATATATATATATATATATTAAATTGAATTTATTTTTAAAAAATTCACTTCTCACCTTTTCCTGGACCCAAACACAAATTCAACTGTAATTAGTGAAATTCATTTCCTATGGGCTGGATTTTTAGGATCCAAACGACTCAAGGATTTTAAATTCCATAGAACTGTAGGCAGTCAAAAGGCGGGCCCAACCTCTCGACTTCCATTGACTCAAGGCACGATTTGCCATGTGCACACATTTGAGTCATAAGTTAAGCAAACGTGACAAGTGATTTAAGGGTATTTCTCGCATAAGATATCTTGAATTGCATCTATAGAAATGTATACCCCACCTGTCATTTGAGGGCGAGATGACAAGCCGGTAGAGCTATTGAAATAAGTACGAGGTATACATGCCATTTAAAGGGATGAGAATGTTTACACCCTATCAATCATGGCCAAATCAAATGGTAGAGAAGACGCCAAGTCCATGCGATATGTGACATAGATGAACTTTAAAAGAAAATGTCAGAGACTTGGACGTATGAAAAGATTAGTTGCCGTCTTAGACATACACACGTGATGGCATTAATTGCTAGAGTTCTATCAAAAGGCAACTCTATGTAAATTAAAAGTCTTAAAGTCTTAATAAATTAATCCTTTAGTAATGCTTTCAATGCGCATTACAATACAAAATAGAAAAAGCGTACCTGATCTCTTGTATATACGGTTGTACGTGATTAGCCACGCATATGAGGAGAATCAAAGAGATTCACAAGGACAACGATCTAAATCTCTTATGATACAAAAGCTTACGTACGGCCACAGCCTTTGAGAGCTCTAAGCCACGCGCCAAAGTAACCTAACTCATCTTTATACTATCTCATCTATACGTCCACTATGGACACTTATTTCCTTTAATTTAATTTAACCTCATATCACTGCTTATAGCATAGCCCCACATTGTTGCTTATCACATGTGGCCCTAGTTATTATCCTTAGTTTATTTCACCACCCTTCATCTGAGACATCCAGCTAGATAGTAATTAAGGAATATTATTAATTAGTTTTGAACAGCAGGTTGCGGGCCTTTCTTACTACATGCTAGGTGATTCTGTCAGTCACCTTGCCACGAAGTTTGATCCATACCAAACGATGAATAGAAAGTCGAATCACAATTGTCTCACCACGTGCTTGGTTCCCACCAAAATCATGAACGGACTATCACTTGACTGGTCATCTCGCCACAAAGCCCAGTTTTTCATCGAGTGATGAACGATGAGTATAATATCTAGAGATGTCAACATGCCAGGCTTGGGGTAGGTCTCGACTCGAATGTTGAACTGTTTTGAGCTATGCCTATTCAAAATTCTGATTTTTCAGGCTTACGCCTGGCCAATTAACACCCCTAATGATACCCTACTTTTTTTATGCTTGCATGTTTAGAGCATAGTTTAAAAATCTAAAAACTCAACTCAACTCAACTTTCAACTGAGTCAAGTTGATTTCAAGACTCAACCTAGCTCAACTTAATATTTAATTATTACTAATTGTGAATATTAACTAATTGACTCAAATTAATATTTAATTATTATAAATTGAAAATATTAACATTAGTGATAGGTATTTAAAATCGTTAGATATTGTGCAAGTAACATAAACAACAACATTTTTTCTACCTCATCGGTATCAATAATGAGATTAAATATTGTTTAAGGAACATAAACAACGACATTTTGGTATCAATAATGAGGTTAGATATTGTTTAAGTAACATAAACTAAGACATTATTGATACCTCATTGGTTAAGGTTGTTGACTTCACAATAATAAAATCTTGAACCTTAAGGCAAGTGAGTCAGTTCGAGTCATGCTGAGTGGTGTTGAGTAAACCTAGTCACCATGTGAACTTGAGTCTCTCTGATTCGAGGCGAGTCAGGCCCAACAGCTTGTACGGTGTGGATCACTAACACTGGGGCCACCACTGCATCAAATCACATGAGAGTCCCTTGATCAAATCACGACTGTTTCCCAAAAGAGAAAATCATGTCCGTTGTCTTCCTCTTAAAATCAACCCACTGTATCACAAGTAATAGTGAAAAAAGCCAGATGAAACAAAATATTTGTTCAAATTATCGTGGGGTCCACTAAAGGGTAGCCAGATGAAATGGGTCTTGACTGAGTCTTGAGCTCTCCTAGACATGGGCTCTGAGGGCTGAGTCAACTGGAGCGAGTCAAGAGAACAGAGAATCGAGCTTCTTAGAAAACTCGACTCAGCTGAGTTAACGAGGACGAGTGAGTAACTGTTTACTAATAATAGATTGCTAGCTTGTACAAAACAAATCGATGGCCATGGGGAGCTATCTAGGGGTAGATGGGGCCACCAAAGTCATCAGAACCATTCATCCTTTGCATCTATCATGGATAGTTAAACCTCAAGACGTCCACAGTTCTCATTCTACGAGCAAAGTGATTTAAATCATTTAGCTAGTATATCTTCGGCATTATGGGTAGGGCTGTAAATGGATCAACGGACCGATGGGGTACCCAGACCCAACCCGTTTGTCAAATGGTACAGGTTTGAGCCGAAGAACAAACTCAATTGCTAAATGGAGCCTAGTTGTGATTTCCTTTATTTTAGGCTTGAGTTGACTCGACTCGAATCTATTTAATAAATGGGCAGATTTGGTCAATGTTGCAAGGGACCCATCCCGACCTGGACTAATCCAAACCCGATTTTAAACATGGTAAAAATGTTGGAATACTAGATCCAGACCCAGAGTTTGACCCATTAAACCGGACCCATTTATAAATGGGTCTGGGTGGATCTCCCTCTACCAGACCCCTCACCCAGACCCATTTATAAATGGATCTGATTGGGTTGCCTCAAACCCAATCTAGACCCACTCATTTAGTAAAAGGGTTTGGTCTAAAATTTGTACCCAAGCCTATTTAGTAAATGGGTGGGTTTGATTTTGGCTAAACCAGCCCTAAACCCAATCATCTACAACCCTAATTATGGCCGTCCATCCACTTTTGACCTTACCACTTAGATCATCCAATCAGTGAATTTTCAAGGCAGTTTGTAACGAGTGGGGTGGATCTATGGCCAGCTCAAATAGATGACGTGTTCGCGGACATGCAAGTGGAAAGGTTTCTATGCACGTGATCATTTCTATTTCTATCGGTTCCTGTTTTTAGGGTCACCCTCCTACGTTAGTCCTCCACCGTTTAAAAATAACGGTGGTGACTCATCCTCTTCATACGTGTCAATGATGTACAGCTATTAGACCATCCAAATTGTGGGTCTTATTCAATGATGCATCTATCTATAATTACACTTATCAAGCAATCCTAGCCATCTAATTAATGGCTATCAAATGAATGGTTTAAAAAAAAAAAAAAAAAAGGCGAGTAGTACAAATTTGAAGGAAAAGCATCTGATGGTTGCGATTATCTTCTCAGTGCAATTTTTCAGTTATGCACTATTCAAAGTTGGGTCAGTGATTTCAACAGTCTAGATTTCCTTAGAAACTTCCATATGTACATTTGAAGAGCAACAACTATCTTTCAAATGGTGGAAAACTAACATAGGAGCCTAATCCTTATTTATTTGTTAATTTCAGCTACAAGACAACTACAATCGTTGTAGTGAATGACATAAACACCGAAGGTTAGTTTTATTACGGAGCCTGCTCCTGCAATAGTACAAGAAAAGAATACCTTTTATGCTAGAGGAGAATACCTTTTATGCTCTGGAAAAGTAGTATGGCTGTTACGCTGGCGCATGGATCCCATTTCAAAATACCAGTGTCCACAATTCAGAGGTTAGGATTGTTCAACCAATCTAATTCTGAAATTGTGTTAGTGACAGTCAGTTTAATTATTTGGTAGTATCCAATGACAAGTCCGTTTGGATACTACCAAATAAGTTACTTTTTCTACTTACGGCAGTAGATAAGTTATTGCAGACTAAGTAAGTTTGGTTTATGATTAGTAATAAGTAACTTTTTTACTTCAAAGTACATCATCACTTCAGCTAATTTTTTGCAGCTTTTTAACGTTTCTGGAGAGGTGAAAGAGATAAAAAGCTAATAAGTATGTTATTTACCGAACATACTTATTTTCTTAATAAGTAGAAACTAAAATAAGCTACTTATGGTATAAGTAACTTATCTAAAGCAACTAACAATTCAAACAGGCCCTTAATGTGTGCTGCATGTGGAACTTCCTAATAGAAATTCAGACGGCTCTCACATTGGCACGTGTGTTCCTTCCTTACTTGAATCACCTTCTCATTTGCACGTTGACTAAGAGGTTACACTCCTACGTTAGTTCTACACCATTTAAAAAGTTGTCGTGACTCATCCTCATCGCATTGAAATTGAAGCACATCCAAAGCTCACGATCGACCACACCCCAATAGTGGGGATAATGAGGTCTGCCATTGAAACCATACTAAGGCCCAGAGTGATGTTTCTTTGTCATTCAACCTGTTCATAAGGTCACACAAATACGGATGAAGCGAAAATACAAATATCAGCTTGATCTAAAACTTTTATAGCCCCCAAGAAGTTTTCAACCGTAGGCATTCAATTCCCACTGTTTCCTATGGTGTGGTCCCCTTGAGCTTTGGATATGCTTCAATTTGGGGCTCATAACCTAAAATGAGCTGAAAAAACTGGTGGATGGTGTTAGACACATACATCACCGTGGGCCCCACAGTTTGGTACTGAGTTACTCACTAGGACTAGGGGTGGTCCAAATTGTACGGGAGTCTAGCCCCTGATCACGGGTTGTCAGTGGGCAAAACCCTGCCCACAAAATCAGAATGAATAAAAGAGCCCAAAACCGTTCAAAATCCGGGCCCAATCTTAGGTAGGCCAAGCCAATGATCCGGCCTGACCGATACCAATATAAGTATTAATTTAAGTACAAATGCCAGCATCATCGACGATGTGAGAAGGTCAAGATAATTTTTTATTTTTCGATCATTTTTCCTAATCGTGGGCCGCCGGATCGCTTTTTTCCTAATCGTGGGCCACCGGATCGCTAATGCAAGATATGATACCGATAGTTGGAGCTTCTCATCAATTTGATTGGCTAAAAAAATATCTATGCTAAGTAATCTTTTAGTTTTGACTTTTGGATTGATTCCACCTCAGTTGGAATGGATTTAATAATCAAAACTATAACCTAAAATTCTTGAAATAATAGTTTATGTTATCTTGATTTTTGTCTGTCCAATTAGCACATATTCAGCTATAGGGGTGACAATGGCTGGGCTAGGGCCAATGAGGTTCGTCCTGGCCAGCCTAGTCTTGAAAGCACGGGTCTTAGCCTGGTAACTGGTCAAATAGTTCTATCTAAAAATTCTTCTCAGTATTCTTTATCTACAATAGTTCCATCATATAAACAACTTAAATCATTGAAACATGACCCACGTGCAACAAGTGTCTTTAAACTATATATGTATGGTGATTTGCAACTGCTTTAAACCATCCATTCCTTTTGTATAATGAGTGCTGACCTTATTTTTCAACGAGGCCAACACGAGCAAAGGCCTGAATTTCTAGACCGGGCTAAGTTCAAGGCCCTAGCCTTAGCTAAACAAAGTCAAGCTGCCCAGGCCAAGCCGGGCCACCTAAACTATTGCCTCCCTATTCCGTTCCAATCAATTTTCACATTTCAATTGACTAATAAAACATAAAATCATATAAAATCATGGCTCTTACATGGTGACAAAAACTGTGATAAAGCTTAAAATAACATGCATTAGATAATGGCTAGTGTACGCACAGGAGGATCCAACGGTCTACACAATCTTGAGTCCTTTGCATTAGTCAAAGATGGATGGTGCACATTTAGTAGTTCACCTAATCACAACAGTAGCATAAACATCTCATCACTCTTATGATTCTACAGTTAAGATAGTCTCAGATTACAATCACGGATTGAATCAGGTAAATATATCTATGAAATTGTAAGCCATTGTAAATAGTTCATAGACGATGGCTCAAGACTCATATGAGTCCAGCTCAACCGCAGCCCGATTCGATACCAGACGAGTCGGTCCAAATCGCTAGCTTTTTAATCATTATAAGAGAACTGATCAGCTACTGGTGCCTACATGGATCTTTCCCGTCAACGTACTTGTGTAGAACATCCGCACCATGCAAATGGTAGACCTGCCCTAAGAATCACCTGAGGTGGGCACAAAATTGGAATCAATGGACAAGTGCAGCAGCTGTCTGACTCAAGATACAGGTGTGGCCTACCTAATGAGTGGATCGGCCTGATCATCAAGACAGGTGATCTTCGTGGTGGTACCTACTGCTTGCATGTACGGATGTCCTAAGCAAGGCCCATTGATCTTGTGTTCCGATCAGGCCCAGTTGATAAATGGACCCGGATGAGCTAAAAGATTCAACCACTTTTTATAGATGCCCAAAACCTTTCTATGAATTTCAAGAGAATTACAGACCCTTGGATATGCCTGGGCCCATAATTCAGGTCCGGAAAACAACTAGGCTGGGTTTGGGCCATACGCAAAAATCAAGCCTATTGAATTTGTAGCTGTTCGGTCAGTGGTCCAGGAAAGGGATGGTTTGCCCCCCTAATGGTCAGAGCTATCCAATTACTGCGAACTTTGGTCTATGGCCAATGCAAGTGGTGGCCCACCAGATGGACACTTCCAATCACCATACATTTTTACCATGTGTACGGTGAGGACGACACTGCATGGGACAATGGTGCCTGGCATCATAATCACACATCTCAATCAGCAACTTCACACCATAATCAATATGATGAAAAGAAACAGATCCATCTTGACCAGATATTTCAAATGATCAGCCGCAAGTGGCCCATCAAAATGCCTTAAAGCTAGAGTTTCAACAGTTGGATCAGAGGTGAAGCCAATGAAACAAAGAAACAAAGAAGAAGAAGAAGAAAGCAAGTGGAACTGTTCATCTAGATGGAGCCGGCTGCAATGCCAAAATGGCATAAGATCTGGGCCATCCATTTAGCTGTGCTGACCTCATTTGTTTCCCACTCCAACAGTCAGGCAGATATGTTTGGTCAGGTGGCCCACACTTACATTGGATGCAGAACACTTGAGTAATTGTCCTTAAACCAGTCCATCTTTTCAGTCCACCTGAAGGCTGTAACCAATTTTTCGCAGGAGAAAATTAGGCAAAGCAGCAACAACACCTGCAATTCCACAGATGAGCTGTTAAAGGATAGAAAGCAGTGATAGTTCAGGGCCACTTTTAACTTTCGAGTGCGTCTCATCCACTGTGCTGCTTTCCTGACCATCCGAGTCATAGGCCCTATTGTGGATGGAGCATTGCTTGAAACTCACATCAATAGAATAGTCTTAACCAGTGTTTTAAACAGTAAATATCATGTGGTGTAGCGTTCACTCCTCTGAAGCGTGAGGTGTAAGTTACATAGCGTCTAGTGTAAGCTACTTACAATTAGATTTTTAATTAAGATTGTGCTTGGTTGCACCAAATATCTTGAAATTTCTCCATAGTATGCATGAATTTATTTATTTTATGATGAGTGGGTGTCCCCACCTCTTTTTTTAAGACAAGACTAATCCTTGCAAATGCACACAATCACCCACAAACCACATGCATCAGGTAAGCTACGCAACATAGCTTAAGCTACATGCTACATAGATTAAAACTAAGGCGAGACTAATCCCTACGGATGCACGTAATCACCCGCAAACCACATGCATTAGATAAGCTACGCTACATAGCTTAAGCTACATGCTACATAGAGTAAGGCTAATCTAAGCTACGCTACAAAGCGTAAGCTACATGCTACATAGCGTAAGCTATTTAAATCAGTTAACAAATTGATTTTTGCTAATAGAAGAAAGATTCAGAATAACATATTGTTATGTAAACTTTATTTCATGTACGCATAAATGCAAAGAAATGCAGCTACATTCTACACAACTAAAACTAGTTTGAAGGCTGCAAACGTCAGATCGATCGCTTGACCGGTCTGAGTACCCAATTAATCCATGCACTACTCGTTTGAAGGCTCTCTAACAATCTCCACCGAGGCTTCAAACGTCGAATCAACACCATCCTTACAACGTCATCTCATCTTCAATCATAGCTCTATCGCCTTTTGTGCCACCATCGACTATAACCTTGCACATTCACGCCATTTTCCGCTCTTCTCATGTGGCCCTTGGGCACTTGCCACATACGAGCAACTATGGATCTCGCTATTGTTCCTGCAGCTCCATCGTGAATTGTACTCTCGATCAACATGTAAAGATGGTCACACCTCCGTGCCTTCATACACTCGAGTGCCTTCTTCATCACTTCACAACAACGATCGCGGTCGATAAACACGCACCATTTCTCCTCAAGTGCACCAAGAGAAATCACATTTATTTTCATCTTGGGGACGTGCTTCACATCTTCCAGGACTCATTAAACCCCATCAAACATCCTGATGCGCACCGTACCAATACCAATAACCTTATGACCATAGCCATCGCCCACAAACACCAATTCACCATCATACTCCCTCTATGTCGTGAATGAACTCCAGTCAGGACATACGTAACATGAAGCCTCTGAATCTAGGATCCACCAACTACCATGAGATCCCTTACTATATACAATCAGGACTTCACACAAATCGTCACTGTCCTCTATGGTATTGGCTCCCTCTCCAGAAGAATTTTCATACCTCTCTTGCTTCAACCTGGGATTCTGACAATCATCTCTCATGTTGCCCTCCTAACCACAATTTCAGCACTTCACCTTAGCCTTCCCTTTGCCCTTAGCCTTAGATCCCGACTTCGAATATCCTCTATACTCAGAACTTCTTCCCCTCATAACCAGTGCCTCTGAGAAATAACGGGAAACCACGTCACCGCTTTTCTTTCTCATCGCCTTTGACTGGAGGGCTGAGATAACGGTCTCGATGTTTATGATTTTCCTCCCTGCGCACATAGAGTCCCTGAACGACTCATATGAATCTGGAAGAGAATTTAACAGGATGCATGCTTGATATTCATCCTTCATCAGTTCATCGATCTCCATCAACTTGTAAACCAGCCTATTAAACGTGCTCAAGTGGTCCTCCACTTCCATTCCCTCAGCCATCCTCAAGGTAAATAACTTCATCAACATGTACATGCGATTTTCTAGAGACTTCTTGGCATAAACCTTCTCTAGCTTCGTCATCGTTTCAGTCGTAGTCTTCTCTTTCATGACATGAAAGAGAATATCATTCGTAAGGTTTAATAGGATTGAGGTTCTAGTCTTCTTGTCGAGCCTCGTCCACTCATTGTCTTTTATAGCCTCAGGTCACTTTCCAAGAACTTCATCAAGCCCTTGCTGAACCAGGAAGGATTTAACCTTCACCTTCCATAGCTCAAAGTTATTTTTCCTAGACAACGTCTCTATCTTGAACCTTGTGTTTGATCCCATCTTCTCGTCTCAGATTCGAATTTTACTCCACCCCAACTTTAGCTCTAATACTACTTGTTGGGAAAACCGGCAACAGAAGCAGAAGCCGAATGTGCAAAGTAATGCGAGATCAAACGAGAAACACTAGGAAATCAAACCACACACAAGCATTCACCACAAGAGAATCCGAATTTACTTGGAAAAACCCCTCTATGGGTAAAAAAAACCACGGCACAAAGCAATTCACTATGAATAACAGAATATTACAGAGATTGACATCCCACAAGCAAGGAAAAACAGAGAAAACCCCAAGTTCTCTCTCACACAACTTTCTCCCCTCTTCCTAACACAATTAGAAAACCTTGCACACCTTAGGATACATCTAAATCCGGATTACAACTCTTTAAATAGGCAAAACATCGAAAATAGAAACATCTTATGAACTACTGTGTGCTGCGCAAGAAAGCCACACACACAGCCGACTGGTCGGCCAGCGCACATAACGGTCCAGAGGAGAACACGCCCGATGCTGCCTCACCACCGACCGGTCGGAGCCCCTTGCAGACTAGTCGGCCGACCGGTCTAGGGCAACACAGAATTATTGCCTTCCTCGCTGTGCATCTGGGCTGCAAATGTCAGACCGGTAGCCCAACCGGTTTGAGAACCCAATCCGTACAGTACTCGTTTGAAGGCTCTCCAACACGTTGGAGAGAATGGACGGTTTAGACCACCAAGAGGTGGAGCACACATGTACAGTTTGTGGGGCTGGGTGAATTGGGCGCGACTTGGGTGAGACCCTGGAACCATCGATGTGGGTGGGATCCTGAATCTAGGGCTCACCTGGATGTGTTCTTTGTAAATCCATGCCGTTCATCTGTTTCTTCATATTATTTTAGGATGCATTCGCAAAAATGAAGCTGATGCAAATTTTAGGTGGACCACACCCCAAGAAACAGTTCTCATTCAACCATGACCATTAAAAACTTCCTGGAGTCCACCGTAATGTTTATTGACCATCCAATCTGTTGATTAGGTCACGTAGACAGGAATAAAAGTCAAAAACAAATATCAGGTTGATAGAAAACTTTTATGGCTCACAAAAGGTTTTTAATGGTCACTAACCAGGGTTTCTTATGTTGTAGTCGACCCAAATTTTTTATCTTCTCTATTTTTGGTACCATAGTACAAAATAATATGGAAAAGCAGATTACCGGCATGGATTCACAAAGAACACATCCAAGTGGGCCCTAGGTTCAGGGTCCCACCCATATCGCGGGTTCCGGGGTCTCACCCAAGTCGCGCCCGGGTGAATTGTACAATCCAACATAGTAGATTTCATTGAGAAGAGGACCAGGCGGCAATTGTCTGATGCTTGTTGGCCCCACCATGGGATGGGCCATGCTATACCCATCTCCTCTATCAAATGATATTAGACATCTGATTGATGGCTTACAAATGAACTATATCAATCAGTGGTCCACATTTAACTAGGCTGCATTTGGACGGCAAGGAACATCAAATGCCCAGAGACTTTTGGGGTATCTCCTATTCGATAAATGAACCACCATATGAATTGGGTCCACTTGGACAGTTTGTTTAGAGAGAGAGAGAGAGAGAGAGAGAGTTATATTATAACACTTGGAATTTTAGAGGAAGTTGTGAAATCTGTTTGGACAGATTCTCAGTGAAAGAGATTTTATATGTGATATTAAAATGCTGAGAAAGATGCTATTAAGATTTCATTTTTGCATTTGTATATCAGAAAATAGTTGTTGGGTTCTTTTATATTTAAAAAAAAAAAAAGCAGTTAAAAGGAAATTTACTTTTCAAAATATTAGTATGAAATATATATATATATATATATATATATATATATATATATATATATATATATATATTTTAAATTGAATTTATTTTTTAAAAAATCACTTCTCGCCTTTTCCTGGACCCAAACACAAATTCAACTGTAATTAGTGAAATTCATTTCCTATGGGCTGGATTTTTAGGATCCAAACGACTCAAGGATTTTAAATTCCATAGAACTGTAGGCAGTCAAAACGCGGGCCCAACCTCTCGACTTCCATTGACTCAAGGCACGATTTGCCGTGTGCACACATTTGAGTCATAAGTTAAGCAAACGTGACAAATGATTTAAGGGTATTTCTTGCATAAGATATCTTGAATTGCATCTATAGAAAATGTATACCCCACCTGTCATCTGAGGGCGAGATGACAAGCTGGTAGAGCTATTGAAATAAGTACGAGGTATACATGCCATTCAAAGGGATGAGAATGTTTACACCCTATCAATCATGGCCAAATCAAATGGTAGAGAAGACGCCAAGTCCATGCGATACGTGACATAGATGAACTTTAAAAGAAAATGTCAGAGACTTGGACGTATGAAAAGATTAGTTGCCGTCTTAGACATACACACGTGATGGCATTAATTGCTAGAGTTCTATCAAAAGGCAACTCTATGTAAAGTAAGAGTCCTAAAGTCTTAATAAATTAATACTTTAGTAGTGCTTTCAATGCGCATTACAATACAAAATAGAAAAGGCGTACCTGATCTCTTGTATATACGGTTGTACGTGATTAGCCACACATATGTGGAGAATCAAAGAGATTCACAAGGACAACGATCTAAATCTCTTATGATACAAAAGCTTACATACGGCCACAGCCTCTAAGAGCTCTAAGCCACACGCCAAAGTAACCTAACTCAGCTTTATACTATCTCATCTATACGTCCACCATGGACACTTATTTTCTTTAATTTAACATCATATTGCTGCTTATAGCATAGCCCCACATTGTTGCTTATCACATGTGGCCCCAGTTATTATCCTTAGTTTATTTCACCACCCTTCATCTGAGACATCCAGCTAGTTAGTAATTAAGGAATATTATCAATTAGTTTTGAACAGAAGGTTGCGGGCCTTTCTTACTACATGCTAGGTGATTCTGTCAGTCACCTTGCCACGAAGTTTGATCCACACCGAACGATGAATAGAAAGTCGAATCACAATTGTCTCACCACGTGCTTGGTTCCCACCAAAATCATGAACGGACTATCATTTGACTGGTCATCTCGCCACAAAGCCCAGTTTTCCATCGAGTGATGAACGATGAGTATAATACCTAGGGATGTCAACATTCCAGGCCTGGGGTAGGTCTCGACTCGAATTTTGAACTGTTTTGAGCTATGCCTATTCAAAATTCTGATTTTTCAGGCTTACGCCTGGCCCATTAACACCCCTAATGATACCATACTTTTTTATGCTTGCATGTTTAGAGCATAGTTTAAAAATCTAAAAAGTCAACTCAACTCAACTTTCAACTGAGTCAAGTTGATTTCAAGACTCAACCTAACTCAACTTAATATTTAATTATTACTAATTGTGAATATTAACTAATTGACTCAAATTAATATTTAATTATTATAAATTGAAAATATTAACATTAGTGATAGGTATTTAAAATCGTTAGATATTGTGCAAGTAACATAAACAACAACATTTTTTCTACCTCATCGGTATCAATAATGAGATTAAATATTGTTTAAGGAACATAAACAACGACATTTTGGTATCAATAACGAGGTTAGATATTGTTTAAGTAACATAAACTAAGACGTTATTGATTCCTCATTGGTTAAGGTTGTTGACTTCACAATAATAAAATCTTGAACCTTAAGGCAAGTGAGTCAGTTCGAGTCATGCTGAGTGGTGTTGAGTAAACCTAGTCACCATGTGAACTTGAGTCTCTCTGATTCGAGGCGAGTCAGGCCCAACAGCTTGTACGGTGCGGATCACTAACACTGGGGCCACCACTGCATCAAATCACATGAGAGTCCCTTGATCAAATCACGACTGTTTCCCAAAAGAGAAAATCATGTCCGTTGTCTTCCTCTTAAAATCAACCCACTGTATCACAAGTAATAGTGAAAAAAGCTAGATGAAACAAAATATTTGTTCAAATTATCGTGGGGTCCACTAAAGGGTAGCCAGATGAAATGGGTCTTGACTGAGTCTTGAGCTCTCCTAGACATAGGCTCTGAGGGCTGAGTCAACTGGAGTGAGTCAAGAGAACAGAGAATCGAGCTTCTTAGAAAACTCGACTCAGCTGAGTTAACAAGGACGAGTGAGTAACTGTTTACTAATAATAGATTGCTAGCTTGTACAAAACAAATCGATGGCCATGGGGAGCTATCTAGGGGTAGATGGGGCCACCAAAGTCATCAGAACCATTCATCCTTTGCATCTATCATGGACAGTTAAACCTCAAAACGTCCACAGTTCTCATTCTACGAGCAAAGTGATTTAAATCATTTAGCTAGTATATCTTCGGCATTATGGGTAGGGCTGTAAATGGATCAACGGACCCGATGGGGTACCCAGACGCAACCCGTTTGTCAAATGGTACAGGTTTGAGTCGAAGAACAAACTCAATTGCTAAATGGGCCTAGTTCTGATTTCCTTTATTTTAGGCTTGACTTGACTCGACTCGAATCCATTTAATAAATGGGCAGATTTGGTCAATGTTGCAAGGGACCCATCCCGACCTGGACTAATCCAAACCCGATTTTAAACATGGTAAAATGTTGGAATACTAGATCCAGACCCAGAGTTAGACCCATTAAACCGGACCCATTTATAAATGGGTCTGGGTGGATCTCCCTCTACTAGGGCTCTCAATGGGTCGGATCTGGATCGGATCCAATTGGATCCGGCTCCAAGTCCGTATACCTGTAAACGGATTCGGATCGGATTCGGATCCAACTCGGATCCAAAATGTGATATCCATATCCGATCCATTTATAAATTGTTAGATCCATTTCCGATCCAAAATCCATATAACCATCGGATTCGGGTCGGATCTAGGTCCCGAATACACCCCCATTACAAATCTAAAAAATATATGATATAAAATATATAATATAATATATTTAATTTAGTAGAAAAATGGTGCAAATCCCACTATTTACTATGGTATGGTCCAAATGGCCTAAAATAATTTGTAAAACGGATGGCCAGCAAGAATATAACATATACAGTAAGGGTGACAATGAGTCGGATCTTAATCGGATTCGGATCTAACTCGGATATGTTCTTATGAATCCATATCCGCTCCATTTAAGTAATCGGACCTATTTGAAGATCCATATCCGGTCCATTTAACTAATCGGACCTATTTTAAGATCCAAATCCGCATTATATGGATTCGGATCTCGGATCTGACCCGCTCCATTGAGAGCCCTACCCTCTACCAGACCCCTCAGCCAAACCCATTTATAAATGGATCTGATTGGGTTGCCTCAAACCCAATCTAGACCCACTCATTTAGTAAAGGGTTTGGTCTAAAATTTGTACCCAAGCCTATTTAGTAAAATTTGTACCCAAGACTATTTAGTAAGTGGGTGGGTTTGATTTTGGCTAAACCAGCCCTAAACCCAATCATCTACAACCCTAATTATGGCCGTCCATCCACTTTTGACCTTACCACTTAGATCATCCAATCAGTGAATTTTCAAGGCAGTTTGTAATGAGTGGGGTGGATCTATGGCCAGCTCAAATAGATGACGTGTTCGCGGACATGCAAGTGGAAAGGTTTCTATGCACGTGATCATTTCTATTTCTATCCGTTCCTGTTTTTAGGGTCACCCTCCTACGTTAGTCCTCCACCATTTAAAAATAACGGTGGTGACTCATCCTCTTCATACGTGTCAATGATGTACAGCTATTAGACCATCCAAATTGTGGGTCTTATTCAATGATGCATCTATCTACAATTACACTTATCAAGCAATCCTAGCCATCTAATTAATGGCTATCAAATGAATGGTTTAAAAAAAAAAAAAAAAAGCGAGTAGTACAAATTTGAAGGAAAAGCATCTGATGGTTGCGATTATCTTCTCAGTGCAATTTTTCAGTTATGCACTATTCAAAGTTGGGTCAGTGATTTCAACAGTCTAGATTTCCTTAGAAACTTCCATATGTACATTTGAAGAGCAACAACTATCTTTCAAATGGTGGAAAACTAACATAGGAGCCTAATCCTTATTTATTTGTTAATTTCAGCTACAAGACAACTACAATCGTTGTAGTGAATGACATAAACACCGAAGGTTAGTTTTATTACGGAGCCTGCTCCTGCAATAGTACAAGAAGAGAATACCTTTTATGCTAGAGGAGAATACCTTTTATGCTCTGGAAAAGTAGTATGGCTGTTACGCGGGCGCATGGATCCCATTTCAAAATACCAGTGTCCACAATTCAGAGGTTAGGATTGTTCAACCAATCTAATTCTGAAATTGTGTTAGTGACAGTCAGTTTAATTATTTGGTAGTATCCAATGACAAGTCCGTTTGGATACTACCAAATAAGTTACTTTTTCTACTTACGGCAGTAGATAAGTAACTTATTGCAGACTAAGTAAGTTTGGTTTATGATTAGTAATAAGTAACTTTTTTACTTCAAAGTACATCATCACTTCAGCTAATTTTTTGCAGCTTTTTAACGTTTCTGGAGAGGTGAAAGAGATAAAAAGCTAATAAGTATGTTATTTACCGAACATACTTATTTTCTTAATAAGTAGAAACTAAAATAAGCTACTTATGGTATAAGTAACTTATCTAAAGCAACTAACAATTCAAACAGGCCCTTAATGTGTGCTGCATGTGGAACTTCCTAATAGAAATTCAGACGGCTCTCACATTGGCACGTGTGTTCCTTCCTTACTTGAATCACCTTCTCATTTGCACGTTGACTAAGAGGTTACACTCCTACGTTAGTTCTACACCATTTAAAAAGTTGTCGTGACTCATCCTCATCGCATTGAAATTGAAGCACATCCAAAGCTCACGATCGACCACACCCCAATAGTGGGGATAATGAGGTCTGCCATTGAAACCATACTAAGGCCCAGAGTGATGTTTCTTTGTCATTCAACCTGTTCATAAGGTCACACAAATACGGATGAAGCGAAAATACAAATATCAGCTTGATCCAGAACTTTTATAGCCCCCAAGAAGTTTTCAACCGTAGGCATTCAATTCCCACTGTTTCCTATGGTGTGGTCCCCTTGAGCTTTGGATATGCTTCAATTTGGGGCTCATAACCTAAAATGAGCTGAAAAAACTGGTGGATGGTGTTAGACACATACATCACCGTGGGCCCCACAGTTTGGTACTGAGTTACTCACTAGGACTAGGGGTGGTCCAAATTGTACGGGAGTCTAGCCCCTGATCACGGGTTGTCAGTGGGCAAAACCCTGCCCACAAAATCAGAATGAATAAAAGAGCCCAAAACCGTTCAAAATCCGGGCCCAATCTTAGGTAGGCCAAGCCAATGATCCGGCCTGACCGATACCAATATAAGTATTAATTTAAGTACAAATGCCAGCATCATCGACGATGTGAGAAGGTCAAGATAATTTTTTATTTTTCGATCATTTTTCCTAATCGTGGGCCGCCGGATCGCTTTTTTCCTAATCGTGGGCCACCGGATCGCTAATGCAAGATATGATACCGATAGTTGGAGCTTCTCATCAATTTGATTGGCTAAAAAAATATCTATGCTAAGTAATCTTTTAGTTTTGACTTTTGGATTGATTCCACCTCAGTTGGAATGGATTTAATAATCAAAACTATAACCTAAAATTCTTGAAATAATAGTTTATGTTATCTTGATTTTTGTCTGTCCAATTAGCACATATTCAGCTATAGGGGTGACAATGGCTGGGCTGGGGCCAATGAGGTTCGTCCTGGCCCAGCCTAGTCTTGAAAGCACGGGTCTTAGCCTGGTAACTGGTCAAATAGTTCTATCTAAAAATTCTTCTCAGTATTCTTTATCTACAATAGTTCCATCATATAAACAACTTAAATCATTGAAACATGACCCACGTGCAACAAGGGTCTTTAAACTATATGTATGGTGATTTGCAACTGCTTTAAACCATCCATTCCTTTTGTATAATGAGTGCTGACCTTATTTTTCAACGAGGCCAACACGAGCAAAGGCCTGAATTTCTAGACCGGGCTAAGTTCAAGGCCCTAGCCTTAGCTAAACAAAGTCAAGCTGCCCAGGCCAAGCCGGGCCACCTAAACTATTGCCTCCCTATTCCGTTCCAATCAATTTTCACATTTCAATTGACTAATAAAACATAAAATCATATAAAATCATGGCTCTTACATGGTGACGAAAACTGTGATAAAGCTTAAAATAACATGCATTAGATAATGGCTAGTGTACGCACAGGAGGATCCAACGGTCTACACAATCTTGAGTCCTTTGCATTAGTCAAAGATAGATGGTGCACATTTAGTAGTTCACCTAATCACAACAGTAGCATAAACATCTCATCACTCTTATGATTCTACAGTTAAGATAGTCTCAGATTACAATCACGGATTGAATCATGGTCTGATCATGGTCTAGGAAAGGGATGGTTTGGCCCCCCCCTAATGGTCAGAGCTATCCAATTACTGCGAACTTTGGTCTATGGCCAATGCAAGTGGTGGCCCACCAGATGGACACTTCCAATCACCATACATTTTTACCATGTGTACGGTGAGGACGACACTGCATGGGACAATGGTGGCTGGCATCATAATCACATATCTCAATCAGCAACTTCACACCACAATCAATATGATGAAAAGAAACAGATCCATCTTGACTAGATATTTCAAATGATCAGCCGCAAGTGGCCCATCAAAATGCCTTAAAGCTAGAGTTTCAACAGTTGGATCAGAGGTGAAGCCAATGAAACAAAGAAACAAAGAAGAAGAAGAAGAAAGCAAGTGGAACTGTTCATCTAGATGGAGCCGGCTGCAATGCCAAAATGGCATAAGATCTGGGCCATCCATTTAGCTGTGCTGACCTCATTTGTTTCCCACTCCAACAGTCAGGCAGATATGTTTGGTCAGGTGGCCCACACTTACATTGGATGCAGAACACTTGAGTAATTGTCCTTAAACCGGTCCATCTTTTCAGCCCTCCTGAAGGCTGTAACCAATTTTTCGCAGGAGAAAATTAGGCAAAGCAGCAACAACACCTGCAATTCCACAGATGAGCTGTTAAAGGATAGAAAGCAGTGATAGTTCAGGGCCACTTTTAACTTTCGAGTGCGTCTCATCCACTGTGCGGCATTCCTGACCATCCAAGTCATAGGCCCCATTGTGGATGGAGCATTGCTTGAAACTCACATCAATAGAATAGTCTTAACCAGTGTTTTAAACAGCGAATATCATGTAGTGTAGCGTTCACTCCTCTGAAGCGTGAGGTGTAAGCTACATAGCGTGTAGTGTAAGCTACTTACTATTAGATTTTTAATTAAGATTGTGCTTGGTTGCATCAAATATCATGAAATTTCTCCGTAGTATGCACGGATTTATTTATTTTTATGACAACAGGGTGTCCCCACCCCTTTTTTAAGGCGAGACTAATCCCTGCAAATGCACGCAATCACCCGCAAACCACATGCATTAGGTAAGCTACACTACATAACTTAAGCTACATGCTACATAGATTAAGACTAAGGCGAGACTAATCCCTGCAGATGCATGCAATCACCCGCAAACCACATGCATTAGATAAGCTATGCTACATAGCTTAAGCTACATGCTACATATAGTAAGGCTAATCTAAGCTACGCTACATAGCGTAAGCTACATGCTACATAGCGTAAGCTATTTAAATCAGTTAACAAATTGATTTTTGCTAATAGAAGAAAGATTCAGAATAACGGATTGTTATGTAAACTTTATTTCATGTACGCATAAATGCAAAGAAATGCAGCTACATTCTACACAACTAAAACTACACTTAGAGTTATTATAGAGTACATGGGGTGTAGGAAACATTTTCATCCTCAACAGCTTTGTCTAGCACTTCATGCTCTAGAACATCAACTGTTTACATTTCCCTTTTTGTGGGTAATGCGCAATACTTTTTTCCAAGGTACATTTTTGGGGCTCATGTGGGTATGGTAATGTGCTAGTGAATTCCCTAATCTTTTGGTGCAGCCAACTACTCAAGCATGACCTTTCATCTATGTATATGTGTGCTGCGGTTAACCTGGTAATTGGCCCGCCGTGACCCTTCTTTGCATGCACACAAAATTTGGAGTGTGCATGTGATAGTTGGGTGGGGGATCTATCCTGGGTGGGACCGTACTGGCATGTGAGTGGTGTCAATATGAGCCTCTCATCGCTGGTTCCAAGAGCGCAAATAAAAGAGGAATATTAATGTGTGGTGGCCAGCCGATCATAAAACTTCTGACAATCTACCATTTGGTAGCCCCAGTTTGTCGAAATAAAAGCTATTATGATGATTGTGATGATGATATGAATACTATTAAAATAACAGAATTAATAAATTATGTTTTAGCTAATAGAAGCATCAATGTGAGTTTGACATGTGTTTATCGGCACAAGAGTCGGACACAGAAAGTTCTTAGAAGATGAAGTGCCCTTGTTATATAGTTGGAAGTGTTGAGTTTCTTTTTTTTTTTTTTGGTAGTAAAATAACTAGTTTCAAGAAGTGGGTGTGCCAAAAATCGTACATGTCCATGTTCTTTGTAGTTTCTGCTACAAAAAGCTTGAGAGATGGGAAGACCATATTGCTACAACAAGAAAAGCAATAGGGCAAAGTTTTCTAAATGGTTTCTGACACAGAGTATAGAAAACCCAGTTTCTCTTGCATCCCTTCTGATACTCAAAAAGGATACAGATGATGTAATGCTCCGATCTGCTGTAATGACCAAAAGAGATTATTACTCAATGCATCTTCACTTAATGGGCTGCAACGTGGTAATGGGAGAGAAGGTGGCCATGCAGTAGTTGGTGATGTCTATATAGGAAGAAAGCTATAATGAGCTCTCTGCATTTGAGATATTGGAATTTGAGTGAGTTAAATACACTAGTACAAGCAATCTAATGCCAGCAGATGTCAGAATGATGTTTGCAGTTTTTTTAGCTAGTTTCTATAAAAGAGATAGAACGCAAGGTTGCTTATGATGGAGGAGGGCATGCAACCAAACAAGATTGAGTAGTTTGGTTATATTCTGGCGCTTGTGTCCTTTTACTCCTGTTTAGAGTCTATAATATCTTGAGTCTTATTTCTTCTTTCTTATCCGAAATTTCACAAATTTCCAATAAGCTTTTCTCTTTGTCAAAGCACCTAGATCTTTGTTGCTCCAAACCAAGATACCATGCTTTGAATAAAGCGCTAAAAGACTTATGGCATAGCCAATGTGCCGTGGAAAGGGGGAGGAAGAGATCATGGTCTTCTTCCTCAAAGATAAACCTAAATCCGTAAGGAATCTTCAACCCACGAGGCAAAAAAAAGTCTCTAAAGATAAAATATTAATGAGAATAATGAATAGTCTGTTTACAATGCTCATATTATGACTTATATAAACCCTAGGTTCATAACTTTCTTGAAATAGTACTTTCAAAAAGTAGTAAACTTTCCAAAACTAGTAAAGACGTCTAATCCTACGCTAGCTCTCCAAGAAAACTTAAACGGAGACTTGGAGCTATTGCGGGACTCCTGAAACCCTAAAACAATTAAAAATGGTAGAAACCATAAGTAAAAAATCGTAAATTTTAACTAAAAACTTATATTTGACCTCTAAAATGGCTTTATTTTGGAAAACTGTTCGAGGCCCAATTGCCTTTGGCATTGGCCAATATGTAGAGCATTGATAGCTTTCCAACAACATATTACACACATAATTCCAATGAATGCTCACAAAGTTATGTCCATCGAAAGCTATAATGCATGTCATGCCTTTGTTTTTATTCCCCCTTCACGAGCCATACTACCTAATTTCTCTCAATCTTGGCCCTCCATATGATTGCCCTTGTGCTACATCAATTTATGTCACAGAGATTTGTTGACCTTCAACTAATAAAAGGAAATAATGTTGAAACACAGGCATCATTAGATGTATTTGTTCTGTGGGCAGTCTTCAATGGTGCTTTTGTTGGGATCTATATCTCAACACCCAATGCTTCTGACTTCATCTGTCTAAACATCACAAGACTTACTCTAGATGTGTATTAATGACATGCTTGCCACTTTCTAAGATGGCCGAGATTGGCCTTTGTCCCAAGATGCAAACAGATACTAAGCTACACTTGAAGTAATATACTAATGAAAGGATATCATCCACTACGAATGAGAGGAAGAAGAAGAAGAAGAATCACCAATTTGAATGCCACTTACCAAAAACACGTGAGGTAGCTCTATTTTCAAGACTACTGTACGTTTCTCCCCATAATTGCCTTCACAAGGTCCAGAATACGATAATAATCATAGAAGAGGATAGAGTGATCTCCCCCAAGCCCATCTCTGCTCACCCTGTTTCTGCCAGCAAGGTTATTGCACGGGCTCCCCCCGATAATCAGATCGAACCCACCAAACATATTTATAAGTTGCTCAAGCCGATCGGAGTTCAATTTCTGCACATCCTCAATATGGATCAACTTCCCTGTTTGGTTTGTCTGTTCCCACCAACTATGCAGGATGTTTCTATTGATTTCTGAAATTTCAACTGAAACAACAGTCTTTAATGGGATCCCAAGCCGGTGAAGAGCCACTTCTGCACCCCCAATTCCAGAGAAAAGTGATAAAACTGTGATGCCGTCGGGAAACATACACTTCAATACAGAGAGGTGGTAGGCTACAGTGTCAACCTGAAAAGAATTTCCCAAAGATTTATATCTCTCCGTTCGACTGATTCCGCCCCCTCTTGTGTGATTCCTTGGGAACCCCAATAACATCTCTATCTCGTCAGGCTCAAGAGGGGCAACCTTATGCAGCCCAACCCAAACCAAATTCCATTTCCGGCATTCATTCAGCACATATTGTTGGACATTCTGAGGTGGTGGATTGGGCGACTTGGCGAGGATGCTCCGTATCTTCTCTGTTCGTTTAGCACTTGTAATACAAGTCTGTAAACAGTTCAGTTGCTTTCGTGGGTCCCACAAAGGCCACCATTTTTTTGTCATGGGTAGTGCTTCATGTATTGTGCGTGGAGCAAGTGGCTGAGGTGGAAATCGACCGTGAATGGGGAGATTGTGAATGTAGCCGCATTTTCTTTTTGCAGCGCAGAAATGCTTTGAATCCACGAATTCCGGTTCAATATCATATAAGAAGCGGGATATATTTTTCCAAACACCATTTGGGGTAATTGCCACATTTTCATAGTAGAAATATGGAGGTCCAACAGCAGCCTCTGGGATCTTTCTCTGAGTCATAGTCCACGGATCGTCAGGAACCCCAAAGCCAGTCATATCGTCTGGACTGCAAAAATCAACTGGCTCATTATCTTCATCCACTACAATGTTTTTCTCATATACCCTTTGAGTTCTCTGGAAATTAATTTTCTTTTCCCACCTCCCCTCTTCTTCAAGCCACTTTCTTCTTTTCTTTTCTCCAAGAGGATCATCAGTCAAATAACTTGACCCATGCTGTGGAAATAGGAAAAAACAAGATTTATTATCTTAAAATTTATTTGATATAATTTTACGAGAACCAAAAAAATAACTACTTTTGTAAGCATGGAATGATGCCTACCTCAGATGCCTTTGCTATTTGAGCAGCATATATGGAATCCGTTAGCTCCACAAGAGAAGCATCTGGACCTGCAAATGTTTTCACACTAAAAACTGTAAGAGCAAGGAAAACAATGAGAAATGCTCAAAGACACCAGTAAGAAGGTTTATGTACTCTTAACAAAGAATATTAGTTAGAAAAAATGAGCATCGCTTTTCTTAATGATAGCATCTACCATGCAATTTAGGCTTAATATCCAATTATTCAAATCCAACATAAGATGTAAGGTTTGGAAGTAGAGGTTTCATGACCTAACATGACAACATTTATTCCTCACAAGAAAAATAATAGAAAAGGGCAAAGTACAATAAAACCACGGTGACAAAAAAGTGTTTGTCTGAGACATATATCTAGCCTTGACATGGAATTGAGATAGCAGTCTATTCCATCGTGATTTTTAATTAAAAAAGACTGATGACGATTCTTTGATTTCAAACCTAATAATTGCTGAAGATGACTATGTTGACCATGGAATGGTGGACATTTACATGTGCATGATATCTGGGCATTATATAACAAGAGAGCAATATGGAGGGGAGAACATCCCACATATGCAATGAAGGTCTTGGAACAACACCTTGGCTAGAAGACCAGCTGCCTAATTATCCTCTATAAGAGCATGGATGAAAGAAACATCCAAAGATCAACAAAAGTCGTGCAGTTCCTCTAGCTCATTAGCAACCATGTACGGAAAGGAATTACGTCTATTTACCCACCAGACCACATTAAATGAGTCACCATCTGTAATCAATGAATTGCATTGAAAAAAAAAGTCACAAGCACTCTATGGCTCTCAAAGAGAGCATCAACTTATGTAGCTATGGAATCAAACAATGCCAATAAGACCCACAGAAATCAGTTGAATCTTGCCCATTCTGACCAAATTATAGAAAACTTAGGTAGACAAATGTGCTTAAAAATTAATTATCTATTAAAAGTATAAATGGATTGCCACAATTGACAACCCTATGATATGGGCATACAATAAAAATAACAAACATGAGAATATCAAAGTTGAAATTGCTTTTGAATGTTTGAAAGAATCTAGAATTGGCATAACATCACAAGAAAAAGGGACTGGCATTTTTAATCTAAAGACTAAAACTAGAGAAAGTAGGAGGCCAGGGAGAAGCCCCTTAATCTAATAGCAAATTTCCAGCCATCACACTTCATGTGAAAGAAATCGAGCATATGGGATCAACGCATCACCTCAAAGAAAAGAAATTCTTCAAATCCCAAATGCCTAGGGTGGAAGAATGGGTACAAGTACAAGTATGATTCGTTACAACTAATAGCTTATGAGATAAGCCATACTGTTCTTAGATGTATCTTTGAACAAAAATTCACTAGTTGGGCTCATAGTCAACCCCAACTGGCTCTAACTAATAGATCCTGAATTCAAAACCTGGGCATGTTAGGAGTTGAAGTCTCAAAGGAAGGGAGGGTGGAAAATTGTCAGAGAAACAAAGGATGCAACAAAGGATGGCAAAAAAAGGGATGCTGGTGAGCTGTATCCATGGCATATCCCTTATCCAACTTTCAAAGTCGAGTGCTCTTTCGAAGGATTTCATAAATTCAATACTATGTAGAACTCTATGCAGGGATTTATTTATTTCTTTTCTTTTCTTTTCTTTTCAAGCACAATGATTTCCTGAAATATCATCATCATCATAGTCTTGTCAAAGCTAGTTGGGGTCAGATTAAAGAATCCTGTTTCAATCAATTGAAAACAGGAATTCGCATAGAAGAATGGATATGTCTTGGAAGCATCAGCAAACCCCCTGATATACATTATTCTTCTGTTCCCTAACAGCTCGAGCTTTTAGCGCAACCGGTCAGTAACATGGTATCAGAGCAGGACATCCAGTGTTCAAGTCCCAGGGTTTGCAAATTCGGTATTATGAGCATCCGGTGTTATCTAAGCCCAGAGTATCACGTGTGGAGCCCAGTATAGTGCCTGCATGTGAGGGGAGGTGTTGGAGGAGTCAGCAAACCCCCTGATATGCATTGTTCTTCCGTTCCCTAACAGCTCGAGCTTTTAGAGCAACCGGTCAGTAACAACATGGAGTAAAAATGAATAGTCAACATAAAAAAGCAATACGACTTTAATCATGACCAATAAGTGAACAAACTCCGACTGTACTCAAAGCCTACATTCAGCTGAAAAATAACATATATATGTGCAGAAACTTCTTATATCAAATCCCAATTCTTTGGAAGGAAGTAACAGCAATCCTGTTCCAAACTAAAGCATGGGAAGCCATCACACTCCTGGATCTTGCCTGTATGAAGGTAAAAAAAAAAAAACAAATACTGTCATAGTACAAGTGTTATATACACACCACATCTATCCATAGCCGAAGCAGCCTCGTCCGTGGAGAAGCCCATTTCCACTAAAAGCAACAATTTCTGTTCCTCCCCAGACAAAGTTTCCATTGTTTCCTGGCAGAAACACTGGCTCAATCATGCTTAACATTATATAGCTTCCTCTAGGCACAGGAAACATAATTTGATACCCATGAACTCTAAACAAGTATCATAACTCAGGAAAACACAAAAAATTAAAACAAAAATGACAACGGAATTAGGAAACATGCAAACAGTACGTTGTGTAGTAAAGTTATACATGCTTTCATGAAACTCTATCAGGCAGGGAATAATGAGGGCTTAGCAATAAACAAATCAAAGATAATTTTCATATCTGAGCCAAATATTGCAAAATCATGAAGAGGGTGGATCAGATCATGGTAACACATTAACGAACAAGCGTCATGAAAGGAAATTATAAGCCGCCTTCATTCATTATTTTTCCTCGAAAACCTCTCTCAAACAAAACCTTTGTACTATACTAGTAGAATCTGTGAGTGTTACGATCCCAAGGGTTTAAGAGCCTAACTTTACACGTTCCATCAGTCCTGGGGCTTTTGGCACATTGGTTAGGTTCTTAACAATTGGTATCAAAGCCAACATCACGTTTCGTGTTCGAGTCACGGAAGGGGCGACCTATGGAAAGGGCAACCTGGACCAGAGTGAAAGCCACCATGGCATGGAAAGGGCTACCTAGATAACCAGAGTGCAGCCGCCATGCCCTGGAAAGGGCTACCTGGAAAGAGACCAGAGTGAGTGCCACCACAGAGTGGGCCGCCATGGACGTCGGCTGCGGAGCGTGGTGGAATGTTACGATCCCAAGGGTTTAAGAGCCTAACTTTACACGTTCCATCAGTCCTGGGGCTTTTGGCGCATTGGTTAGGTTCTTAACAGTAAGTCACTGAACTTCCCTTGCAGAGATCTGTTGTTTTACAGTATAAGCAAGCTTGCTGTTGGTTCATCAATAACAAAACAGGAGCTGATTTTTGTCACTCCAAGGACGTTCTCCCACAATTGGGCTACCACTTATATTTATACTCATTTGTTTGATGTTGCTTGTTTCCATTCCTGCTAGCTTCTTCACAAATTCCTCACAATGATATATGCTACCAGACATATCTAAGGAGACACCATACTGATCTAACACTTAACAGTGAAGATACAAACTGCACTCATGATACATCACTATTAGATAGCCCGCAGTTGTTAACACAAGGTTTTATCTTCTACATCATCAACCTGTCTTATATTTGGCTCACTCATGTCCATGGTTGCTGAATATTCATACTGTTCTTTGAACCAACTTATGATCATTTTCTTCAGAAACTGCTAAACTGGGTGCTAATTGACTGTATATTTTTTGTTTTCAGAGAAAGCCAGACTAGATGCTGACTCTTTAGAAGGTTTCAAAATAACCTCTTTAGCTTTTGTAACTATGGCACAAGCATGCTCATGCACATTATTTGATATAACTGCACTAATAATTACATAAGACACATGGCAGTCCCATGGTTGCGAATATCGGTTATGTTACGGCTGTATCCGCCATTACATAACCTTATCAGTCAACCCGTTACACGACACAGGGGTGAACCATTCTGTTATGAGAAAAAGCGCTGTGTCAGCACGTATCAGCCAATACACTCCATATTCGCACCACTATGGGGCTGATGCAGTTGTAAAGGCCCCATTTTCAAATTTCTTGTTTTGAAGCGTTCTCTCGTTTTCCCACTTTTCTCCATTTCAACCATGAAGGAAGCTTAGAAACTAATTTGAAACTGGATCTAGGCCTACTTTCAAGATGAAAACATAAGCTTTGAGTGGCATATGATGAACCAAAGCAGAATGGACCATTTTTTGAAAATATTGGAAGAAAGGGTAAACCATCACTTCCTTTCCATTTTTCCACCTTTTTGTTTTATTTATATGTAGCGGCTTCTAATCCACAAAATCATGCTTCGTTTTTGTTCGATTTGCCTATTTCATCGACTTTCAGCGGATCAAGTTGATACTCCTAACAAAAAACATTCTTACTAAAGAATGGCGCGTTACACCATCAAAAACTTGTCCAAAAACAAAGAAGATACATATTTGAGATCCTCCTAATTCTTAAAAAAAAAATCATTATTTTTTGGATTTTCTTCAGCCAAATGAATTCCAGCCATTACAGCGTCGTATTGGCCTATATGACTTGTATTGTATCAATCAGCAAGTTGGCCGATACATGACCAGATTCTAATATTCAAAACCATGGGCAGACCTACCCTATCTTTTATCTGATTCCTATGACTATAGTCAAGACACAATCAAACTAATCTTAGGCACTAGGCGCACTACAAGTAAAAAATTAAGCCTAAGACGTAATGTAACAAACTGCCCTGATTTACCTAAATTAAAAATGTCCTCGAAAGTTGGATAATATTTAGTATCCCCTACACACGTGCACATGCCGTCATCATCATCATCATGCAGGGAGCTACATGAATCCGGTTTCACCATTCCACTCTATCAAGGGCCAAACCTTCAGTTAGACGAGTGTTTGAAATATCAGTATCACATTACATATGGCATCCTTGGGATACAGATACCTATCGGTTATCGCACGGAATATATTGTTTGTATCAAGTAATTTATCGCATTTTTTGGGAAACATGGGGAAACATTGGGAAAATGGTTGAATTTTTCAATGAAACTTTAGGGATTGTTAAAAAAGACCTTGATACACACTTTTAAATCATTACATCTCAAAAAAGAAGTGCACATAATAGGTTTCCTCTATATAGGGTCCTTTTAGAGCCTTCAACTATATTCAAATTGAATGCACAACATTTAGAGTGTATGTGATGATCATTTCATCAAACACTCTTAAATACTTCAAAATTACTCTCAAACGACAACTAGTTGAAGGGAAATTTTGAAAAAAAAAATAATATTTTAATAATTTTTAATTCAAAATAATTTTTATTTTTCGAATATTGACAAGGACTTAACAAATCAGTAAATCAGCCCTCATACATGCTTGATTTCATGTTTGATGTGCAACATTGCAAGCAATTTGGGAGAAATTAGGGAAGTTTCGAATTGTCCCCAATTTTCTCCCAAATCGGACCATCTACACTCATATTTTGAAATTAGCATGTATATGATGATCACTTCATCAAATACTCCTAAATACTTCAAAATTAGTCTCAATGGACAACTGGTTGAAGGAAAATTTCAAAAAAAAAAAAATAATAAAGAACCAATGGATTTGTAACCATTTGACACTGATTTAACATAATTTCAACAAAGAAAAAAGGATCAGAATTGAAAATGCTCACTGGATAGGACATGTGGTATATATCGGCACTACCTGTGCATTTCATATCGCACAGGTGGGATACAAGATATATCATGGGATATACAATCAATATCGTCAATATTTAAAACATTGAGTTAGACCATAGGCCATCAAGTCCTTTCTTACTTCATCCACGTCCTTTTGTACCTTCTCCTTGCCCTTTTAGAGCCTTCAACTTGTCTTACTCCTAACCGGCATGGTTCTTGGTCTCAGTTGCACATGACCAAACCATCGAAGTCTACTTCCCTCATCTTATTACCTATTGATGTTGCTTCTAAGTTCCCTCAAATGCATTCATTTCTAATTCTATCCTTCCTTGTCTTGCCACTCATCCATCTCCACATCCTCACTTCAGCTACGCCCATCCTATTTTTTAAAAATTGAACATTTTATTAATAGTACCAAAACAACACAAGAGAACAGACAGCAAAATAGAAAAACAGAAGGAAAAAAAAAAAATACAATACAGCTAACCCCCTAGGCTGGGATCCCCACTCCTTTACAAGAACTAACGTTTTTCTAGCAATAGATCCCATACATTGGCCCCAATCTCGAAAGCATCTTTTGTTTCTCTCCAGCCATATGCACCATAAAGAGGCCAGCAGCGCCAAATGCCAATCATGCTCATCTTTAGAGCTTAGATCCCCCACATGCCAAGACAAGGACAGGACCTCCAAAGAGTTTGGCATTACCTAAGCCACGTTAAATGCTAAGAAAATGCCATCCCAAACACTTTTAGCATAAGGACAATGAAGAAAAACATGCATAACTGATTCCTCGTTCGTCTTGCACAATAGGCATACATTCGGCAACACCTCCCTCTGTTACAAAAATTATCAATAGTTAATATCCTATTTCTTCCCACAAGCCAGGTGAAAGCCGCCACGTTCTAGGAGGCCCGATATCTCCAGATAAAACCTGTGAAGGAACATTTGACAGCATTGTCTGACTTTCGGATCACCTAGTGGAAGGAACACACTGAAAGCTGCCTAACTTGTCCCTGAGCCAAAACGGCTCATCCCTAGCATTCGAGTCTGCGCAAATACCTTCCACAGGTAGAGTAATCTCGCCAGCTCCTCAATTTCGTTGTCGTACAGATTGCGCTGAGTAGGGGGAACCCACACTCCACCGGTTTCTTGGCTGGTAAAGCATTCAGCAACAGAAATTGCTTGGTCCAGACAGAATCCTCCCAAGCCGAGGGAATTTGGATCTTAGAGGCGAATCACATATCAGATGTTGATGTCATCCCAAAACTTCACAGTGACCCCATTAATCAAAGAGAATCCAATCTCAAGAAGAACCATGTCAATCATGTGAGCAATGTCTTTCCAGCAAAATGAAGCCCTGTGCAACCAGAGACACCATATCTTCCCCCAATAACCTTTCTCCACAAACTCTCCTCCTCCACCCATTTTCCCAACAGCACTGAATTAACCTCTTCCAACACCTTTATGTCAGCTCCACCCTCGTCATATGGCCTAAAAACTTCCTCCCAATGAGGTAGGTGGAATTTGCTTTGTTGGGCACTCCCCTGCCAAAGAAAATCTCTGCAAAGCTTGTCAATACTCACGAGGACTGGTATCGGGCAGTGGAAGAGAGACATAACATGTTGTTCCTTAACTGCCCAACATTGTCCCATTAAGCATGGCTAGTCTTATAGCTATCATATAAAATTTCCCTTTGTTATTTTGAGTGATACATGACGATCACATAAAACTCTGAAGACACATCTCCATTTCTTCCACCTAGCTTGAATTCTACGGGTGGCATCTTTCTCAACCTCTCCACTCATGGCTTATTGACCTAAGGTATCAAAGGTAGTCATTTTGGGAAACTTCTGGTCAACAATAATAACTAATTGCTCATTTTCACTGCTATTGTTCCTAAAATTGCACTCCATATACTATGTTTGGTCTAACTAATGTCAAATCCTTTAGATTCTATAGCATTTCTCCATAAATATTACTTGGTGTTTACACCCTCCATCATCATGTATGTGCAAGATAAATAAAGGTGACATCATGACAAAAGCATCACCAGATTTCCTGAAGAGTGATATCCACGCGTGGACATGCATGTATGTAAAGTATGTAAAGTATGTGACTCTTGTATTTATGCTAAAGACCAATACGTAAAATAAACAGTCACCCCCGTAACATGAGACGGGGTAAATTGGTCTGTTATGAAAATGGCCCATAACTCCAATACTTCTGTTACAAACCAATACAGCCATAAAGGGCACATTTCGAATATTTTTATTTTCAATTTTTCTCTCGATTCTCCACTTCTTTCTTCCTTTTAATTGTGAAAGAAGCTTAGGAACTAAATTTAAACTAGACCTAGTCTTATCTTGAGGATTAGAAAACAAAATTTGAGTAGGAATCGGTGAATCAAAGTTGAGTGGACCATTTTGGGAAATATCAAAAGATGGGGTAGACCATCACTTTTTAAATTTTTCCATCTTCTTTTGTTGTATTTATATGGAATGGGCCTAATCCACCAAATCATGCTTGATTGGTGTTCAATTAGAGCCTATTTGGTTGACTCTCAGTTGGTCAAGCTAACATTGCCTGACAGACATTATTCTTATCAAAGAATACACCATCAAATATGTCCAAAACCAAAAAACAATACATATTTGGGATCCTCACATTTTCTATAATTTTACAAGTAATTTTATATTTTTCCCCAAAAAAAATTGGCCGTTACAAGATCATATCATCGTATTGGCCAGCTACGCCAGCCTATTCCATTACATAATGCCTTGGCTCCAAACAAAACATATATGCTTGCAAATGAGAAAAAAAATGAATCACACAAGTTGTAAAGAATCCCTCAATTTCTCTACAGGAATTCCACTGTGAAAAATGGCCCACAAAATGAATTAACTCATTTCCCAGCCAGCTACCCACATCTGGAAGCTCTTCGTCCATGCTAGACCTTCCAATTTCTGAAGAACATGAATTAGTGGGGAAGCTTCCACCTCCTGGAGAAGATTTCTCAAGAACCTGCCATATCCAACATACTGTTAATATCAAGAAACTACTTTCAATTCCATGAGAAACAATTAAGATCCAGATATTTTATAAAAAAAAAAAAAATTAAAAAAAAAAATGTACAACAACGTATAGGTTAACTTCATTGTGACCCGTTTTGACAACTAGAAATGTATGATAGAGTATGCGTTTATAAATAGGGCACAAAAGCTTTTGTTTTTGTGGAATACAGAAGTAGAGGCAAGGAAAATGTCACATATGGGGAAATTGTGGAAATTGAAATCCGTGGAAAAGAATTCAACTAAACCTGTTAGTTTTAGCACATGATATCCATAGAAATGTGGGAAGGTCAATGATAAAAAAAGTGAGAGTTGTCTCCACGAAATGTGGAAATCTCCATTTCCTAGTTTTTTTCTAGGAAAAGGAAACCACCCTTCTTCGAGGCTCACTTTGGTAATGTAAATCAATTTCCACAGCTGATTTTGTTTTCATAAACAGCAGAAAACATCACATCTGAGGGAGAGAAAAAAAATCATTTCCATAGAGAAAAGAGGATTCCACCAATCAAATGGTTTCAGCGGATTTTTCTAATTTGTTACTCGGACCAGTGGTAGCCCAGGTTATACAAGGGTACAGTGCCTCTATTGAAGGGTCTGGAAACATAGACAAGGACAGCTGATAATAGGATACTTGAAGAAAATATAGAAAAAACAGCATTATCGTTGCCTAGACATAATTCAGAAAATCATCCATGTTCTAACACAAAAAAGAGTATGTTAGTTCTAGTTCAAAGATTTGTGGATTATTATGTCATGAAAAGCACAAAAATGTGTTTATCATTGACCAAAAAAGAGTTTCGTAGCCTCAAATGAAATGTCAAATTCCCCTGCAATACCAGGCCACGCAATTGTTGATAAATCAAGGTATAAGAAAACCCAACATTCAAAGTCACGGAGAGTTATATGAAACTATTATCTTTAAAAAAATAAAAATAAATAAAAAGTTGGGAAGCCACTTTGAAGATATAGTGTTAGTTGTAAATGTATCAAAAGGATCAAAGTGAAATGTTAAGGCATTGCCTCACCAAGGCACAGCTAATTTCATTCACTTTGAACTAATTTTCCATGGACCCAAAAGAACAAAGAAAACTATTCAAGAGGTTTATTCGCTTATTTTTGTATCTAGGTATCATTCACCATGGTCACTGGGAACTACACTGCAGATGAGGGAAAAATTCTTCACTATGTATGATGGAAAAAAAACAAAAAAGAAACAGTGTCCTTAATAGTGAATAGGAAACGGTATCCTTGACATTTTTCAAACTCGAGGCATATATTCACTCACTGAATATGCAAGGAGAGTTTCCAGTATTCCCTCTGCATCCCCTTCTCCTACATGCAGAGAACAAATTAACTACTTCTCAAGGCAGGATTTGTTAACAATGTAACAGAGACTATCAAAAATAAACTGTGCGTGTACCATTTCCATCAATTGCTTTAGCCACCATGTCTTCGGAGAAGCCCATTCCAACAAAATGAGCAATCAACTTGGATTTGGAGCAGGAAGGGCTTGCAGAATGAGCCTAAGGAACCCAAAAAAAAAAGATATTTTATCGCGGATATGAATAAAATTACAAGCAAAAAATTATGCAAAAGTTATATCTCTACTTTCACGCAAAAGCAACTCCCCAAAAAGTTCTTTAAAGCCTGCAAGCAGAGATTGAAACCTCAAACAGACAAACCTCAGCAAAGATACATCCAATTACTTGCATGCTCACCGTACTGCCACAAACACCATATCCCCACCAAGCCCTATCCCTTCTCCCACTGGAACACCCCACACATACAAACCCACCCCTAAAGAAGTTCCCCATAACCACCTCGAAGGGTTTGTTGAAAGACTTGGGGAGCATCACCTCGCTAACCAGCATATTGGTGAAGTTCATGCAGTTCAAGAACTGTGTTCGATGGTTAACCTTCAATGTATCACCTCCTTAACATCTCATCCAAAATTTGTCACTAAGTCCACAATTCATTCAATGAAATGGAATGGATTCACTGCTATTAGATTCAATACTTCCTAGTCAAATGGGTACAACTCCATGCTTGTTGCCAAAGCATTATAGGCTTGTGGCCTACTTGGGTGGCTGCCAATGAGTGAATTGGCTGATCTGCATTTCCTCTTCTCAAACTGCAGATAGGATTGAGGGTGTTTCGTCAGACCAAGAAAAGAGTTCACCCCCCTGTTCCACTTGCATTTGTAGCGCAAATCACGTATGGGATTAAATCGGCCACAGAAGAATTTTATCCCATCTGCGCAAATTGGCAGGCATCGGCTAACACAGTTGGAAATTATGTGTTCATCTGAACAGGCTCCTGGCTTATGCATGATTTTTCCAACTTCCCTGTCCATCTGTCACCTCCTTCATCCAGTTCTCAAGTTTTGTTGATTCTTAATAGTTTCTCTCCAATTGATAAGGATGTGTTTGGTTGCACCAAATTTCATGAAATATCATGAAAATTTGCACCAAATTAGATTGATTGATCATGAAATTTCATGATATTTGGTGCAACCAAACACACCCTAAAAGAGAGACATTATCACTAGTCTACTAAAAATTCATAAGATGTAAGTTGTCAAAAATAAATCTTCAAAATGTAACTAATAGGCATTTGGCATTATAGTCATTTCTCATGTTTGTTTCCAACTTCTCTTCAATCATTTCAGTGCTACCACAAAAATGAAATTCCACATAAGCTCAGAAAAAAAGTGTCCGCATCCCCTAAACCTGAAACAGCTTTCGAGCAGGAAGTGTCACACTAGTGCAAGTAAAGGAGGCCGAAGTCGAGGTTGCAATTTCCTCACCACCCTCTTCTTCAAGGTCAATAATCCCATCCTATACAAACAAGGACACATCATATCTTAAGTTCTTAACAGGATGGCAGGAAAAAAACAGAACTATAACAGAGGAGTCACTACTTGAACCCTCATTTTTTTATAGAATCATCACTTTCTTCTACTTTTGGAAAAACATTAATATGAACTTTTACTGTTTTATTTTTCACCGCAGTTAAAGAATGGTGTCTCTATCAATCAGAGTAGGCATAAATACCAATTCCCTTATAATAACAGAATTAATGAATACAACAAGGACTCGCCATTTCTTCAAAACATTGATTCTCCACAAAAGAGTTTCCTAAGATCCATTCGCAGACAAAAGATAATCGCAAAAAGAATCTTCAAAAAAGAAACAACCACAATGCAGACATGAGAATACCAACTACTTGCTTAAGCTTCAAGAATAGAAAATTTGAATACAACATGACTCACCATTTCTTCAAAATCTTGATTCTCCACAACCAGAGTTTCCTAAAATCCATTCGTGGGCAAAAGATAATCGCACATAAGCTCCATATCAAGGGAATCTTCAAAAAAGAAATGACCACAATGCGGATACGAGAATACCAACTACTCGCGTAAGCTTCAAGAACAGAAAATTTGCACTAACAGGTACTGTAAAATACTTGGTCTGAACCAGCTGCATTTCTGTTTCAACCAGCATTCTACATGGTTGGTCGGGGTCCGCCTTTCAGTGTTCCACAACATTCATCTCGTGGGTCCCAATGACTTTTTGAAGTTACAAGAAATTCGTTGATGAAATGAAAATTGAGTTCTCATCACCTGAAGCCAGCTGCAGGCTAATTTAGAACCCAACCCCATTTTCCAGCTAATGCATCACTCGTGTAGGAGATAGGAACCTTGCAAACTGTGGCCCCTCCATGAATATCACCTAGGAAAAAAAAGGATAGACCACTCTTCAGATGGGCCATGCTGTCAAAATCCAAGAATCGCCGAGTTTGTTTGGATCAAGTCCAGGTGTGTACCACCTAGTAAGTGGATTGGCCTGATCTTCGAGATAGGCGATCTTCATGCGGGACCACGCTATTTGCACGGTTCAGATGTGACATGCTGTGGGAAAAATGGGATCGGTTCTCAAGAAAAAATGCATCAAAGAAGGGGAGAAATAGATAAATAGACCAAAACTAAACTCCACCAAACAATCCCAGCCGTCAATCTGTGGACATTTATTTGTTCCGCAAGTGAACTGAAGGGCAATCAGCTACAATTTATATCGAACCATCCACTCACGGGCCAAACAATCAGATGGCTAGGATTCCCTTGGTAACCAATCGAATGGCTAGGAATTCCCCAAGATAGTGAGAGTTCTTCTTTTATATCGTTTGCAGCATTGTCCATTCATGTCTGGGCCCTCCAGATGAGCCGTCTGGATCACATAAATGCGGGCCCCACACTGCTGGCCCAAACTGAAACGACTGCTAGCTCAGACCGAGCATTGTCCATTCCCTCTTCCGGCAATTCCTTGGAATCAAAAACTGCAATAGAAGATCAAAAGAAAGAGAAATCGGAACCGCACGATCAAAATGGCCACGCCAAATGATCGAAGGATTCGACTCATAGAACACTCGACGAACGATGAATTTACAGCAATATTTTCAGGAAAAAAAAAAAATCAAAGAAAGAAAAAGGAAAGAAAATATGCAGAGATGAAAGATCAAACGCCAAAACCTCGCAAGAGAGTTGAGAGAGAGAGAGAGAGAGAGAGAGAGAGAGAGAGAGAGAGAGAGCTCGTTTTGGCGGGAAATGGAGAGCGATTTTACCTCCGCGATTGGAATGTAGAGAAATGAGGGATCCGTTTCTCTTCTGCTTCTTGAAGTTTCCTTTTATGGTAAGAAAAGTGGGGTTTAATGGCGGAAGAAAGAAAGCGAATTTTCCGTAAATGGGTTAACATGTACGGAAGTTGCATGCAGAAAACGAGAGCGAAAGGTCGTGCGCTGCTGGTGCGCACTGTAACAGATATCTTCGAGATTTTGAAAATATCTCGATATTTTACAGAGAAATCAGTTAAACTATTTTTTTTCTTTTGAAAGGTAAATCAGTTAAACTATAGTATCGCGATAATATAGCTCATTTTAAAAATATCGGAAGTTTAAATTTTCGCGTATTTATCCTGATTTTAATGCAAACTGTTTTTAAGTTTTCGTTTTTCGCGATATTTTCCCGATAATATCCCTAGAGAACCTCAAATTCACCTTCCTTGGGCGCCGCGCCGATGAAGAGATATTTGGTACGCTGGAGGAGTATGATATCCATACACATGCACTCATCCATCTTACCCATGTAATATAAGTAATTGAATCAAAACCGTAAACCGTACTCTGGCAGCGTATGACAATCCATGCACATCCATAGAGCGACCATGCACGTGTTATGCGTGTCTATAGCCGTTAAAAATAGTGGACACGAAAACAGATGCATCATAACCGCTAATGTTCAGCATGCTTACAACTATCCAATGGGTAATTCCTGGCCATTAATTGGACGATTCAAATAAAAAGTGAATATTCCAATTTAACAAATAAATTATTCAATGTCCGTATTTGAGATCATTCAATCTGATTTTTGAAATTTTAACGGTTGGATTTGAAGAAAAACCATTGCAAGCGAACAGTTTGTGTGCCTGTGTATGTATCAGAATAATCTTCAAGTGTATCAAACAATAGTAGAGCCAGCTCTTTCCTTTACCGTACACGTGGGAGTATGATGAGTGTTAAAATTCGCGCATGTGCGGGCCGTTGATTGGGGGCGCGGCTTCGGGAAGGCTGGTGGGAAGCGGAAGAGTAACTCCGCACGCTAGCGTGCGGAGTAAACTCTGTGGGGCCACAGTGATTTACGTATTTTATCCACTCCGTCCATCCATCTTAACAGAAAATTTTAAGTATGGTACAAAAAAATGAAGTATATCAAAATCTAAAGTGGACCACACCACAAGAAATGTGTGAATTGAATGTCTACCATTGAAAAATTTTGGGAGGACACAGAAGCTTTGGATCAAGCTGATATTTGTGTTTTCCCTTCATCCATATCCATGTGATCTTATGAATAGGTTGGATGACAAATAAACATCACTGTAGGGCCTGAGAAGGTTTCAATGGGTGGAAATCATTATTCCCACTGTTTCCGTGGCATGGTCCACTTGAGATTTGGATATGCTTAAATTTTGGGCTCAACCACTAAAATGAGCTGGAAAAACATATGGACAGAGTAGATAAAGCACATACATTCTAAGTGGGCCCAACTGAGTTTAATCCGCACGATAAGAGCGTGCGGAGTTACTCCGCAGTCCGCACGCAATCCGATTCCAGGCTGGTGGCCTGTGGGGCCCACCGTGCATCCACGCCGTCCATCCGTTTTGACAGCTCATTGTAGGATATAAACCAAAAATGAAGCAGATTTAAATCTCAGGTGGACCACGCCACATGAAACCGTGGTAATTGAATATTAAAAACTTCTTATGGACCAACGGAATGTCATCCAACCTGTTTGCTAATGTCACAAAGACTTGGATCTGCTTCAATTTTTCGATCATTCCTTAAAATGAACTTTCAAAACGGATATACGGCATAGAAATATAACACGTACATCGTGGTGAGCTTCAGTCGGGTTGGACCCACTTGGGTGGATCCGGGCATCCACCAAAGCGGCGCCTATAGAATGAGAACGCTGATGGCTGTAAATGCAGCGGACCCAATGGGGCGCCAGACTCTACCCATTTAGACGTTACCTGTTTGTTCAATGGTCCGTGAACAGACCTAGTTGCTTAATGGGTTTGGATCTGGTTTTCTTTATGTTAAACCTGACCTGACGTGATCCAACCTCACCCGACCCAAACTCATTTAGTAAATGGGCAGAGACTCGGACCTATCCCGATCCATTTTTTAAATGCTTGGATACCTTGATAAGTAATATAGGAAAAACGAAAAATCCACCATGTCTGGCTGAGAATCCGAGACACCGTGGAATTCGAATCGACACGTTCAAGAAGATGGGATTAGTTAATTAAGATGTACCGGGATGGCATATGAAAGGCTTCTGGAACAGACGGCTTGGGATGGGCTAGCAAAACAAATGGGAACCGTGGATAACACACATGAATCTTATGGCGGGCATATAAATCTCATGGTGGGCCTCACAGAAGATCGCGTGGATGGTTTACGTGTCAAAAATAACACCTATTAATTAGTCATATCCATTTGACATGTGACAATTAAATTACCATAGAAAAAAAATTAACCATAAAAATGTGATAGGTGGTCTAATATATGAAACGTGGTTTCCTTTCAACAAAGTCTGCATTGCTTCAGCCGCTTCACATTTAGGGCTGTACACGAGCCGAGCCTCGATTCGGCTTGGTTTGGTCAGCGAGCGACCTGGGCTCGGGCTCGGGTTCGGCTTGGTTCTCGAGCCCAACTGGCAGGCTGGCTTGATTTAGTCAAGCTTTCGAGCCGAATTCGAGCATGTCCGAGCCTATTCTAGCTTCAAGCTTTCGAGCCTAAATTCGAGCCGAACCAAGCCTGTCGAACAAGGTTGGGAACTGCCAGAATGGGCATTGCCCAAGGCTAGAGGGAGGCCGACTATGGGACAAGGGCGGTCGACTATCGAACAAGGTTGGGGACTGCCTGAATGGTCTGGCGTTAGCTGGTCGGGTGACGAGGGGAGAGAGAGGATATGAGAGAGAGGATATGAGAGAGAGAGAGAGAGAGAGAGAGAGAGAGAGGTGAGGAAGATCAGAGGGTTATGGTCCTCGTGGAGGTCAAAAGGCGGTCAGGCAGCCGCAGCCAAAAGGCGAGGGCAACTAGGAATTGAGGGGGCAGGTGAGAGAGAGGGGGCTCGAATAGAGAGAGGGGGGGCAGGGCGCTCGAATGGGTTACTTTTAGACTTTTAAGGTTTTATTTTTTTATTTTTAACTTCTTTTTATATATTATATAATAATATTAATATATTATATATAATATATTTTAAATAACAAGCCGAATCGAGCCAAGCCAAATCGAGCTCAGGCCATGCTCGAGTTTGACTTGAATTTTCAAAATCAAGCTTTTTGGGCTGACTCGATTTGCGTACAGCTTTACTCATATTGTACATTTATCACATTCCATGCCTTCTTTTTATAACTTCTTTTTATCTAATAATGGTCAACTTCTTTTATTTAATAATTGTCAACTTCTCTTTTATGGTAACATACACTTCGGATGCATGTAAGACATAATTCTCCTATTTCATGACATGTTCAAATCAATGGTTTGGATTAACTAGATGAGTTATTGTTGGATCTTTGGTCTCTGGGTATGTTGGTGGGACTTACTTTTGGGTGACTGCTATTAATTTTCATGATTTGGTAACTAAAAATTTGAATGCACACATGCATAATAATATGAATTTGAAAATTGTGAGCTAGAAGAGAGATTGGTCACTGTTGTTGCTAGAATTTGGACAATAGGAATAGTGGGCCTAGGGTGGCCCAATAATCAACTTGTCCTCTCTGTCCCATGCAAAGTGATCTCAATCATTTGCCCCGATCATCAGTCCTGCAAGAGAAAATCAGAAAAGTAGGGGATAGGTGTCGCTGAGCGGCATGGGACTCTTTGTAATAACCCAAATTTTTTGTACACGTGTGACCATCTGACTGTTTGCTCGCTCATTTCTCCCACTTGATCATATGCCACACACATGATCAAGTATGTGATCATCCATTCATCCATCCATTTCATCTCTACCCGATCACTATGATCTTATCCGTCAATCCACTTGACCATCCATCCATGTAAGATATAACTCATCATGCAGCACGTCTTAAACATGTGTTGCATGACGATTTAAGTTCAAACATGTGTTGTATGACGATTTAAGTTCCAACATGTTAAAGAATTAATGACATGTTTTAAATATTATTAATTAGTAAAATTAGTTTTACGTGATTATGAGATTTTAGGAAACAAAAAGCACGTGGTTATGATCGAAGGTCAGTGATCTAGACCGTCTATTATACTTAACAGCTCAAATACTACAAAATATCAAAATTACAAGATCAACCGACCACTCATTTATTGACTTAGACCAACAACAGTAAACCGTTAGATTCATAGAACAAACTATAACCAACTAACCCTCAAAATCCATTTACCACCTAAATTCATCCATCTATTTGGCCATCAATCCACTCACCCAATCAGCCATCCATCATACATTCATGCATGTACAAGTGGCCCCACATAAGCACCAAGCACCTACACCACCATGCACTGCAAGTATCACTTTATACATGCACGTGAAGTTTTGACATCATAAATAAGACCCATAATGTGTGAGTGTGGTGGTTACGAGAGAAGTGCATTAACGAGTGGATTTTGTTTATTAACTTTTTTTTAGCATGTGTGTTTTGCATATGGTGGGACCTCCCTATTATAAGTAGGGCTTGGGGTGTGGGCATAAAGGAGAGAGCGTGAGAATAGAAAAGAAAAAAAAATACTTATAAAAAAAAGAGTGAAAAAAAGAGAGGAAGAAGCTTCCTAAAGCTTTTGCAAAGTGGGTGATTTTATCCCTCCTGAATTTTCAGATTATTGGAATTGTGTATTTTCTACTTAGCTATTTATTTATTATTTATGTTGATTTAATTATTGCTAAAATTCTTATTTTGAATAAATTAAAACAATAGTATTTATTTATTAATTAATTAAATTAATCTAAAGTCTAATATAAAATATTTAATATTTTAATTTTTTTTTTCAAACATGATCTAGAAAGATTCACTTTCTATGATTTTATTTCTGAAATTAAATTAAAATTTAATTTTTAATTTAAAAATTACATTTAATTGAATTGAAAATTTTTAATTCATCTTTTATTTAATTCTTAAATTTTTTTAGAGTTATTACATGTTTATTTTATAAAATTCGTACTTCCTGAACTATTTTGTAATTTTCTACAATTCTAGGGACTTTTATGTAATTTTCAAAAATTATAGGCACTATTTTGTACTTGTTTAAAAAACTCTTGGACTATAATGTAAAACTTGTAATTCTAGCATTATTTTATTTATTTATTCATTTCTAATCCCTAATTATCATAAAATTATATTCTCCTATTCTCTTTTAAAATTTAGAAAATTAAATAATAATAATAATAATAAATTATATAAATTAATTATATATCTCTCTAACTTTAATAATATTTGTTAATTATGTAACATTGTATGAAAATTTGATTTATTAAATTATTTTATTGTCGATTTTGAATCATTCATAATATGACATGCATCTCTATTAGTTATTGAATTGTGAAAAAAAAAAAGAGAGGAAAGAGAGAAAGGTTTAAGCAAGTAGGGCGATTATGTCCCTTGGGTGAGAGACCCTAAAGCCAGTAAGTAGGGCGACTGTGTCCCTTGGGTGGAAGACCCTAAAGCAAGCAAGTAGGGCAATCGCGACCCTTGGGTGAAAGACCCTAGAACCCATTGGATCCTTTGGAGTCTCATTTGTGTACGGCGTATGAGTGCAATTGTGTACACGGACATACGTCATAAGTACAACTAGAGCAGTAGTCTGATCAGCTAATGTACGAATGGGTTCCTCACCTCAAGATACCAGTGCGTGGGCATTAATGCAATGTGACCATCCACTTGGGTACGGTGTTGTAAAAGATGATTTATATTTAATTGATTATTTATAAAAATTCATGAAAGGTATGACATTCATGGCATATTTAAGATTTCAGTACTGCATATTCATTTGTTCTTTGTATTATAATTCAATTATCTATTTTATTTATCAATTCTTATATAATCTGCATATTTCAAAATTTAGATAAGAAATGATCCCACTGGGCTATTATGCTCATACAATTACAATCATCCACAGGTACAGAGCTGGAATATTATGAGCAAGCAGGCCTCTACTACTAATTTTCCCTTTCCAACAATTTAAGTTTAATTCGAATTTGAATTCAGATATAGTTTAGTTTGTGTTTCAAATCCCAATGTAATAAAACTATTAAAAGAGTAAAGTGAGCGACTATTACATTCATGAAAATTATTTTAATATTATTTTCATTTTAGATTGCTCTGAATATCTAGTAAACCTTAATGAAATTATGTTGATTGCAATTATTATCGATCTATTAAAACTCACGAGCTTGGGATTCTGGTCCTGAATACTTTATTCGGGTACCCGGATTTTGGGGCGTGACACTCTTTGATGCTTAAGTCAATCTCTTAGACTAGCAAAGCTTGGGTTTCAAGGCTTAGAGTTATTGTACCTTGAAGGTGGAGATCTCTGTCCTATGTATAGGACGTGTGAGGATTTTCTCGAGAATCGAGTCTACTTAAATACATTGGTAGAGTCCCTGTAGGAAAAGATTTTTCCTCTCAATCGTGTCGGAGAGGTCTTTCTAAAGGTGGAGGTAAATCCCAGAATATCCAGATCTCCACGGATATCTCAGACTGCCTGTAGGTGGTTGGTCATTCCAGGCCAAAAAGCTTTATGTCTGAGCTCTTTCACTTGGGGTCCAATTCAGACTGTAGACCTTTCTTGAATGAGCTGAGCACTTGGTGGTGGTGGGCTCATCCGTTCATGCTCCTTGGGTGAGAGAGTCATTGATGAGTCCCTGATATTTGGCCCCATCCGAGTACCAGGCTGTAGGCATGTTCTGTTATTCACAGACATCAAGCTCTGTTATCGCTGTTGTCCTGTGTCTCCTCGGCTCCCTTTGGAGCGAGGACTCAAACTTGGGGCCCTTGGGCCTATGGGCTTCTTCTTGTGCCTAGGCCAACTCGGAATCTCCCATAACAGTCACATACCTCCAATCATGCCAAGTTAACAATGCTCAACATTCATTTTAGATAGTTTATAGGTATTGTGCCATTTTTAAGTGGGGTCGGTTCAATTTCATAATCTATGGGCTTCACCATGGATAAAAATAATAACAATAATAATTGTTTGGCTCAAATTCAGTTGTGCATGCGTGCTAGGCATGCTAGAGCCGTATATGATCACTTGATTTGAATCGAACGCCTTGTGACTCCAGGCGTTGAGATAGACTAGATTCGAACCGAACGTTTATCTATTCACTGATTGTATGAGATCAAGTAATTTATAAAGGGTAGGGTTTGTCCTTCAAATGGATTTTTTTTTCTTGTTTTTCGATCAAAAGAACTTCAATATTCGTGCAATTACAAACATAGTTCAATGATAAAATAATAGAGAAAGAAGATAAAAGCTTATAGTAATTTATTACTGGTTTTATAATATGGACACTCACGATCTACTTTGAGAGATAACAATCCGTTCGTCACCCAATTATGAACTAAGCTTCGTAGCAGGACAGTTATGAAATGTGGGATGGTTGTCTATTTGTTACTCAATTAAAAACTGAACTTTGTGGCGAGACAGCCAATGGAGGGTGGATTTTCGATAATTCGTTCATTACTCAGTCGAAAAACGAGCTTCATAACAAGATGGTCGATAGGTTTATAGTTTATTCGTGAACTTAGTGGAATCAAGCACATGGCGAAACGATCGTAATTCAATTATCTGCTTGTCGTATGGTGTTGATCAAACTTTGTGACGAGATAACAAGCATAATTACCCAGTACATAGCAGGAAAGCTCTGCAACATTCCATTCAAAACTAAGCAATCCTCTTTACAATCTAGCGAAATATCGTGGATAAAGGGTAAATTGCAGATAAAAACTATGGCCCCAAGCTATGAGTAGTGTTGCGCTAGCAAACGATAGGGAGCAAACTAAAATAAAACAAACAGATAAGTGTTCATGATGGATATGGATATATAGATAAGGCAGCGTTGCACTATATTGATTGATTGTTGTGACGAGGGCTCGAAGCTTTTTTCCATGTGCCTTACTTTATAAACTTGGAGAGGCGGCATTCTTACGTATCATACGTCAGCATGAAAGATTAAGTAATTAGTTGGGCATGCAAATCCTTTTAAGCTTTCATGTAAGCATAACTATAGACACCACACCTTCGGGGCTAATAGATCGTCAGTTGTTCATCAGTCGATGGACACCTGGCGTTGCAAATCTCCACCGAAATTCTTTCGAGATTTCTAACATATCTTGCATATGAAATTCTTGACACGTGTCCATCGGCTGATGGTCAGCTGACGGTCTCAATTGCTTATATAAACAATATTTCTCCCCCCGTCTGGACAAAGGCAGAAGTTGGTAAGAAAAATAGTTTATAAAGTAGTTTTTTATTTTTTAGTTTTTGCTCCCCAATATTGATGAGGTTTTGCCACCTGAAATACCCTGCAACAATCATACTTTCTCCCCAGGGTTCAAAGTCAACCTTCAAAAGTCGGGCAGTCATTTCAAGAGTAGGGTCAGGAGTCTAATTCGACTCTTCTTTTTTTCTGACTCAGAAAATAGTGTTTGACTTCCCTTTTCTCTTTCTCACATTTCAATCAAAGTTCGAAACGCCGTTCATTCCACACATTCTCTCCTTAGCAAATACCAATCTATTTTTTTTGCCGTTATTTATGCTTACAACAATTAATATTTATTATGTCCCTCTGCCATGGGCCTCAGCCCTGTAAAACAAGGTTATGATCTGTTTATTGCTTTCTATTTTGCCTACCCGGCCCTCTTGTAGGATTATATATGCACAATATGGCTATATGATTATTATTTTTGCAGATATAAAATTTATTTGAAAATTATACACCTCTTAAAGTAAAGATTGTGTGCAAGCACAGGTGAGAAAAGGTATCCAACTTCACTACTCTTTAGCTTTGCCAGGCAACTTTAGAGCTATGCCAACCGTGAATTGATATCTTGTCAAATCAGCTAGCAGGGACTCCAAACATTTAAATGTATTATTATGGCCACCTTGAAGAAAGTATTAGATAACCAAGGCAGCAAACACAAGCTAAACAATCATCGCATACATCAGGTCGCCACCTCCAAAAGAATCAACTGCACACTATTATGGAAACACCATCCATTGAATAGCAGCCTTCCCAACCGCATCTGCCTTCCCAACCGCATGGCACATCGAGCCGCGCATACACGTTGGGAGGCGGGGCATTCACAGTAACATATTACGTTACATTAGGCCATGTGTACAAGCAATATTACATTTCCAACAAATAATATAATTGTGTATTCTATTTTAAGAAAATGCTTTCTCCAGCAGGTTACATGACTTAACGCATTTTCCCGAGCACCATAATCATGCCCACTTTTCTAAGCCATTAATTTAGCAATAGCCAATTTTATCTGGCCACGTGTTATAGCAGGTGTTCAAGCATCACTGTGTACTGTAGTGTGGTTCACATGAGATTTGGATCTGCTTGATCTGGAAAAATAGATGGACGGCATGGATAAAACACACGTCATAATGGGTCCATGGAGCAATTCACGTCCACCGAAGCCGCATCTGAACCGTGGGTCCCACTTGTGCTAACTTAAAACCGGAACATCTCAGCCGCAGTATTGGCCCGTAACTCTTCAAATCCTGTGGTCCGTCGCAAGAGTAGAGTTTCAAATCCAGCGGCGGAAGCGTTTCTTTGTGCGGGCCAACACAAAGTTGCTGAAAGTTCACCACCATTTTTTTAAAGTAAGTTGGTGTTTCTATCCACCACAAATGATATCCATGCCCTTCAATTCAACGGTCCAGATCGTAGGAAACATGGTTGATGGAGAATAAGCCCAAAAATAACACTGATCAAACATCCAATTTAGTGGCTATAAAATGGATGATTAAAATGAGACAATCAGCGGTCAAAAATTCATGAGAAAAATGGACGAGATCTGTTTGGGCTGTGATACATCCATACCGTTTACACTATTTGAACAGTCCAGATTTACGTTAGTTGTTCGAGACGCACTGTGATGTTTATGTTCCATCCAAACCGTCCATCAAATGGTTCCCTTATTCCTCCCAGAGACCCAAAACGAAGATGGGACCCACCACAGAGACCAAAGGGGTGAGATAGGAAGGAGGACACCTCAGAGAACCTTCCAGATTTTCTGTGGAGCCCAACGTGCTGTGTATGTGACATTCAATCCATTCATCCGACGCAACGAAGGGAAATTCCACAAATCAGGAATACACGGACGCGGATTTACTGCGAAAGCCTTCCGCAGGAAGTTCCTGTCCTGGGAACTTAGGTGGGGCCCACAGTGATGTTTTATGATGAATCCACACCGTCCATACGTTTTGGGAGCTAATTTTAGGACATTAGAACAAAAATGAACCGGACCTAAGACTCAAGTGGGCCGAACTAAAAGAAAAGATAGGTAGGGAAATTACTACCGTTGAATCCTCCCTGGGTCCACAGTGATGTTTATATGACATCCATACTGTTCATAACGTCATTAATACTGGGATGAACTGAAAACACAAAAATTAGCCTGATTCGAAACTCTGTGGCCCCACAAATATTTCAACTGTGGATTTTTAATCCTCACATTTTCGGCCCACCTGAGTCTTGGATCCTGTTCATTTTTGTCCTCATATCCTAAAACGATCTCCCATAACCGATGGACGGGGTGGATTTATCATAAAACATCACTATGGGGCCCGCCTAGGTTTCCAGTGCAGGAACTTCCTGCGCAAGGCTTTCGCAGGAAATCCGCGTCCGGAATACACACAGTATGAATTTAGATGTTTTGAACGTGATTTTATTTTTTCCATGGTGTGGCCCACCTGAGTATTGGATAAGCATATATTTTGTTCTGTACGGAAAAAATGAGGAGAATCACAAGATTCATAGTTTGGATTGAACACAAACATTAAATTAGATACTACAAAAGTTCGAACGTATTCGAAACTCACATGCGTGAGTCCGTACGAGATCATTCCCCATTGTGGATTAAAGCGACCTGGATCACCGGTCTATCTCTAGCTGGGTTTTGGTAGGATAGTGCACACAGTATCACGGCTACAGGGGGTGTGGATTGTCATCTCGGATTGAATCTTATATGATGATCTGAACCGTTCATATTCTTTATTCTATACTAATAAGCTATAGTAAGAAATTCTTTGATAGTTTTATGTTGATTTAACTTTGGAACATTGATAAGTAAAGTTTGAATGGATCATATTCATATCAAAGATTCAGTGGTTAGAATAATTGAATTTCTATTTTAAGAATTTAGCTTACATAAGAGACTAGTAAGAATATGAACGGTTCAGATCATCATCTAGGATGCAAACTGAGGTGAAAACCCACCCTATTGTGGTAATGTGGCATGTAGCTTATCAAAACCGCTATGTGGATAAGGACGGAATTTTTGTAAGGAAAATGCTTGTGTACCTCGCGTAGGTGACTACAGGGGTGACTTTCTCTATCAAGAGTGAAAATAATTTCAAAAAAATTAAAATCCACTCCGTCCATCATGTGTATCACCTATTTATTGTCCTTCATCCAAAATATAATGCTGATTCAGCACTCAGGTAGACCAATCCATAAATTTACACATAAAAGCTTCTAGATTCACGTATCATGGGCCACCTGAGTTTTTAATACTGTTAATTTTGTATAATTATTTCATAATCATGTATAAAATCAATGAATGGTCTGGATGGCATATAAAGACCATGATAGATCCTATACAAAGATAATGGTGAGAATCCCATCTCAACATTGTCCTAGATTGTGGCCTACTGGAAATTTTTTACGGATATTATTTAAAATATTCAATCTTAGAATGAAGCATCACACCTGATGGACGGAGTGGATCTTCTGAAAGTTCCACCCACATGGATATCATTGCGCGAGGTACCTTGCGCGAAGGTACCTAGCTCGACGTACACTAGCGCAGCTCATTTTCGCAAGACGTGGAAAATCGGAACGCGGATAAGGTGCGACCCGCGGATCCAGACAGGTTGGTACGGTCCTGACCGTGGGGCCCACCTAGATTTATATTTTGTATATCCACTCAATACATCAGTTTTTCCAGCTCATTTTATGACATAATCCTAAAAATGAAGCAGATGCAAATCTCAGATGGACCACACTGTAGATATTGAATTTCCACCATTAAAAACTTCATGGGGGTCACAAAAGTTTTGGATCAAGCTTATATTCATGTTTTCCCTTCATCAAGGTATTTGTGACCTTATCACAGGTTGGATGGCAAAAAGACATTACGGTGGACACTAGGAAGTTTTTAACGGTGATCGTTAAATTCCCACTCTTTTCTGTTGTGTGGTCCACCTGATATTTTTCCTTTTAAATTTTTTTAAAATACTCTAAAATGATATTAAAAAACTGATGGACGGTGTGGATGTACAGGATATACATATAGGTGGGCCCCACGATAGGGCTGCATCAGATCCGGGGTCGCACCTAATCCGCGTTCGGAAAAACGAGGGGCATCAATGAAGATGACTTTCCTGCAGGAAGCCGATTTTAAAGGAATCGACATTCTCTTCTAAAAAACACGGCGATCTCTTCATCTCGAAAGGTTCGTTTCCTCTCCAACTCTCCTTCCTTCTACATGCTTCTGAAAGCTCAGTGCCTGTAATTTACATTTCTGCCCTTAGTCTAGGCTTCTCTCTTTTGATTTCTCCAGGGATAAAATCGTCCTTTTTTTTCCCTTTTACTTCGGCGATTCTTCTACATCTATCTCCTGGACTAACTCATGAAAATTCTCCTTCTAGAGGGAAAAACGTGATAACGGACGTTAAAACTGTAAACGGCCCATGGTCTGTGCAAGTGGGGCCCATGGTTCGGCGATGTAGACCGTTAATTTAATGGGCCTCGGTGTGGATGGATCATGCCTGTATGGATTCGCTGATGTGACGATCATAGTCCTTTGATCAGTGATCTGCTAAAATAGACGGTGAGTAGAACTTGAGCAGTGGCCTTTATTCAGCTGGAAATGGGCGAAAGATTGGACGGCTACGATCTTACAATCTGAGAGATCTTGTCTGTTGGCCATATCAGATCAACAGTCTGGATTTTGGGATCGTGGGCCCCACCTTTACAGGCTCAGGGCCCGAGGACACCGTTACAGTTACATAACGGTGATGACCATCGACTGTTATATTTGTGAGATTTTTTATTTTTTATTTGTTTTTATTTTTTTGGTGTAGGATTTCCTGTTTCATGTGATTTGACTCAGATGTTCTAATGCTGATGAAATAGTTGGATTTTAATGGAAAAATTAAAATAAAAAAAATCCATAAAAATAGCAGTTGGGTTTTTAATGATTTTAGTGCATTTCTCTATATTTTTTATTAGATTTTATTTTTAGATATTCTCAAGATTGGATTTTATTTTTATTTTTATTTTTATTTTTTGCTTATCTTGTTCTGCTGATTTCTATTAGGTAAATCTACTTGGGATTTTTTTTTTTTTTTAAACATGTGGGTGAGCAGATAATTTATTTAGATATCCATTTTCCCCTGTTGCGTCTAGTGGGGCCCAGATGCAAAGTTGATGGACAATCGGATGCATCCATCCTCTGGGCCACTATTAAGAATGGCCTGTGATCCAATGATGAAACAATTCATCGTGACTGTTGATTTATTGATATGAATGTGACCCATTAAAAAAAATTTCCTTTCAATGGTTCACATTCAGCTGTAATCATCTCCATTATAAAAACATAAGTTTCTTACTGTTTCCTGTCTGGGGTAGCACATGAAAGACAGTTGTGATCATCCAACCATCTCTCCATGTGAGCACTATTTAGAATGGCCTATGATCTGATAATCACACTGAAAAAAAGAAGGAAAAAAAAAAAGAAGAAGAAGATCCTGACTGTTTATTTATTAAATTGAGTGTGATCAGTGAGCCATTGATGCAAAGCTGATGGACAATCAGACACATCCATCCTCTGGGCCACTATGAAGAATGGGCAATGATCCAATGATCACAATGAAATTTTTTATCCTGACTGTTGATTTATTGGTTCACATTCAGCTGTAATCATCTCCATATTAACAACACGAGTTTCTTACTGTGTCCTGTCTGAGGTAGCACATGAAGGTCAGTTGTGATCATCCAACCATCTCTCCATGTGGGCACTATTTAGAATGGCCTATGACCTGATAATCACATTGAAAAAAAAGAAGAAGAAGAAGAAGAAAGAAAGAAAGATCCTGACTGTTGATTTATTGAATTGAGTGTGAGTGGTGAACCATTAAAAAATTTTAATTTCAAGAATCATCCAGTCAGTGTAAGCTTCTTAAGGTTGTGATAATCCAACCGTCTCTCCATGTGCACCCAGTCAGGAAACACATGTTGATGATCCTGAGTGAAACTAAATCATAGAAGTTTTTCGATCAAATGAGACTAAACAGTCTCACTTTTGGGTTTTTTTGTGAGTGTTGTTTTTGTGCCAAAAGAGAGCAAAAAATCATTTATGTTTCTCTTTTTGAATTGGTTGTTGCTCTTCAATGATCTTTAACCAAGATCAAGATTACAAATTCAAAGCATGCTTATCTTAGATTTGCATGCCATTTTCCCCCTTTCTGTGTGATTGGTTTCTTCCCATTGAAGATTCGTGGAATTGTGCTCATGTGAAGTCTCCATATCTGCATCTTACTTTACATGTTAACGTTTCAGGGTAGTGGTACAGATACTTGGTTGATCTGTGGAAGTCGGTGCGGATTTGCTTTTCTATAGCTGCCGGTACAGATATTGGTTTGATCTGTGGAAGTCAGTGTGCATTTTGGGTTTCTATAGCTGCCATTGTTAGGTAATTTGGAGTTGCGCAGAAGTCTTTCCCATTGAGGATTTCTGGAATTTTGGTCATGTGAAGTTTACATGGCTGCTTCTTGTGCTACTCGTGTTAACATTTCCAGGAAGTGGTACTGACCTTTTAGTCTGTGGAAGTAGGTGGACATTTGCATTTCTATAGCTACCATTGTTGGGTAATTTGGAATTGTACGGAAGTCTGGTTTGATCCATGGGATCTGAAGGGCCACCAGCTATTACAGTTCACGTGACTGGATTCAAGAAATTCCATGGAGTCGCCGAGAACCCGACCGAGACGATAGTTAGCAACCTGAAAGAGTTTGCAAAGAGAAGAGGATTGTGTGGAGGAGTTACTCTTGGGAGCTGTACGGTTCTTGAGGCTGCTGGAGATGGAGGGCTTCCTAAACTTTATGAGATCATGGAGTCAGCCATGTCTGGACCCTACTCGGATTCTTTGAGCAATGAGCGGGTCATATGGGTTAGTTTCAGTTCTTCTTTTCCATTTTAGAAAGAATTACACAATTACATTTGTATGTTAGAGGTATTAGATAGTGCTCACACTGAGAGCTTGTACACTACTTTCTGGTTTCAATTTGTACAAGTGGGTCCCATGGGTCAGTGATCTGGACCATTGGCATGGTGTTCCTTATCCTAGATGGAAGGTGACAAAACTCCCCAAGATTGGAAGATCCTAGCTATATGATATTTTGCATTTCTCGGTTGAATTTGAACACGTGCTGATTTTCTTTCTTGGCCTTCCAATTATTGGGACACCTATTGAAGACTTAGGATTTTTCCATCTGGGAAATTTTGGTGTGTTTCAATTGTACATATCAATGGTTTGGATCACCTACTTTGGGCCCCACCTGTACAAACTGAGACTACAAATATTTGGTCCAAGCATTGTATAATTTCCTGTGTGGTAGTGTACTTTGGTAAAATAAGCAGGCTCTTGAAATCAAGAATATATCTTCAAACTTTAAAGAGAATATAATCAATGAAAGTTTGGATTTTGAAATCAAAGCATGATTGGTGTTAGGCAGACTTAGATATTAAGCAAAAATGTATCAAAGGCCCATCAAGGTGTTGAACAGGAGCAGCTAATTTTGGCCTTGAGCATCACAACATATAAAGGCAGCGGATGCACTCATCTTCACCTTGAGTGGCGCATGTGATTTATCATGAGTACTTGATTTTCCATGTCTTACGTTTCAATTACATCTCTTTAGGGCCTGTTTGGATTACCAATTATCTTGGTAATGTCAAGGAAAAGTGCAATGATTACAAATTCCTTTACCTATCTCCTAATAACATCTGTATTTGACTGTTGATTCCTGTGTTTGGTTGATTGTCAGTAAAATCACAATGATGGTACATTTCCATTAATGCCAAATCATCACATCCATACACTGATGCCGCTGTTTGTATTCAAGATTTCCACGGTAATGCCATGAAAGAGTGAATGATTATAAATTCTTTTACCTGTCTCCTGAAAGCATCTGCATTTGATCGACCATTCCTGTGTTTGATTTGGGGGTGGTAATATCGTGATGATGACACCTTTCATTACCATGGTAATTGGTAATCCAAACACTTTTTAGTCTTGGTAATTTGTCAAAGCAGTTTATGCGTTATTGTTTTCAGGAGTTATTTGATACTAGGACTGCACATGATGCTTGATATACATGCACTCATAAAATTTTACATTTAGCATACATTGTCCAATTGATGAAATTGTGGCACCCAATTTCCCCCACACTTTGGAAATCAAATTGGTCGAACTGATTCGTGGAGATTTGCCATATCATGAACCAAAAACTGAGATTCTTGATTATCTGACTGTTGGGTTGGTGGACATTTAAGGCCCGTTTGGATACCACATTTAGGACCCGTTTGGATACCCCCAAATAAGTTACTTCTTCTACTTACAGCAGTAGATAAGTAACTTAATTCAGATAAGTATGTTTGGTTTATGATTAGTAATAAGTAACTTTTTTACTTAAAAGTAGATAATCACTTAAGTTAATTTTTTTTAGCTTTTTTTTACTTTTCATTAGTTGTTGAAGAGAGGAATAGGAGAGACGAAAGAGAGGAAAAGCTGGTAAGTATGTTGTTTACCAAACATACTTATTTTCTTAGTAAGTAGAAACTAAGATAAGCTACTTGTGGCATAAGTAACTTATCGTAAGTAACTTACGATCCAAACGGGCCCTTACAGAGATGGTTGAAAATGAAAAATATCTAATGGTTCTGTTCCAACAAACAGCTTGGGTGCATACTTTGGACAGTTTAGTTTGAATCACTTGTATGCCACAATTGCCTGCATATCATCCATCACACTCTACCAGATATCAAAGCTTTTCTCTATCATTTGTTTACTGCAGTGATAATAGCAAGGATAGGGATCTATGCGGTGTTCATGTTTGGAATTGGATGCGTATTGCGGCTATCCCTCTGTTTGTTCGATCTTTTGTTGCTACTGATGCTTGTCGAAGGAATCAAAGGAACTGCATGGTAGATGTAGTTCCGGTTGAAGTACTCTGCATTGTGTAGTCTTGAGTGTTTTGTCATAGATGATTGTTGGTAACCTTCAGTTCTTTGTGCAGCTTCATCTTGGACTCAATGCCGGGGCATTGAGGTTTGCCATCGAGCGACAGGCTGTAAATGAAGCCACTTTCCGTTGTCCGGATGAGCTTGGCTGGCAGCCTCAGGTAGATCTTCCTCTTCCCCTTTTACCAGATCAATGGAAATCAAAGTTGTCCTCTCCTTGACTTAAGAGCTGTAGTTCTTGTCTCAGTCTGCATTGGTTTCCTTCTTTTTATTGCGCAGCAAGTTCCAATTGTGCCGGAGGATGGAGGGATTTCACGGACTAGAAAGGTAAGTGCACATTTTGTTTTTTGTCATGTGTTTTGTTAAGAAGTATGCAACGTTCAATCCTATCTTTGGGCCCACCTGATAGCCATACCTACTGCCTTATGTGATCCTCATGGCGAATGAGAAATACCCTAACAATCTCCCCAACTGGATGATTGTAAAGTCCAATTGGGCCCGTTAATGCAGCTCATTGGTTGCAGTTGTCGATTTTTATCAGATGGCTTGGATCATCTGATATCCAGGGGAAATAACTAGAGCAAGGCACATCACATGATGCAGCCCAATGGATCTACCGAAAGGTCGTCGCCAACTGCACCATTGTTAGGTTGAACAAACAGGGGCATTTCGAGCATCATATAATCGATCTGAATGAAACTAACTAGCATGAGACAACAATACGACATGTATCCTACTTATGATCTATATGGGAAGGGGAATGATCAGGTATGTTCAAGCGTATGGTAATTACCATGCATTGGAGCTGTGTGGAGCCCATCGTGATGTTTGAGTGCCATCCAACCCGTCCACTAGATTTGAACACTACTTTAGCTGTAGATGCCCCAAACCATATCCTAACTCAGGTGGGTCACACCAAAGGAAACAATGGGGGACATTGGAGAGGTGACCCCAGACACTTCTAGATGAAATGTGGGGTCAACCGTGTTGTGCACATGCTATTCAACCACTTCATCTTCACTGCAAGGGACGCAAAACTCAGACCGTATCAAAACTCAGGTGGGCCACACCATGTGATCGTATAGGTTTTAGGCATGATTCTGCACTGCTCCCTCACACTTGAGTATTGGATCAAGATGATTCTTGGGATGTATGGCAGACACGAGTCGCATCAGATGCACAGTTGGATTCCACATACACATCTTAAGTGGGCTCAACTCAGCTCGAACATATGGTCAGTGCCACGCGTTCAAACGTGTGATCATTACCATATTGGAATCAGGCGACCTCAACTGTTATAACTGTCTCCCATATGTTGAGGACAGTAGGGTTGTGCTGGTCCGTTAATTGCTTAGGCTCCGTTTGGTTGCACCAAACATACCCTTGTTGTCCATCTCAAATCTAAATTGCTTCCATTGGGTTTTCTGAAGACTTCATGCTCCACCGATGCGATTGCGAAGTTCCTGAGAAAGCAGGGCTATGACGTGGCACTCTCTGATGACGCAGACCAGTTCGTGTGCAACTATGTCTATTACCACTCCCTCCGGTTCGCTGAGCAAAGAGGCCACAAGTCTCTATTTGTCCATGTCCCTCTCTTCTCGAGAATTGATGAAGACACCCAGATGCAATTCATGGCATCACTCTTGGAGGCATTGCCGATCATGTACTGAATCTACTGATCTTTTCGAATTTATTCAATCTTTTAATCTTTGTTTCCTCGCTATCATATGTTTGTGCATAAGATAAAGACAGGCTAGTGGCTTTCCATTCCTGGGGCAAGTCGCTCCTACTCAGCTGTGTCTTATAATACTATAATAATTATGGGTTTTTCATGTGAAGTGTATTTATATATGGATCTCTCTCTCTCTCTCTCTCTCTCTCTCTCTCTGGTATCCTTTTTCCTTCTCTATGGAGGTTGGATTTCATTCTTCACAGAAATCCATTGCCATGTTTGGATGCACAAGTGAATTGAATTGTGAATTTTCAGTTGAATCAGGAGGAAGTAGTCCTCAAATTGCAGTTTTGTACTTTCTTCTGTCAGAGATGGGGCCCACATAAAGCATGTTCTGAAGTTGTTCGGTCTTGACTGCACTCAACCTGGTCCCATCTCTGACAGCAGCACGTGGCCCAATCAAATCCTACCATGTCGGGCCACCAGGCAATCCACTTCCCCACATAAGGCCATACTCTCCGTTCCGGGCGAATGCTTTAACCCTCGATTTGGAGTGCAGTCCCTTGAATGAATGCTGCTAGAGGAAATCTCAATTTGGCTATTTCCACTTTATTAGATTAATCATTGCAATCCAACTGGATCATGCATCCAAACGCAGCCCATGCCCCCACAAATGCTTCTTTGATCTGCTCCTGTATATATTTCTTCCAATGAGTAGAGGCCCTCTCTCTTTCTATCCCTTCAAGTCCTGGTTGAAGTGAGACTTACCAGAAGTTTCTCTGTAGGAGCACTGTTAGCAATGCATGCTAGGCATCTGCTATCTTGCATCCAAAGTACCACAAGACCTGCAACCATAGCTGCTGCTGCTTCTGCTTCTGCCTTCCGAGGATCAAGATCAGGACAAATTCAACTGAAAGATGTTTCTTCCTACAATCGAGCAATCGACAAGTTCATGAAATCTGGCTCTTTAATTCCTGCTATTCAATTGTTCGAAGATATGCCTGACCGCGATGTGATCTCATGGAACTTGATGATTGCCGGCCATGCACGACATGGTTTACCCGGGCGAGCTCTTGATCTCTTCAAGGAGATGGTTTTTCAAGGAATCAAAGAAAGCCCGTCAACATTTTCATCCATTTTGAGTATGTGCGGTGATGCTGGATTTTACCGAGAAGGGATTCAGATTCACTCCAGGGTGACTGTTCTTGGTTTTGGATTGAATTTGTTCGTTGGTACTGCACTCATTGATCTTTACATGCAGGCAGGATCTCCACGTCTCGCAATGGCATTGTTCGATGAATTGCTGGACCGGAACATAGTGACATGGAATTTGGTTCTGCGTGGATTCTGTGAGTTGGGTCTATCAGATGAGCTGTTAGAATTTTTCTCCAGAATGAAATCAGACGGCATCAATGCAAATTGCATTACTTTCAGCTATTTGATACGAGGATGCAGTAATGGAGGATTCTTGGATAGAGGAAAACAGGTGCACTGCGACGTGATCAAGCTCGGATGGATACCATCAAATCTATTCATTGCCAATGGATTGGTGGATCTATACTCAGCTTGCGGGTGCTTGGCCGATGCAAAGAAATCATTTGAATTTATTCCCGAGGAGGACATGATTTCATGGAATTCAATCGTCTCCATCCATGCAGATCATGGGCTTTTGCTCGAAGCTCTTAAATTCTTTTATGGAATGCAATTGTGGGGGAAGAAACCTTCTGTCCGCGCATTCAACGGACTTTTGAATGCATCAAGCAGGATCCAAAACCTTACGTTTGGAGAACAGATTCATGGGTTTGTTCTAAAATTGGGTTTGGATGGCAGCAGCCTCCATGTTCAATCTGCGTTGATTGATATGTATGGAAAGTGCGGTAAGATTCGGTGTTCGGTGTCAGTGTTCGATGAAATGCCTGAGAGGAATTTAGAATGTTGCAATTCACTGATCACTTCGTTCTTAAATTGTGGCATCATAGAGGATGCTGTTGAGATGTTTGGATTGATGATGGATGAGGGTGTGAGGCCTGATCATGTGACTTTCTCTGCTACACTAAAAGCATCATCCTCGTCGGTCTCCGGGGGTCCAACGACATGTCAATTACTCCAATGTTGCGTGATCAAATCAGGTTATGAATCCGATATTGCAGTGTCCTGTTCTCTGATCGACGCGTATTCAAGATGCAGCGACATTGAGCGATCCTGCCAGATTTTCGAATGGATTCCGAAACCAAATGTCATTTGCTACACAGCAATAATTGCCGGATTTGCACGAAAGGGGATGGGAATAGAAGGGCTACAAATGCTCAAGTTGATGATTTGGGACGGTCTGGAACCGGATGCAGTTACGTTCTTGTCTGTCTTATCAGGCTGCGACCATTCGGGGTTGGTGGAAGAGGGACGATCAGTGTTCAAATCAATGAAAGACATTCATGGGGTCCACCCAGATCGACGGCATTATTCATGCATGGTCAACCTTCTCGGCCGAGCAGGATTGCTAGAAGAAGCGAAAGAAATGCTGAGAGCTGCGCCAGTTGAAGGCGATTCAGTAATGTGGAGCTCACTGTTGCAGAGTTGTATTGTGCATGGGAATGAAAAGATGGGGGCGGAAGCAGCGAACGCATTGATGGAGCTGGCGCCGGAAGATCCCGCTACTTACTTGCAGGTTTCAAATTTTTATAACGCGATTGGGGATTTGGAAAGATCAAAAGAAATTAGAGAGAGAATGGTGATGAAGAAGATGAGGAAGGAGATTGGATACAGTTTGATCGAGGTGATCGATGGCCCTGATATACATTGCTCTGTCATTCCTTAAAAGCTCAATCTTTTAGCGCAACCAGTCAGTAACAGACATGCAAGTACAGCAATGGACCATATAGTAATGAAGCCTGGACCGAGCATCAGCCTGTATTTGTTTGCAGTTTGGTCCAAACAGGTGCAACCGGTGTCGGACCGGTTCGGACGTGATCAGTGCAACTGGATGCATGAGACACAGTGGGGTGTATGCAACTCTGGGAATGGACTGTATGGTCGTTTTGGTGGTGGAAAAGTTTTAAATCCTGGACCGAACATAGACCCTTTTTGTCGATGGTTTGGTCCAAACAGGTGCAACCGGTGTCCGAGTGGTTCGGACGTGACTGGTGCAACTGAATGCATGTGGCACGGTTGGGGTATGTTTGTTTGCTTGTTGTGTACCAATCACACAACTTACTTGAATTTTCCTACAAATGATTGAAAATGAAATGGTCGATCCTCCGGGGCAAAATGGTCAACCTGGGCTGGACCAGACGTGGCCTTAGTCGACTCAGACTTGGTCTCTGAGTCAATCCCAACGCAGGTGAGTTGGGGTTGGGTGAGTCTTGACTTGACTCAGGACTAGCGAGGTGTATCGAGTCACCAGTCTTTTTTAACCATCGTTCAGGTTCCGTTCAAGTATTCCATACGGTCGAAAGTGTCGATCAAAATGGGCCCCACCGTCATGTGTCAGACATCCATTCCATCCATCAGTTGCACCACCCAATGTTAAGCCCAGAGCCCGAAAATCAGATCAATCCATAACTCAAGTGGCCACACCACAGGAACAGTGGAGAGGGGACGGACAGTATGAGCCCTGATGTCTTGGTGTATCATGCAACAATACACCAAGTGATATTGTAGCCGTTGTTGGATAGCCGAAAACTCCACTTCACTTGATATTCAGCCCAGTTGGGTTAACTCAAAGACTCGACATAACTGGACCCAATTTAATAATCATAAATTGGAAGCAGTAGGAATAGTACTTAATATCTAAATTAGTTAGAAATATTTTAAGAAAAGAAAAAAGAAAAAAAGAAGCTAATCTTACAGCAATGGACTACTTAAGAGTCAAGGTCGAGTCACAGCAGCAACTGAGTTTATAGTGACTCGGCTCGAAATTTCACTGACTCAAGTTGACTCGTTCTGGTTTTTCAAGTCCAGTCAGAAAGTTTTAGAACTATGCTCTTAACAAAACCCCTCGTCATTCATTAAAATGATTAGTTTAGCTTAGATGAAATCGTGCTTCCAAAGTCATTCCTCGTGCATGTCTCATGCATGATACTTCCTAGATGGACGGTTGGGAACGTAATCTGATGGGCCACCTGGTGGATGTGCCTGTACTTCACCTTGGTGTCCAATTCAATCAATCATAATTTAATAAAAAAGATACTCGCAATGTGTGTGAATTCATTAAAAAAATAAAAATAAATAAAAATAAAAGTGCTCATGTCTAAATAGACGTGAAGATAACAACCATGGTTTTTAGACTCGGAGGCTCATATCTAATCGTTCTTTATTACCGAGTCACAACTCAATCTCATCCGAGTTGTATTGAACTGGATCGAGGGCTTTATGCCAACCCCAGATAACACCAAATGCCCAAAATACCAAACGTTTAGAAATCTTCCAATTAGGCTAGGAGGCGAGACACTGCGAACGTTAGGACTTTGAACACCAAATATCTTGCTCTGATACCATGTTATTACTGAATTGCGTTAGGGAATGGCGGAACAATATACAGGGTTTGCAGATGCCTCCGACAAAAGCAGCCTGATTCACTCGTTTAGTGAACAATGGATAGCCATTGATGTAATAATGTACAAACTGATTTTTGTACAAGGGGATCCTCATTTTAAGCCAACCTTACATGGAAAATATTATTTAGTTGGACGGTAAATTAGCGGTCCAACCGGTTGGAATGAACATCTAATGTATGAGATAGATGATTCACTGGGTTTAAAGGACTCTCAGTTAACAGTGCTCCAAGTTGGATAGGGATCCATGGACCTGTCCAATCGATCTATCTAGACCGTTCATTGGGTCCACCCATCCAAGTTGCAGGGACAAATAGACAGTCCAACTTATCTAAGTAGAATGTTCACCCCATACATTTTGGGCCAGTGGGCAAAAACATGACCATCAGATGATTCTATCCATCCAAAAGCTGGCCTTCTTTTTCTTATATCCATACAATGATCAGGAACGTTCAATCAAGGTAATTTTCTGCAATCATATGCGATCCACAATGACTGCAGCAAATGAATGGTTCGAAATGTTGACTACATATTTTCTCATGAGCAATCCAAGCCATCCATTCTAATAAGTGATGAGAATCATCTAACGGTTGGATCTTTGCTTGTGGACCTATCAAGAGCTGGACGAACAAAATGTACAGTCAAGATTGGACTGTCTGCATCCTTCAAGTTAAAAAAAACTAAAATAACTCGACTCGAATAGCCTAAATTAACTCAGCTCGACCATATTTCACTAGGACTCAGAGAAAAACTCGGTCATGATTCGATCAAAACTTGAGAAAAGTTAATTAAAAAAAAAAACTTGTGCCGAGCTTTTGAGTCGACTCAACTCGCCTGGGTTCTAAGTCGAGTTTTTGTGTTCTAAAAATATCACTTGCACAACCATAAAGAACATTTAGAGAGAGAGAGAGAGAAAGAGAGGGGTAGCAGCTGGAGTGAAAGAAAAGCCATCGACCTTTTCGGCTATGGAGGGGTAGATTTTTAGTTTTCTCGAAGGAGAGGAGTAAAGCAAAAAGCTCTCAAGAAAGAAAATACCTTCTACTTAAAGTCTACACATATAGAAGATGGGAAAGAAAAAGAAAAAGAAACAAAAAGAAAAAAGAAGAGAAGCTTCATCTCCTTCAAAGCAAAGCCATATATCCCCATAAAACCATTCATTTCCACCTCTAATTGTACTCATCTCTTATCAAATCAAAACACCCAACATTTGTTTTCTTCATTTATAGTAGCTTCAGAGAGAGACAGAGAGTTCCAAAAAAAAAAATGGAGAAAACCATCTTCCTTCTTTTCCTCCTCTTCGTATTAGTGAGAGTGCATGGAGTTGAAGAGAATGGCGTTTTCAATGAGAGTTTTTTCATGCATGAAGGAAAGATGGAGGAGTGGTCTGATTATGAAAGAGGAGGAGAGGGAGATGATCGGTTTGGATTTCTTGCATTGGAGAGTGAAAGGAGTGGAAGAGTTGTGGTGAATGTTGATAGCTTTGGTGCTGTTGGGGATGGCGTTTCTGATGACACCCAGGTTACTTCCTTTCTTTACTCTCTGTGTGTGTCTCCAGTACGGACGGCTCTCCAACCGTCCGATAATTGTGCCCGCGAATTTCCCACAAAAGATCTGTGGGGCCCACCGTGGTTTGTTCTACGACATCCGATCCGTCCATCATTTGCGCCAGCTCATGTTAGGACGTGAGTCCAAAACTCAAGTGGGCCATTCTAGGTGGGGAAATGGGGATGGGAACCCCTACCGTTTAAACCTTTTGGCCCACCGGAGTATTTGATCAGGCTTATATTTATTTACTTATTTCTTTATTTTTCTTAATCCTTTTGGGACCCACCTTGTGGACGGGTTGGATGGCATATAAACCTCACGGTCTTCCCCACGAAGGTTTCAACGGTGGGTATCCCCGTCCCCACCGTTCCCTGTGGCATGGCCCACTTGATTTTCGGCCTCACGTCCACATGAGCTGGCTTAATGATGGACGGCTTGGATGTCACATACAAAACACGGTGGGGCCCTACAGAGCTTTTGGTTGTACGGGCTCCGGCGTCCATTAATAGCGAGCGAGAATTTTCACGCACATTTCAAAATGGGAATTCGAAAATTGAAATTTGAGATGGTTTATGGATTCACGCCGACCGCCCGCTCTCAGCGTGCACTCTGCACATTCAATACGTGCCCCAAGCATGCTAAAAATTTCTTCCATCCATAGTGTCCGGTCATCCTAGCCGTTCAGAACGTGGCCCCACACCTGGCCCAGCTTGATCCACAAAAGCAGGTGGGCCACAACTGTGAGTTGGGTCAGCTAGCCAGCTGTCCTAAGATTTCTACGGTGTGGTTCGCCTGATGATATCACTGCACATATTTTTTACTCCAAGTGGGTCCCACTCCTCTCCAGGCTAGGATGCCTTACACATGTGACACGTTGGCGGCAAGTAAAGTGTAGGGTTGCACAAGCGGGGCCTACCGCTTGGATATCCAGACCGTTGATCACACGGGTCAATCGCTGTGGATGAATCGTGCAAAAGAATCGCGATTGGAAGATCCTAAACATCCATTCTTTCGTCGTTTCTCCGAGCTAAGATTCTGACATCCAAGAGATTTTTCGGTGCATGGACCACGGTGGTTGTCCCATCAGATCAATGGTTTCGATTACCGGATGGAATCTCAATCAATGATGATGCACATGCATCAATCCGGACCGTCCAATCGATGCGGGACCACTTGAATGGGTCCATAGCCTAAAAAGGGCTCCCCAATATTCTTAGATAGTAAGAACCAGTTATGGGTCATCGAGGAACGATAACCAACATACGGTTGTAGGTTAGCTTAACCTACCACCAAATTACCAATCACGAATGCCAACGTGTAAAGTGTGTTCAACATCTTGACCGTTCAAAAGGTGGGGCCCACCATGAGGAAAACTATGGTCGAAAACCAGGCCAGTTCAGTCGCAGGGTGAGCCACATGTGTACATTGAACCAGACCATCTGCAGGTGTGATTTAAACTGTCTATTTGTATTTTGTACAGTGCGTGTAATGGAATAGTGGAGATAAGGTAGAGGTGGGCTGTAGGTAGGGCTGTAAATGGGTTAGTGGAGCCAATGGGGTACTCGGACCTAACCCATTTAGACTCGACTCAGACCCGGCCCATTTGTTAAATAGTACGGGTCTGGGTCCAAGAACAGACCCAGTTGCTAAACGGGTCTGGGTCTGGTTTTCTTTATATTAGGCCCGACTCGACCCGACCCGACCCGAACCCATTCAGTTAGTGGCCGGGTTTGGTCTATGTTTCAACAGACCCGTCCAGCCCAAACCCGTCTAGACCCGGTTTTAAGCCTTGTAAAATGCTTGCATACTTGATCCAAACCCGGACCCATTGGACCCGACCCATTTATAAATGGGTCTGGGTGGATCTCCCTCTACCAGACCCGGACCCATTTATAAATGGGTCTGATGGGTTGACACGGACCCGACCCGAACCCGAACCCAACCATTTACAGCCCCAGCTGTAGGTGACCATTGCTGTTGTTTGTTTTTTGTGGATGAGCAGGCGTTCCGAAGCGCATGGGAGATGGCATGCTCCATAAATAAATCGGTATTTCTGGTGCCCGAAGGAGGTAGCTACTTGGTTAATGCAACTAGATTCAGAGGCCCCTGTGCTGACAGTTTTATCATCCAGGTACTCTCTCTCATCTCTTTCTCAGGGTTTTTTTAGTTTCACATTCACACCACATCGTTCGTGTGACTAACCTAGGAGTCTTCCAGCTGGGATAATGTGCTTTATGCGGTAGAAATGCTGGTTAATGTTCCACATGATACCCTATGTATATTTCTAGCGTCATGTGCATCAACCTTCCTACCCCACCAGAGTAATTAACTTTTTCAACTCAGCGGGATAAATACATTAAAGGAGCCATCTACCAATGGTTACAGTTTGGGGATTTCTATATGATGGACAGAAATGAAAGGTGTTGTTTTTTTTTTTTTTTTATATAAATATGAAAAGAGAAGGGTTTTTCCATTGTACAGGCAACAATGGAGGGGTGCATTTGCCACAAAAAAAAAAAAAAATGGAGAGTGGAGTGGAATGTTGTAGGGACCACATTGTATGCATATTGCATCCAACCCGTCCAATCGGCTAGGCCTGCTGTAGGCTATGGCCAGGATCTCCAACGATTGGGGCTCCAAATTTCGATTCTGCTTGGCTCAGGCCCGTCAAAACATAGTTCGTTCACGTATGTAAGATCCTGACCATCCATAAGGTGGAGCTCACTTTGAACATTACCCAAACCTGCTGCCCTCATTCAATCCTAACCGTAGATTTATAAAATTGTTCGTAATATCCCCTATTCATGAGATTTCTAATTTGCTACATTATTTGTACAATTAATTCCTAAAAAACCCTTACTAGTAAATCAACGAATTCGCTTCCCCATTTCTATATCCCATTTACTCCACACGAAATAAATAAATAAAATCCACCCCATTCAAACACCCTAAATCATAAGATTACAAATCGCTGCTGTACTCATGCAAAATGCTCCAATCGTCGTTTTAGCCGCACACGTGTAAAACGGATCCCACGTACACGCTGCCGCATATGCATGATTTGCACACGTGCAAGATCCGTGTGCCATCTATGGATGGATGTCCTTGACCGACAATCAGGCCTATCTACTCCCATATACAAACCGCCCATATGCCTAAATGGCACACGTGCAAGATCCAAGCCGTCTATGGGAGGGATGTCCTGAACCAAAATCAGACCTATCCACTCCCATACACACACGGCCCATATGCTTAGTTGGCACGTGCAAGATCCAAGCCATCTATGTGATGAATCCCCTCCCCTCCCCTCCCCTCCCCTACCATATATTAAGATTTTTACGTGACTTTTATTAGTAAATTGGATTCGTGACTAATGATCAGTTCAACAAAATGGGGCAGATAGCAGGAACGATAATAGCACCAAGCGAGCCCAAGGACTGGGACCCTAAGAACCCAAGGGTCTGGCTCGTTTTTTCCAAATTGCAGGGGGTGATCTTCCAAGGTGGTGGAATTTTCAATGGCTCAGGTACCAAATGGTGGGCGACATCTTGCAAGACACTCAAAACAAAAGTATGCAGTCAGTGCCCTTATCTATTTCACCCTCCCCCTTTCACATTCTTTACTCCAAATATGGTTTTTTTTTATTTCTTCCTCTCTTTTGCAGGAATGTCGGTCCGGAGTAGCTCCGACGGTAAGCCTAGTCTCTCTTCCGAAATCGGATTGCGTGCGGAGTAAACTCTGTTGGGTCCACCTAGAATGTATGTGCTTTATCTATTCCGTCCATATAAAACTCTCATTTTAGGGGTTGAGCCCAAAATTTAAGCATATCCAAATCTCAGGTGGACCATGCCACATGAAACAGTGGGAATAATGATTTCCACCGTTAAAACCTTCCCAGGCCCCACAGTAATGTTTATTCGTCATCCAACCTGTTCATAAGATTAGGTGGACATGGATGATGGGAAAACACAAATATCAGCTTGATCCAAAATTTGTGTGTCCTCCGAGAATTTTTCAATGGTAGACATTCAGTTCACACTTTTTCTGTGCTGTGATCCACTTTAGATTCTGATATGCTTTATTTTTGGCATCATACCTAAAATTATCGGTTAAGATGGATGGACAGAGTGGATAAAATACGCAAATCACAGTGGCCCCACAGTTTACTCCACACGTCGTGGCGGAGTTACTCACTACGCAATCCGCTTCCCTCTCTTCCACACAAGTTCCGACACAAAACGACCAGGCTGGACAGTTCGGCTTCTGGGCCTGATCCGCCATAGCTGAACTTTGGCTTGAATTAAGACCACAGTCAACAAGACCTGTATGTGTACACAACCAATAAACAGGCCGGGCCTCTAACTCACATCTAGTAAAAGAACACAACCTGGCCCGATTAGTCATGTTCCTTCCATATGAGCCCCCACAGTTTGTATGGACCATACAGGTTCTCTGACCCATCTTAACTGCTATAAGACATTTGCATTTACCATGTTTCATGCAGGCACTAACCATCGACTCCAGCTCTGGTATCTGGGTGAGGAACCTCTATCTAAAAGACAGCCAGCAAATACATTTTGCAATCTCTCGCTCAGATACAGTGCGTGTGTCTGAGATCCTCATCGAGGCTCCATCCGACAGCCCCAACACTGACGGGATACATATCAGCGACTCGACTGATGTGGTTGTACAAAATTGCAAAATTGGATCAGGTCTTCATCCATCACATAATTATTAATCAAAAGTTTCACATTGTGGGGAACTAAACGTACTCGTCAAGGGCACTCTGAAAGTTTATGCTCCTTGGACATGGAAACAATGCACTTACAAGCATCATCAGAGACTGCTCATCATGCGAACCCACCAAGTGCCATGTCTGAAAAAACAGGCACATGGTCATCGGGTGGGGTGATGAATGATAGAAACCCACTGTCCAACTCCTACTTATGTGGTCCACCTGATCACCAGATCTGCATGATTTTTATATATGGCATCTACCGTGGGATTGTCTGATGAGGGGCGGTGATCCTGGACACATGTACAGTGAGAGGCGAGTACACTTTCAATCATATATTACCAACAGTGTCAGACATGTTAACCATCCACAACTCAAACCCAGCCCAACTTGATCAAACCTAGTATGATTACTAGAAAGCATCAGTTGAGGCTGCTTTGGAACCACTTCAGGATTGAACTGCCTAAAACCTCAGTACAATGGACACAAACGTAGGTGCAATTTGATAACTTCCACTCTCTATTGAACTAGTTATTCAATTCAATTCAAGAATGCACCCAAATGCAGCCTAATACCGGTTCTTGCAATTCAATTCAAAAGTTCAACCAAAAGCACCCAGATACGAATGTGTTTTCAAACACTTCCAAAAGTGATTGTTATTACAATACTATAATTCATTGTTTATTGTTGGGTAGATGCCTGAAAATGAGTTAAATCTCATTTTAATAAATCATGATTATGCATTAGTGATCATGATCTCTGGCACGTATTCCATATAGTTATTCATAATTAGTATTAGCTCAAATGTATAATTATGTATTAGCTAAAATTATATGAACCCTTTTCAGGCATCTACCAAACAGGCCCTTATCAAATTCTCGACCATCAAAGTCTACATCCTGGATAAATGATACTGGCACCATTTTCTTTTCTATTACCAAAACAATAGAAAGAAAGGATGTCACTATCAATGCTCTAAACCAATATTAGTGGTTCTCTTGAATTTGTAAATCAATACCATTTATCCAAATACAACTAAAAAGGAGAAAAACAAGTTCCCCTTATGGGCTTGAAAGCTTGCCAAAACTCCATTGGGGAGCCAAAGACAACTCAGACAAATAGATTCAGTTTTGCTGAATCTGATCTAGCTAGTCTTGGGTTCAAGACAAATATTCCCTGACCTAACATTTACTCGGAGACCTTTATCAAGCTACCAACCCAACTGTGACACACAACTGAGTCGGCATGGACTTCACGAAAGTTAGACATGACCAATTATCAATCTGTCTCTGTGAGGTTCCAGTCTGAGTTATGAGTTTGTGTTTCGAGGACCTCAGTTGTGAAATTACCTCCCTCACTAGCTACATGGGTTACTCCTCCCTTTAGATAACTACCTACAAATCTGAATCTCCTTGGATTATGCCAAGTCCTATATTTATGTCTTTGATCTTCAGGAGATGACTGCATCTCCATCGTCAATGGTACCTCAAAACTGAAGATGAAGAACATTGATTGCGGACCAGGACATGGAATCAGGTAAGCTTTGAATCATAAGCTCTCGTTAATGAAATACAATTGACATATGTAGGAAACATAGATGGAAGTAGCATCACTAATAATATGGGCACAAAAGCAAGCATTGCCTTAATTTCCCTTGAAATTTGTGAGTTGCCATCTAACGAAAACTGTAAAAATTAGCATAGGGAGCCTGGGGAAGGACAACACAATGAACATAGTTACAGGGGTGGTTTTGGATACAGCAATACTCAGAGGAACAACAAATGGATTAAGGATCAAGACCTGGCAGGTAATTTTTCAACCCCCGCTGGACATAAATATGGAAAAATCCTGACAAAAATATCCTTTAAGGATGCTGATTGTGCACCTTTCCACAAGTAGCAAATCTGGAAACCTAATGACTTGGATTTCCTTCCTTTTTTTTCTTTTGGGCAGGGAGGGTCTGGCTATGTTCGCTCGTTGAGGTTTGAAAATGTGAAGATGATTGATGTTGCCAACCCCATCATCATCGACCAGTTCTACTGTGATTCCTCAACTCCTTGTCAAAACCAGGTGTGTATCTCCTTACCTGCCCCTACAGCACATTCAACTCAATTGATCAAACCCTAGTAACCCTTTTCCTTATTTATCATCACAAATTTTCCATGAATCCCGCACAAACTAACACCAAAAACATGTCCACTGGCATATGCCCAGTCAATGCGTCACTAACAAGATGGTGCTATGGCAGAAGAATCACACTGATCAAACAGCCCAGACTGATCCATCGATTAATGGACTTTAAGGTCCAGTGCCTGTAACTTTTTGTAAACCATGAAAAAACAAGCCATACTAGATACACCTGATTGTTGACAAACAGGTCTGTGTCCCAATTGGATATATATGGTCATACAACAAGTTTGGGGAAATAGTTTAACAAAGAATCATAGGGCCTGACACTAGGGGTTGTCTTGGACCCAGATATTGAACCGTTTGGGGCAAACAATCAGGCCAGGCATATACAGACTTTGTAATTGATAGGCCAAGCTATATTAGAAACATCTGATTGCCGAGGGCAGCATCAATGGGCTTGTGTGCCAATTGGATATAGGTGGCCATACACCTAATTTGGTGTTGGTTTAACACAGGATCATTCATCTATTCTATATACTTTTTACTATTTGGTGGTCAAGTTCATCCCTTCTATATATATTCCAAAGCTTACGACATGCAGCTGTATTCCTTTTTCATTCTCCATGTCTGTTTTCCTTTTGTTAGACATCAGCTGTAAAGATAAGCCAAGTCATGTACAGAAACATCAGTGGAACTTCAAAGACTCCAAAGGCCATGAAATTCTCCTGCAGCGACACAGTTCCCTGCAGCAACATCATCTTGGCTAACATCAACCTAGAGAGGGACAATGGCACTGCAGAGACATTCTGCAACTGCGCCATGGGATTCGACTATGGGGTAGTGAAGCCTTCAGCAGAATGCCTACATGTAGATGATAACACCCGTTGCGACGCAAAACAAGATGATGTCCAAAGGAAAATCCACGACCCCATTCATACAGAATTGTGACTTCTCTAAACAAAATGCAAACTTTTGTTTTGGCAGAAGTTTGCTTTTGAGCACTTAAGTATTGTGGTCGATTTCTAAGGCTGGATAGTTCATATAACTGCATAGAAAAGAGGTTTGACAAAAAAGTTTTAGTAGGGTCCACGTCAGCTATAAGGCAAAAATTTCAGATGCAGTTATGTTCGTATACTCATAGATTATGTTTGTATACTAATAGATTATCTACAATCACATTTACTGAAGAGAAAGATAAGCCTTCCGGGGTTTTTTTTCTTTCTTTCTTTCTTTCTTTTCTTCTTCTTCTTGTTTTTTTATCAATTGGTTTGCTATAAATAACATTAAGGTGTATATAGGGATTGGTTTTGATATACATTATTGAGAAAAACTTGATGTTGTAAGTCCTGTTTAAGACATCTTTGGTGGCCACCATCCTTGAGAAGAACTCAGGAACTAAGCCTTGACTCAACCACATCTTCAATCCATAGGCTAAGAAACTTGAAAACCCGTCAAAAACTAAGATTACACATGGTTCAAATATTAGAGGAAAAAGAAGATTTTCAAGATAGCCCAATGCAGATTGCATCTCAGTAAAGTAGAATCATGCTGCATGAATGATCCTTCGAATATATGCATGCATATATGAATGTACTTCTGTTTTCCATGCTCTTCATTTGGACAAAACGAGTCAATAGGTACACAGTGAGAAAATACAGCAACAGAAAAGGATGGAGCTACATAAGTTTACCTGAGAGGTCCAAGGTGGGAAGAGAACGGGGGATCCAATTTGTTCAACCATCAAAGCAATGCATGGAAACACTAGAACACAACTCCCCCTTAAGTTCCCTTTCAAAGTCAGAAGACTAACAACGTGGGATTAACAATAAAACCACAGGCTTCCACATACACTGTTTGCAGGTAGAAGACAAAAACAAGAAAAAACAAACAAGGTTCTGCATTGCTTCAAACTACGTGAAGGAAAATATGATACACTTGCACAACCACCAAGCATACCTTTACATGATGTGCCTATCTAGAAACCAAGAAAGGGGCATTGCTTCCGAGCATGCTCAGGTATCAGCTTTGCTAGGAGCTCCAGAGACGCACCTTTGAGCTCTGCAAAGGGTCAGCAAAAAGTGAGAGAGGTTGGGTGGGAGTGAAGAAATGAGGATGCGGTCGACTGTATATAACGAACCTTGGGGTTTAAAGTTGAAGAGTGGAGGCAAGGGGCGTCCATTAGGGAGCCGTGTATTAGGGTCACGAAGCTCGTCAAAAAATGGATGGATAAGGGCCTCTAACTACAATTAACAAAAGAAATAAAATATCATTAGATTATTGTCTGACAAATAAAACAGCAGTACCATACAATATCCACTGACAATAAACAGAATTATGGGATTTGGCAAGCTCAGATAGAAGAAATCAGTATGAGCACTAAAGACTAAAAAAAAATCGAAAAGGTAATATTAGCAAAATACTCACAGCAGTGCACCGAAGATTTGGGGAGTACTGAAGAAGTCTTGAGACAAGATCTACTGCTTCTGGAGGCATGCGCTTGTGGAATATCTAGACCATTAAAAGAAATGGAACAGAAACTTATTTACTATACAAGTAACTAGTGAAAATGCTGAAAGGTCAACATAGACCTCAGGGAGCTGACCTTGTGCCATGGATGAGCCTTGATCTGAGGGAATTTAAACTCTGTGTAGTTTGGATTCATACATTTGATTTCTTCTCGAGTAGGCGTACCCAGAACCTGCAGACACAGGAAAAATGAACTTGTAATATTTCCTTAAGATAGCAACATTATCATCCAATAGTATTAGTTCTTTTATTATTATTTTCTAGTGCATGGACTCCAAAAATGCTTACCTTGATTATCTCTACAAGTTGGTCAACTCCACTCTCCCCAGGGAAGAGAGGCTAGGAAAATTTGCAAGACCGGAAAAAGAAAAACAAAAAAGATGAGTGTTATTTCTGACATTGTCTATCCCAAGTGCATTGAATCATTTTTTCAGCGTGCAGCAAACCTGTCCAAGAAGCAATTCAGCTAGGACACAACCCACAGACCAAATGTCAATTGCTGTTGTGTATTCTGTTGCCCCAAATATGAGTTCAGGTGCTCGATAATAACGAGAACAAATATATGATATATTTGGCTCGCCTTTGACCTGATATCAACATAGCCCAAGAAGTCATGAATTGCCAGAAAAGCTAAAAAAACAAAGGTTCACTTGAAAAGAAATGAAGAGGTACAAAGATCATCCGAATGATGAAAACACATGCATATATGCAAAGCAAATTATCTATGCAGGGGATTTATGCTGCTTCCGCAAAATGGGAAATTTCCCTTCTTTGATTCTCAACTACTCGCATATTTTCCTTTTCTGATGCACACTTCCATCTTTTCCTTTTAAGAGCCACTATTTAAAACTTACTAAGGAACCACACAAATACCCCACCATACTTCCTGGCGAACTGAACTGGGCTTGCCTGATTGCATAAAGTAATAAAACAAAAAACCACACAAATACCAATAGAAGTAATAAAACATAAAGAACCACACAAATTCCATAAAGGCACAGTGCAGAGTGACTAATGAACAGTTGCAATTGCAGGGTGAGTGAAAAAAGAATCCACAACTCAAACACAGAAATTCAAAAAGGAAAAAAAAAGAAAAGAAAAGAAGCAGTTTGAATAGAACTTCTGCCTTCTATCTCAGCCTTAGAAATATAACATGTTGGTGAGGAACGCCAATGAATTTAAACATATAAGCAACAGGATACCATACCAGCACTTTTGCACTTCCAAAATCACATAATTTGAGCTGATGTGTATGAGGATTAACCTGCACAAATGAAGGATTAAGCAGGCAGAATTCATAGTAAAAAGAGAAGATCTCTAAGCTTTTGATACAAACCAGTAGATTCTGTGGCTTAATGTCCCTGTGGCAAACGCCTATGCCCCCATGAATATATGCCAATGCTCTACAGATCTGCCATTGTTTTTTGGAGTCAGATTACCTTCTCAGAAACCAAAGATTGATCACTACAAGTTGAATGTTAGTAATTGACTTAAGTCTCCCTTCTCAGCAATCATCCAGTACCTCAAATTATAGACAAAAGCTCAACAATGAATATTTTTCTGGAAGGTAAACTAAATCCAATTTAAAAGAAGGAAAACCTATGACTCAGGCATGGTCAAAACTAACATTTTAATCATAACCAAAATCAATAGAAGTACTTCAATAATAATTCAAAAAAAAAAAAAAAAAAAAAAAAACCTCATTTTAGGGTAAAATAATCATCAGTGAGTAAAATAGAGATTCTGCCAGGAAAAAAAGTACTCCTGAAACTTTGTATCAAACAGCAGTCTTATATTTTGGAATTCACAAGAAAAGATTCCCTAGAAGTGGATAAGTCTGGCGAGTTCTCGGTCTGCTCTTTTTACGATATGTTCGATCCTTGTGGGGCTAGTGGCGAAGCGCAAACTCAATATGCTTGGAGGTACGGAGCTCATTCAAAGGTGTCAGCTTTTAGTTAGTCGGAAGGGGAGAGGTGTTGATGGTGGACAACCTTCAGAAGCGCGCAATGATTATCCCCAACATATGCCTTATGTACACGGCGGATACTGAGTCGGTGAATCACCTTTTCATTCATTGCCAGTTTGCATCTCAGATTTGGTCAGGTTTTCTAAGATGCTTTCATGTTCTTTGGGTGATGCCAAATTCTTGAGGGTGATCTCCTTTTGGCTTGGAATGGGGTGGGTCTTCGGAAGCAGAACAAGGCTCTATGGAGGCTTAGTTTGCTTGCAGTTTTTTGGGCTTTATGGACTGAAAGAAATGGGAGATGTTTTTGTAATGTTAGCAATAGTGTGGATAGTGTTCTGTAGGGCTATGGATTTAGTTGCTGAGTGGGCTGCTTGTATAAATGGGTCAAGGGATTGTATTTTTCCTTTTAGTTGTTATTGCGCTTTTTGGTGCCTCTCAATAAAATTTATTGTTCTCTCTCAAAAAAATAAAGATTCACTAGAAGTCACTATGAACATTCTCATATAAATTAATGAAAAGAGGTGGTACAGGGAGACAATAACAGACCTGAAATGTATATAGTTTGACATATATTAGAGGCATACGCTGATTTGCCCTGCTGTAGTGCTTTGCCACACGGTAAACTGTCTCAGGTACATATTCAAGAACCAAATTGAGATAGAGCTCATCTTTATCCGTTGTTGAAAAGAAACAGTGTTTCAGAAAGACAACGTTGGGGTGATCAAGAAGGCGCATTGTTTGCAACTCTCGGTTCTTATACCTCTTATCCTGCAAAACCTTCTTGATTGCTACAATCTCTCCTGTTTCTATGCACTTGGCCTGTAATTAAAAAAATAAAAAAAGGGGACCAGTGAGGCTGCACAGTTACAAACTTTACATTGATTTGGAAGAGAAAATTTCATAAACAATTAGAGAGTATCAAAACATCAATCTAACGAATACAAATCATTGTGAATCAGAGTGGAAGAGATCACCTGAAATACAATTCCAAATGATCCATGCCCAACCACACGCTCTGCCATGTAACTTATAGTCTGACAAACAAATCACAGCACATTTTAGGGTACAAGATATTGCTACCTGAAACAGGTAGTTCCATTCTCGGAATAATCTATGTACTTCAACAGTTTACTAATATATGTTTCATTTGCAAATGTTTTATCTTGAAGTGAACAGTGGACGCATAGGAAAGAAAAATGACAGAGAGAATCTATGATTAGAAACAAGATTGTGTAGCAATGCATTTTTTTCCTTCTTTCATTGTCTAGTATATCATGTTTTCTTCACCCGTCTTATCAATGGAGGTATTTTATCTGTAAGATCATAAAATTTGAACTAAGGATAACAACTAAACAGTAGCATGAAGATGAAAAAGTAGTGCAAAATGACCTACTTTAATTCATCCCCACTGAGATATGGAATTCAAGTGTAACTGGAAATGCCACTGTACATTATCTGGCTAACAAGTTAGCTCCAGAACTTGTTTCATGAAAATGCGATGACAGGAAATTGGAAGAGAAGCAGCAAGATCATTAGTTTCTTCAAAAAAAAATCATCCAACCTACTCAGAATAAAACAAGCATCATCTACTTTCTTTTCTAGTGTTTGATATTTTCCATTCAAAAAAGTTCTATCTCGTTCTACATAGTGCAAAAGTGCACTTTTTTTCTTCTTTTTTTCTTTTTTTAGACAGAGAACAAAAAATTTATTGAAAAAGAGCAAAACAAAAACAAAAACAGCAACAAAACAAAGAGGCCGAGATGGTCTGCCAATTACATCCCAAGAAAATCAACATTACATCCCTGAAGCTTAGAAACACAAAAGCCCACTCAACTACAACCAACCTACCCCTTTGAGAAGTCCCCTCCACTGACTTGCTTTCATTCAAGAAACATCTTGCATTTCTTTCTTACCAAACTTCTCACCAAACTGCAAGCAAGGCTATTCTCCACAGTGGCTCCACAGCCTTTCCTAGACTCACGCCATGCCAAGCAATCAAAAGATCACCCACCAACATCAGGAAAGACCAAGAGACTTTAAAACGGGCCAGGATATCCGACCAAATCAACCTTTTATAAGGGCAATGAATAAAGAGATGATCGGCCAACTCCTCATTGTTCATGCAGCATAGGCAAATATTTGAAATAATCATTGATTTTTTTCAAAAATAATCAAAAATAATCAACAGTTAAAGACCTTTCTTCCCCCCAATGTATGGGGCCCTAATCTATGCGCTATCCGACTGAACTAATGCAAGTATATTCAAAGTCATTTCATATAATTTAGAAGAGAGAAATCAAGAAAAATGGAGTTTGGATGGGTTTTTTTTCTATTTTTCTACCCTCAGACCCAGACTTCCCACGCGGTCATGCAATATCTGTCGATATCGACAAATATCGTCGATATTAAATTTTTTTTAAAAGACTTGTCGCAATACCTCGTGATATTTCGCGATACCATGTGATATATCTTGTGATACAAAAAATTTTAGACACTACATGTGTGTTTCATATCACACAGGTGGGATATAAGATATATTGTAGGATATATTGATCAATATCCTACAATATATTGTAGGAATTGATAGACACTACATGTGTGAAAAAAAAAAATTCCTTTTGTTGTAGCTTCATTTCTTTTTCTGTTAATATATTTTGGCTTATCTTTCAAATAAAAAAAAAAAAAATCGATCGATATCGTCGATACTGAAAACAATGCTTCCCACCAACCACCCAAAAGCAACTATCTTTGGAGGAACATCATAATGACAAACAAACTTGGTATGCGGTAACTCCCCACATATTTGATCCTCTCGAATAAGAGAATAAAAAGGCCAATTGAGGAGCCAGACTTATCAATTCTCCAAACCATACTATCCAAAGAGGAGCTATCCAGAGATCAAAGATGGATATGAAACAAAAGCACCACGAATTCTTCTACCTCCTCGTCACAAAGATATCGCCTACATGTGGGTTCCCAAACCACCTCATTCCCAATGGTAGAAGCAACTGATCACAACTACGGAAGGGTGCGAGAGAAGATTCGGGGTAAATCAACTTTCAAAGCAGAGGTCTCCACCCAAACATCATCCCAAAACCTAATTTTCTCTCCATTTCCCAAGGAGAATCCAATTCCTCACATAAACACCCACCTCACGGAGAACAACCCTTTCCACAAAGTCAACGATCTATAACTGGAAGCTTCCCTAGTCCGACAACCTTCCTCCGAGCACCCATATTTGCTTTATATAACTTCCTACCAAAGCACCCTATCTTCCTCCACAAGCACATTGAAGCTTGTTTGACTATAAAGAGTAAAATTCAATGTTTTCAACAGCGCCCATAGCATAGCGTTTGGCGTACGCTAGCTAAAACGCTACATAGTGTATGAAGGTAGCGTAAGCTACAAGGCATGTAGCACAGGTAGCGTACGCTACCTAAAATCTCCTTTTTAAAGGGTTTTTTTCTATATGTTTGGAATTTGGTTTGTGGTTATTGATGGTGGGGCCCGCAGGATGTATGGTCCGAATCATCATAAACGTCATCGTCATCATCTAAGCCCTATCCCAACTAAAAAGGGTCAGCTACATTAACCTTTTTTGCCATTCCACTCTATTAAGGGCCATAACAAGGAACGCCCTAGCATGAGTTTGGAATGTCATATTGTTTGGATTCGTGTTGGAAGTTATGGCATAAGTTTGCTGCTGGCTGCCAACCTGACGCAACCCTCCTTTATCTGAGTAACATGTAACGTGTAAATCATTAGAGACGTGCAACGTGTAAAATTATAGGATATGATACAGAGCCATGAAAATTACATGCCTTATTGATAGGGGTATTTTGGAATTCTTGTGGGGTGATATTGTTGTCTAGAAGCAAGAGCAAGATTTCTTAGACTCCCGTGTGGGGTGATTATTGTCGTCTAGAAGCAAAAGCAGGATTTCTTAGATTCTTGTGATGGTTGTCGTGATGACTCATCCTCCTTGCATGTGGAATTTATGCATGGACATCCCAACCATCCAAATTGCAGGAAACATTTGCTGATAGAGCATATTTGTAGAATCACACTGATCGACCAATCATGACCATCCAATTAATGGATATCAAATGGATGGTTAGTAGTAAAAAAAAAGGTGATCCAAATTCCATCAGTAAAATCTGATGTTAATATCATCTTTTGGTATAATTTCTGGGACATGCTCTATCCACAATTAGGTGAGCTATTTGGACAATTCAGAGTGCTGTACAATAATGCCACATGTATGGTTAAAGGGTTCCATTATTCCCAAAACGGTGCCAAACTATCACAGGTGTCTAGCCCTTTTAAAGTTAGCCAGAGATGTTTTACATTGATTTCGGTTTCTTTTCTCATATGCATCTTCTTTCCAAGTTTTTCTTCTCTTTGATATTTTATTGTGTCTTCCCATCTTGCTTTCCCTTAGGAAAGTCTTCTTAACAATTACAAGGAAAAACAGCCATTTTGACATCACTGCACTTTTTTTATGGAGTAACATCCCGTGCAGATACATTCCTCTGTTTGCAATACTAGAAATCGTATGTTTTCCATGGTTTTATATGGCGGAGTTCATCATTCAAAGCTAATAACAAACCCAACAAACAAGATATACCTGCTTGGGTTGGCCATTTCTACCACCAATTGTTGTTACAATTATATGCCCTGTCTCAGTCCCATTTCCATCAACAACTGTTGCTTCCATTTCCTACCAGAAGATAACTGTTCGTCAAGTAAAAGAACATAAAACTCCCACAACAGACGAAAGAATCAAACAACATGTTATGCCCTAGTTGAAAGAAGCAAGAGATTCACCTTATCATCCCTGATCTTCATCTCATTAATTTCCTCTGGCAATTTATCGACAGACATTGTACTGCCACTGGATTTTCCAACCGTTGAAGGAGGCACAGTACCCGCAGAAGCCATATGTTGTAATTGCTGTATTCTGAGCTTTAAGTCTTAACAGCTTGGAATCCCTTTTAATAAAGAAACAAGCTAATTTTTCAACCTGAATATGCAAGAATACATCAGCAATAATCTGGCGGTTGACCTACCACAGCTGTTCCATTTTTCCTTTTTGATTGTTATTTTAGCAGCTAAAATTCCTCATTGTAATATAGCTTTGAAGAGTGAAGACCAAGTAGTAGCCCATTTTCCCATATCATTTTTAGATGCATTTGTAAAATTGTAATTGTATTCTGTTTCTTATTACAAATGAAGTACATGTCTTCTTCACTGACCATTTTACATGCAGGCAGCCAGGCACTCACATTCAATTATGCATACATGTGGCCTATAGGATGATATGTATGGTACATGGTATGGCCAATGCATGCATCTAAGTCGTTATGTATGGACGTATGTACCTAGTTTTTTATTTATTTTAGGGGCATGGCTAGGTGAATGAACAGGAGATGTGCCTCTGGGATGTTGTGTAATCACCGCATGCCTATGAAACGTAAGGGCGTGTTTGGTTGAAAATGGCTGGAAATGGGTAATGTTTACTTATTCATGCAATTGTATAGTGACATCACCTACATTTGACTGCAATGATGAGTTTGTTACCATAGTTTGTTTTACCCAGACATTACTATAAAAATAGTAGTTTTAGAATGTAAAAATGTAATGATCACTTGTTTCCTTTACAGGTATATTTAACTCTTGATTTATGAGCCATAATTCTTGTTTAAACAAACACCTTTAAATGATAATGATGGCTCATTTACTTTGCATTACACGGGAAATTGGAAAACCAAACATGCCCTAAGGGAAATCTCCACACGACCTGTTGGACTGCCCATGCTTTATGGGGATTAGGGAAAGCATTGGACAGTTCGAAAGTAACATGATCAGAGATTAAGGTATTCCATATTGGTAACAGTGCCATATCGGTCACCACCATTACCAATGCAGGTATCGGCCGTAACGGCCCCCGTATCGGTTGATTTTCTTTTTCTTTTCCTTTTCTTTTCCTTTTCTTTTCCTCTTCTTCTTCTTCTTCTTCTTCTTCTTCTTCTTCTCCTTCTTCTTCTTTTGCCAAAAAAATCTGAACAAAAAATCCAGAAAATCCTAAATAATATAAATATTCCAAATATTATTCTTTTTTTTTTTTAGTGTTTATGGTGACGTAGCGGTCAAATCTTTAGTGCGAATGTTGTCTCAGCCTACCTAATAATTTTACCAACCTAACAAGCTTAGATTGATCTCAAATTGGCCCACAATTCATGCGAGTTATAGCACTCATCGTACTAATGCACATCCCTAAGCATTCATTATCATTCCCCCAAAAGAAATTTTAAGAAAAAATTTGAAATTAATTTAGATAAATAATGTCAGCAAATTAAGGGGCCATTTGAATACCCAAAATAGTCGCAAAAATTTATGTACCATATGGCATTCACCCCACTAATGCATATCCTTAAGCATTTGACATCACTCCTCCGAGTAATTATAAAAAATAAAAAAATAAAAATAAAAATTAATTAATTAATTAAATTTTGTATGAATAATGTCGTAGATTTGTGGGGCCACTTAAATGCCCCCAAATCCATGCAAGCTATGGCACCGATTTCACTAATGCACATCTCTAACCATTTGACATCATTTCCCCCCATAGATTTTAAGAAAAAATAGAAATTAAATTTGGATGAGATTTGGGGCCAATTTGGGGGACCACTCGTTGCCCCAAATAGACCTCAAATTCATGCAATCTATTGCCACTCATCACACGAATGCAATTGGCTCCAGATCGGTGGACGTTTATTAGATGATGAAGAAGGAAAAATATTGAATGGTCCCAACTTATGCTTATTTCATCATCCTACTATCAGATTGTTTGACATTTATTGGGCAGCAAAGAATTAAAATAGCCAAAGGTCTTATTTCAACAAACAAGTGTCCATAAATCAATGGTTAACAACATTTGCACAATCTGATTTTGGGATTTTGACTTAGCAACAGTGGCCCCCCATTTTAATAGATTTGGTTAATTTAATAAAGTGGACAAATTTCATGTGTATCAAGCTTCGTGCTCCACTAGACTAGTGGGTGTTGCCCCAACTGTGCGGCCTACCTTAATGTATGTGTTGTATATCCACGTCGTAGTTTTTCCAGCTCATTTTAGGGCATGGCCCAAAAATGAAGCACATCCGAATCTTAAGTGGACCACACAGTACGGATTGAGTGCCCACGATTAAAAACTTCTTTGGGTCACAAAAGTTTTGAATCAAGCTGAATTTGTGTTTTCTTTTCATCCGTCTTTGTGACCTTATCGATAGGTTGGATGGCAAATAAAGATTACAATGGGCCCTAGGAAGTTTTTAATGGTGTATGTTCAATGACCAGTTTTTCCTATGGTTTGGTCCACTTCAAATTTGGATCTGCTTCATTTAAGGGATCCATGCCCTAAAAAATGAATTGGAAAATTGATGGACGACTTGTACACAACACATACATCAAGGTGGGCCCCATGGTCATGGAAACACCTGCAAGTGCACATAGCATCATATGTTATCAGGCTATTTAAAAAGAATAGAACTTGGCTATGAAAGGGTCACATATGTAGTTTCTTTTGAAAATGGGATGTGGGGCGGAGGGGGGGAGGGCTGGGGGGAAGAAAAGAGAAGGCAACACAGCAGATGAGCAGAAGAAAGAAGAATAAGAAGAGGTATGTATTTTTTAACTATAAAAAAAGGTACGTATTTTTTTACTTTTTCTTCTCCGTCACAGGGATAACAGCCATTATAGGGGCCATAACAGCCGTTACAGTTCCGTTTTTCTCCCCCACCCGGCTTCATACCTTTATCATGTAACGGCCTTGGCTACTACCATCATGCATTGGCCAATACGTAACTGATTTGGCACGCCTTGTCAAAGATTGAATGTTAAAGTGATGAGGGAGTCAGAAGAGAAATGAATGTGTGGGAGGAGCAGGAGTTGGTAAGAGAGGAAGCTTGATGTGTGGCACACATAGATGCCTCTCCATGGCCCTCCTTTGCTTGCTTTCTCTATGTGATGGTGCATATATTAGTTGGTCCAGGGGTCAATGCCGATGAGATTGTGTTGGCATGCAACTGTTGTCAATCCGAGCCTATACCACAACTAGTTCTAGAGCACGGTGACGGTTACATAACGGCCGATAACGATGGACAGTGTTACATGTTAGAGACCGCCCATTACTAGCTGATTTTGGTTTTTTTCCACAGAAAAAAAAGGCCATTACGTTCCATATCTTAACCATTACAGCCACCGTTGCCATTATTGAATACCTTGGCCAATTGTATTACTTTTTCCAGTCCACCATTTAATAGCCAAATCCTAAGGGTGTGTGTTTAATTGTTGGATTTTATATTTATCAGCTTATTAATTCCCTGATTTTTTTATGAAAAACAAGTCTGGTTCACACTTTTTGGTTGGTTTTTACATTCTCAGCTTTTCCTCAAAAATCTTGCCGACTTGGGGAACTGTTACATAATTTTGCACTTCTCCTTGGTTTCCCAGAAAATCCGGTGTATCAAACAAGAAAAAGTTTAATCATTCCCAAGAAATACCAGCCCAGCTCTAACATTCCCCAATAAACATAAAAACCAGGTAATGAATTTTAGAGGCACGCCATGGAGACTTCCCAAGGGGTCACATCCCAGCATTACTCTTCCCAGCAGAGTCCTGATGGGTTCCCATGCTCTAATGCTAGCATGTAATAATAGTGAATACTGAATAAATGTGGTTTATATGTTATTTCATACACGTCATAGATGACTACACGGGGTGAATGTACAGTATGAGTCTATGGTACTGTACCAGGACTGCATCATGGAATTGCTGCAATGGCAGTTTCAGAGGTGTCGTCATGTTAAACTCACTAAGAAAGCTTACCAACTTCTCTTAGATGGTCAAGAGTTTTGTTAAGATATACATAAGAGCACAGTACTGCACATGTGAGTAAAAGAATGAGAAAAGATGACTTCCTCCAAGTCATGCAAAAGCTTACTAGCATGAAGCAGCAGCAGGAGCAGGAGCAGGAGCAGGAGCAGGAGCGGGAGCGGATACAGAAAACAGAAGCAACAAAGTGGCAGTTTTTTAAAATTCTGGAAACAGGGGTGCCCAGAAGCATCCTTACAAACTTTGATTATGCTCTAACACCATCCATCCATTTTACCAACTCCTTTTAGTGCATGAGCCAAAAAATGAGGCAGATTATAAGCTCAAGTGGACCACACCACAGGAAATAGGGTGAATGTTGGTGTTCACCGATGAAACTCTGGAACTTTTCTAGGGCCCCACAGTGACCTGTATCGATGTGGCCTATAAGAAGTTTTTAATGCTCATTCACCATTTTTTCCAGTGGTGTGGTCCACCAGAGATTTGGATCTGCTTAAATTTTAGGATAACATCCTCAATGTAGCTGAAAAAAAGGATGGGCGACGTGGATAGACAAAATCTTCATCAATGTGGGCCTCACATCGTAAGGTTAACAGCCACTAAGGTGTTACCCGGGTAACACCTAATCCGCTCCCAACAAACACGTGCCAAGGTTAGGAACAGTTCCATCAGTACTATAAACACACTGCGGATAAAGATGTTGGTTCATCAGATGGGTTTGATCGTTTGCCAAGATGATCGTTGGTTACCTGACACATGGCTTGGATGTCCTGTGCTATTGCCGAAAGCGGATTGCCTGTGACTCAGGCACAAAGATACTTCTGTGCCCGGGGCTGTATAGGGCCCACAAAGATGTCCCTTACAAATCCACTTCGTCCATCTGTTTTGAAAGATCACAGTAGGACAAATCTAAAAATCAAGCAGAACCAAAACTCAGTAGGCCCTACCAACAAAACCCACAGACGAACGGCATGGATAAACCCATAGACGAACGGCCTGGATAAACCCATAGATCACAGTGGGCCCACAGACCCTGCACCATTCAAGTGGGGGCAGGACGCAATCCACTGCCAGATTTTTTATGGAACGAAGGATGTGACAGCAACACCTTTTGCGTAGGGCGCTGATTGGGGTACCTAGCTAAAGATGGATAGTCTTGTCAGGGGCTCTGTAGGGCCCACCTGGATATATGTGTTTTATCCAAGCTGTCCGTTCATTTTGAAAGATCATTTTACGGCATGAGCCCGAAAAAGAGGCAGTTCTTGAGTGGACCAGACCACAGGAAACAATGGGTGGGATCCACGCGGATTTTATGCACCAACGAGATGAACTATCGGTGATGTAGTTTTTGTAGTTTTTACACACCAATTAAGACCCCACCTTAATTGGCTGAAACAGTTTCACTCACAAAACACGTCTCATTGGTGCATAAAATCCAATGATACATATTGTACAACACACATTTGATAGAGTTCACCAAAACATTTTATGTTATTCACTGAATACTTTGATACTCTGTAGCGGAAAGTGTTTGGTGAGAACTCAAATAGTTTTCGGTGAAAAGCAGTAGTGTGCATGTCTGAGTTTTCTGTATGAATTGATCAGAGCTGAAAAAGCGGATGGACAGTGTGGAACTGTGATATACAACACATACATCCTGATCATTTCAAAAGCTTGGAGCAATTATCAGGATTATCCAAACCAGTGTTGTCAAAATCCTACAATTTACAATATACGATTTTAGTTGAATCTTAAGCAAAACGATTTGTATCCCAACCTTGAATCCCTTTTTACATGAATCCTATGATTCTATGAGTTGAATCCTACGATTTACGATTCAAATTATACTTGTTCTCTTCTATTTTCTACTTCACTTGGCTTTCATTTTATGTTTTTAAATTGGTGGAAGCTTTAAGAATCATTTAGAAAAGATAAATTATTTTATTTGTTCTTTATAAGAGATCAAACACCAAACTGATGTATGACTTACCTGTAATGTTTTTATGGATTGTCACTGATCATTCTGACTTATACGTGTTATGGGATGATGTTTAGAAATCAAAATATCTTTTTTAGTCGGTCTACAGTATCAAAGGCTGCTTTTCCACCATGATTAACAAGAACATAAATTATTAAAGGACGCTTGCATTTTTTTAAGAGAAATTTCTTAGAAGACAAAAAAAATAAGGGAATAAGAATCCTTAACACTATCATGATATGGAATTACTTCGTGTACACTAATGGCAAAAGGAAGATGGATGTGCTTCTAAAAAAATCCAATTTAATTATGTTTTTCATATTTTTTCGATCTTTAAAAAAAATTATAAAAAATCTTACGATTTGCAATTCGATACGATTCAACCCATACTACGATTTGCGATACGATAACGATTTTGACAACATTGATCCCAACCAACAAATATAAAGAACTATGACAAATATCACTGATACTTTCAAAAATCTCACAATACAGACTGTTGGACCACATGTGGAGCTGACCTGACCACATGTGTGGTCCCATGATGTCTTATGTGGGTCTCAGGTGTTGGGTTTTATGTTTGGGTTTAGTTGGTGTGTTTGGGCTAGTGTTCATACTAGGCTCATGATATCTTTACTATGTTAGTTTTAGTGAGAGGGGCACATAGGTAATTTTCTTGTAATGCCTGGAAGCCCCTGATATCATAAAAAGAGGTTTGGGGGAGGGAGCTCTATTTGAGCTCTTCCTTCTCCTCTTCTCCTTCCTCTTATTCTTTCACCATTTCTTCTTCTTTCTCTTCATCTTAAACCACATGGTATCAGAGAATAAATGATTTGAAGGTCTCCCTTCTCCTTCTCCTTCCTCTTATTCTTTCATCCTCTCTTCTTCTTTCTCTTCATCTTAAACCACATGGTATTAGAGAGTAAATGATTTGAAGGGTTGAGATGTTGCTAGAAAGTATCGAGCAATCCCCTAAAGTGACGAATCAAACTTAATAAGAAGCAAAGAGCTATCACCAAATGTAGTGACCACTCATTAAAAAGTGTAAACTAGTAAAAACAATGAGATGTATGTTACCCTAAGAAACGAGTACTCTTTGCAATGTGTCACGACTAGTCATTTTAAAATGATGAAGGTCATTTGAGGGTCGAGAAGTTCTAGAAAGTGACGAGTTGTCGCCCAAAGTGACGGAACTATATAAGAAAGTGTCGAGGGAATACTAAAAGCAATGAATGGTTGCTTTTTTGCAACAAACAGTCACCCACAAGTAGCGACTACTCATAAAAGATTGTAACATAGTTGGAAAAAGTTGTCAGACTTACCATGCGGAACTACTCATTATTATGCATCAATAAGCTGAAACTGGTGGGTAGTCAACGAAAGGGTTGAAAAGTTACTAGAAAGTGATAGGCGACACCCCAAAGCGACAAATCAAACTTAATAGGAAGTGGTGTGGTGTCACTTAAAGCAGCAACCATGCGACCACTCATTGAAAAGTACAATCATGTGAAAAAATGTGATGAATGTTACCCTAAGAAACAACTACTCATTGCAATGCCGACTAGTTATTTATGTTGGTCAACATCATTTGATGGGCAAAGAAGTTACTAGGAAGTGACAAGCTATCACACAATCTAATGGTGAGCATGGATCTCAGGTACACATCAATGTGGCTCAAATTCAACAAGGAGACCAGATCAAGCTGATATGTGTTCTCCCTTCATCTAGGTCTGCATGATCTTATCAATAAGTTGGATGGCAAATAAACATTATAGTGGGCCCTAGGAAGTTTTTAATGGTGGGCGATCAATCGCTAATGTTTCTTGTGGTGTGACCCAGTTGAATCATAGGTCAGCCCAAATTTTTTTACTTACTCATAACGCTCAATGAGTCAATGACCCATCTTATGATGGCAGTGGATTTCACGTACACATGACTACGGCCCCTAGATAGATTTTCTTTAACTTAGAACTTATTGGACCTATTGAAAAGTAGACGTTTACACGTTTGTGGGCGCACTTTTGTGATTCGCACGTTTGTGGGCACACTTTTGTGATCCGCATGAGGCTTGAAATTACCTCAATTTTAACTAACGTGTATGTTTTAATTGGCTTATTGCAATGACCATTTAAAATTTTACACACGTGCAATATTTTAGGATACTCTAGATGATTTTAATCACATTTTAGACATCTACGAATATAATACAGGATTCCAATGCTTTTAGAACACAAGCTACCAAGTTGAAACTTTAGATTCCAGTCCATTCCTATTACAGGATGCCAAACACAATTGAGGATTCTCAATGCAATGGATTCCGGTAGATTTGGGATTTGAAATCCAATGCATTCCAAATACAAGCAACCAAATGAGTCTTGGGGTACAACTCACGTCGGGATGGGATTGGGTTGGCTCAACCCTAGTATAAATAGTCATCTCTATCCTTCCATACAATCAATACTTTGTAGTATAATACAACCACCTATGATAAAATAGACCAAATTCAAGGAAAATCAAATACGGATATCTAAAATCGCAAGCAGTAAATCTGCAACAGAAAACCGCCTAGTGGATAAATTGCATAAGCCATATCTCTAAATAACCTTACATTCCACCCAATGGATGAGAGAGACCCAGGGGGAGCGCAATGGATGTGTTGGTTTTTCAGGTCAGATGGGGGGAGGGGTGGTGTAACTCGTTTGTGCACGAAGGGGGAGAGAGAGATGGGAGGCGTAGGTAGAGGGCGAGAGAAAGAGAGAGGGAGGCAAGCGAGTTAGTTGTGCAGAGAGAGGGAGGCAAGCGAGTGAGCTGTACATAGAGGGAGGAGGGTGGCAAGTGTGTGAGTTTTGGAAAGAGTGAGGCAGTCTCGCCATGTGGTTGGAAGGTAGGCGGGGGTGTGGAGAGAAGTGAGGCAGATGCGTCGTCTGGTTGGAAGGGGATAGGGGAGGCAAGCGAGTGAGTTGTGCAAGGGAGGGCGGGCGAGTGAGTTGTGCAGAGAGAGAGTTGTGCAAAGAAAGGGGGCGAAGGCAGGCAAGTGAATTTTAGAGAGAGTGAGACAGGCTCGCCATGTAGATGGAAGGCAGGTGAGTGAGGTATGGAGAAAAATGAGGCACACGCACCAGTCTGGTTGGAAAGGGAGGGGACATGGATTAACTAGTTTTGGACGTGGATTGCATGGTGTGCCAACAACCTCGGTGTGTTGACATGGCAAATTTTTGTGGCCAAACCATGACGGTTGTGTTATATCCACACCGTTGATGGGAACATTAGAGGACTTACTTGAGTGTACCAAAGGCGGAAGCAACTACCTGCATCTGCACAATTTTCTTTATCGATGGACGACGACTTCCGGACGAGGCCCGCAGGACCATTTTGAAGCTCCCACATGCATTGGACATGCATCAGGAAGACCCCACTTTAGGATGATACATGTGGGTTGCTTGGGAGAAATTTTTAGTCATAGGATTTTAGTTTGGGGTCCATCTGATCGTTGGACAATCTTGATCGGGCCATCAAACCGTCAGATCTTCCAGATCTAGGCCGCATGGAACCTGATTTTTTTTTTTTTTTCTATTTCATTTATGTTATTTTTAAGAAGATTGTTGGTTTGGATCACTTTTATTTGCTTTGGATACTTTACTTGGAGTTTAGCCCATAGAACATTAAGTTGGGGCATAGTTGTAATCTTTTAAAAGTTTTATTATAAAAGCTAGAAGGGGGGATGTCCAACCCTAACTTAGATTTTGGAGCAAAGAAAAAAAAAAAAGAGCTTAGAAGCTTATTCTCTCTTGAGAAGCCCCTTCTTCATTCTTCTTTAGGATTTGCAAGGAAACCCTCCCTTCCGATCCAATTGTGGAAGGCTTTAAAACTTAACTTAGTGGTGGATTCCTCCAAGGACATCTTCTCTTCTTCTCTACAAATTCAGGTATTTATGGTTGTTATTTTTCATCTGATTGAAGGCTTTTTTATCTTCTCTTGAATCCAAACCCAAAACCCCTCAATCCTTGAACCGTTTTGATTCGGCATAGGCCAACGCAACCTTAAACTTCATTTTTTCCCAAAACCCTAACTTTTTCCCATCCGAATCCTTCAAACCTAACCTAATCTCACACAACTTTCAAATCCGACCATCCTCTTTCACCCAAATCCAATTTTCAACCTTCCCATGGCCTTAAATTCCTAAATCCCAAAACTCCTTAGAAAAATCTGATTTGGAACAAACCACTTTTCCCTAAATCTGAATTTTATTGGAACCATTATTTCTTCATGTGGATGTGGCACCTATGCTAGATTGGAAGTCCTAACTTCCAAGGGGTCATTCTTGAGATATTTAATATTTTCGTACACCGTGTATGTGATTAACCTAGGACCATCTAGTTGTTAATCTAAATTTCTTATTTTATGGTGTAGATGTGCTTGAATTTATTTGTTGAATGCCTAGTTAGTATGTATTTTGATCTCACCTCATTCATCCTAGGCTAGTTTCACTCATCCTACATCAATCGTCCATCTATTTTGGTAGATTATTTTACGCCATTGACCAAATAATGAGGCAGATCCAAATCTCAAGTGGCCACACCATAGGAAGTAGTGGGGACATGGACGCCCACCGTTGAAACCTTCATAAGCCCACCATGATGTTTATTTGCCATCCAACATGTTCATAACGTCACATAGACCTAGATGAAGGTAAAACATAAATATTAGCTTGATCCAAAACTTTTGTGGCCCCCAAGAAGTTTTCAATGGTAGGCGTTTAATACCCACTACTTTCTGTGGTATGGTTCGCTGGAGCTTTGGATCTACCTCTTCTTTTAGCCCATACCCTAACATAATCTTTCAAAATGGTTGGACAATGTGGATATAATACATACATCATGGTGGGGCCCAAAGGACTATGACACATCAACACACCACGAGTCCCACCATGCAATCTGCATCACTGTCGACATGACTTGTATCTCTTGCCACTAATGCTTCCGATAGCTTGGTGCTCTGTGGGCCCTACCATGATAGATGTGTTTTATCCATGCTAGCCATACCCCCTGAAAAACCAACAAATCCATTAGGTATGCCCCTCTCTCTCTCTCTCTCTCTCTCTCTCTCTCTCTCTCTCTCTCTCTTAAATATAACTCATGCAATTTATCCACTGGTGATTTTCTATTATTGATTAACGGCTTACGATTTTAGATACTCATATTTGATTTTTCATGAATTTAGTCTATTTTATCAAAGTTGGTTGTATCACAATCCAAAGCATTGACTGTATGGATAGATGAAGATGACTATTTGTACTAAGGTTGAGCTAACTCAATCCCATCCCAACATGAATTGTACCCCGAGGCCTCGCTTGGTTGCTTGTATTCGAAATGCATTGGATCCCAAATCCACTAGAATCTAATGCATTCAAAATCCTCAATTGTGTTTGGCATCCTATAATAAGAGGACTAGAATCTAAAGTTTCTACTTGGTAGCTTGCGTTCTGAAAGCATTGGAATCCTATATTATATTCACAGACACTTAAAATGTGATTAAAATCATCTACAGTATCCTAAAATGTTGTACGTGTGTAAAATTTTAAACGGTCATTGTAATAAGCTAATCAAAACATACAGTTCAGTTAAAATTGAGGTAATTTCAAGCCTCATGTGGGTCGCAAAAGTGCACCAACAAACATGCAAACATCTACTTTTCAATAGGTTCAATAAGTTCTAAGTGGAAAAAAAAAAAAAAACATCTAAGGGCCATAGTCATGTATACGTGAAATCCACTACAACCATAAGATGGGTCATTGAGCGTTATGACCAAGGCCAAAAATTTGGGCTAACCTATGATTTAAGTGGGTCACATCACAAAAAACATTAGTGATTGATCGCCCACTATTAAAAACTTCATAGGGCCTACTATAACATTTATTTGTCATCCAACCAGTTGATAAGATCATGCGGACCTGGATAAAGGGAAAACACATGTTAGCTTGATCTGGTTCTACTGTTGAATTTGAGCCACATTGATGTGTACCTAAGATTCATTCCCACCATTAGATTGGGTGACAACTTTTCACTTCCTATTAACTCATCTGTCCTTCAAATGACCTTGACCAATATAAATAATTAGTCGATATTGCAATGAGTAGTTATTTCTTATGATAACATTCATCACATTTTTTACACGATTATACTTTTCAATAAGTGGTCATGTGGTTGATGCTTTATTTCAAAACAACAGCCGTTATATGAGGGAATAACATCAGTGTTATTTGCAGAGGACATTTTTCATATTTAACAACATTACATTAGGGGTCGTTTGGATGGTGGTAAATGGTTTAAGTTGTAAATGATTTACAGCTTGTTTGTTTGGGTTTAAGTTGTAAGTAAATCATTTACAATATTTAGATAGAATGTAAATGGTTTATATCTTGTAATTGTGTATTCACACCTAGGACAGTTTAAAGAAGTAATTCATTAAAAAAACATTCAAATGGCATATGAAAATGGATTTTAAATTGGATCATTGGGTAAAGCCCATCTCACTAAAGCTTAGGGTTGATCCTCACATAAAACCAAGCAGTATGTGGAGCCACAAAAGTGGGCTCACGAATTCAAATGCTCTTTTATAAGGCCGGTAGCAAGATCTGCTGCCGTTGGCGGAGGGAGGGAGATTGTGAGATTGGAGAGAGAGAGAGAGAGAGAGAGAGAGAGAGAGAGTCGTTGGAATTCTCAATACAATGGAGAGAGGGAGGTGTTGTATCTGCCGGCCTTCAAAAAAAAAAAGAGTTGTTGGAGGCTGCTTGTTGGTAAATTTGCTAGCGAATGAAATCCCAGCTTTTTGCTAGCAAATGAAAAGGGGGAAAAGGTGGTAAATCATTTACAGCTAGTAAATGATTTACAAGAATTTTAGGGCATCCAAACGCAAGTAAATCATTTACAACTTGCCTCATTTACCACCATCCAAACGACTGCTTCTGGAATATGATCTTTTCCATTTTTTCTACTTTAGCCTATTTCTGTTCCATAACAGGCTTTACCATTATCCATGGTAACACCAGCGAAACCTTATAAGGTCATGACACCATTTTCTTTAAACCTTGATTCACACACACAACAAAAAGGACAAGAAACTCACCGAAACACTTAGAATGAAACATGGAACAACAGAAATGGCTCAAATCACATCCACTAACTAAGCGGAACTTAATCATGACAGACGCCTCTAGACGATCACGGTAACATTTGCAGAAGATATTATAAGTGTGATTCAGTATAGATTCCACTCAATTCAAGAACCTACTCATTAATTTATTCAAGTCAGCACCAAATTCTCATACTCCACCTCAAACAACAAACAACAAACAACAAATAACTAAAATCCACTGCTGCATAAGAGAGCGGAACCATTTTACATATTCTCTTATCCAAGAATTGACCATTAACCACACCTATCAAACTTACAAAACTTCAAAAAAATAAAAACAAAAGAGCAAAACCCTAATCTCCACCGCATTGTACAGTACATACAAATGCGAATCGCACTATAACAATCAAAATATGCACACACAAAAAAAGTCAGAAATTCCTTAAATCTAACCTAAAACCGCATCGATCAAACAAGATATCAGAAATCAAGCCAGAAATGACGAATCGAAACCGGAAAGTAGAAATGAGGTGGAGATCAGACTACCTTCTGCTAGAAGATCGCTGCCATTTCCGTCCCGTGAGCCGAAATCGGAACTTTTCTCCATGAACCGGAACCCTAGAAATGAGTCCTCTTGTGGGCAGAGAGAGAGATCTTCGTGTCTTCTACGTTTTGACTAAATCTCTGTACAGAACGCTCAGCTCGCATTTTTATATTCTGCTGTAGCAGAGCGGAACTCGGACGGGTTATTGAATTCAATTGACAGGTGGTTTTCACGTCCGCAGGCATGGAAGGAGCGAGGCTGGGCTGACACGTGTCCGAAAATGATTGGGCGCGGATTTCCTGCGAAAGCCTTGCGCAGGAAGTTCCTGCGCTGGGAACAAGGTGGGCCCACAGTGATGTTTTTGATAAATCCACTCCGTCCATCCGTTTTTGGGAGCTCATTTTAGGACATGAGAACAAAAATGAACCGGATCCAAGAATCAAGTGGGCCGAAAACGTGAGGATTAAAATTCCACGGTTGAAATATTTGTGGAGCCACATGAGTTTCGAATCAGGATAATATTGTGTTTCCAGTTCATCTCAGTAGTAGTGACGTTATGAACGGTATGGATGTCATATAAACATCACTGTGGATCCCTAGGGAGGTTTCAACGGTAGTAATTTACCTACCCACCTTTTCATTTAGTGAGGCCCACTTAAGTTTTGGATACGGTTCATTTTTGTTCTCATGTACTAAAATGAGCTCCCAAAACGGATGGACGGAGTGGGTTTATCAAAAACATCACTGTGGGCCCACCTTGGTTCCCAGCGCAGGAACTTCCTGCGCAAGGCTTTCGCAGGAAATCCGCGCCCAAAAATGATTGGAAAAAGCGTGAGTCACGTTGCTGACTCGATGAGCTGCGAATTTATCGTTTTACGGCGCAGGCCAGGACGCGGTCCGTATTTTGCTCAGGAGAAGAGATGAAATGACGAAAGAGACCCCGGCAAGGGTGGCGAATCTCCAACCTCGTGAGGCCCACCCTCATGCCTGGAGGACATCCACACCGTCAATCAGTATGGCCAGATCATGTTAGGATGTGAACTCAGAAATTATGCAAATTGAAAAGTAAGGAGCCAGCCATATGAAGATGACCATCGTTTAAATTTTCTTGGGACCCACCATAATGTTTATATGCCATCCATTTGGTTCATAAGATGAGTCCCACCATGATGATGAAGGTAAATACGAATAATGGTGCATCTTAAGCCTACTTTTTCCTTTGGTGTGTCTCAATTGATTTTTGGATCTGCCTGATATTTAGATCAACCTCCTAAAATGATCAGCTGAGGTTGATGGACGGAGTGGATGTAATAAATACATCAATGGGGGCCCCACCGAGCATTTTATTGTTTGGGCTTCTTGCTTCATCCATGGAGGAAATTACCGTACAGATGGAAGTGCAGAGAGGGTACTTCCGGCCATAAGGGGAGGTACTTTGCGTTGGGAGTCGAAACGTGGCCCTCTCTGAAGACGCCAGCAAAAACTACTGTTCTCGTTTGTCCCCATTTTCTTATATGATGGTGACTGGGATATCGATGGATCGCTCTGTCCCCATTTTCTTATATGATGGTGACTGGGATATCGATGGATCGCTCAACATGTCAGTAGCTAGTCCGCGTCCGTGGTTAACGGGGAACAGCTGAGTGGGTGTTACCCTAACCGTGTGGGACCATCTTGATGTATTTTTTATATAAACATCTTGGGAGTCGTTCATCTGTTTTTCCATCTCGTGACGTAATACCAAACCCTGAGAAGATCCTAATCTCAAGTGGACCAAACCACTGGAAACAGTAATGAATGATCATTAAAAGATTTTCGTGGGCCACAAAAGTTTTCAATCATTTATATTTTCCCATCATCCAGATCTTCTTTACATTATCAACCGATTGGATCACAAATAAAAATCATTAAAATCTTACAATGGACTCTTTGGAATTTTTAATGGTGGGGCATTCAATCACCACTGTGTTCCAATGGTATGGTCCACCTAAGAGTTGGATCTACATAACTCTTTGAACCCCATTCTCACGTCGGCAAGAGCAACGGGTGGACTGGAATGGATATACAAAATATCACCCATGTGGACCACATGATAGGGGTAACACCCAAAAGTTGTTCTCCACTAACACCTAATTCACTCCTATTTGAAAGAACGATTTGGTCCAATCAAGGTCACCTACAATGTGGCCAGGATAGGACGGTCTGAATTATGGGCCCATGAATGCCAGCGGTGAATACAATACACGATCTCTTTATAGGGGCCATCATCTTTTGTGTTTGAATGTCCATCTCCATACATATCCTCATTTTAACTGCAAATATAAATATAAGTCTAATCCACTGGAAAAATAATGTAATAGGACCTTTAGAGCGGAACAGGAAGCTTGTATTTTAAATGCGTTGAAATCCAAATCACCATAATCATAGGTTTAATTTTGACAACAAATTTTATACATATTTAGAAAAATTAAATTTGATTCCTAAATTTATTTTAACTTCCTAAATCAGTATATACTTTTGATATTTGATAGAATAATAGTAATAAGCCCATTGAAATATATGCTCGAGCAAAAAATAATGAAATTGCTCAAGTAGGCAACAAGCATGAGATTACAAACACGCAATTCACCAATGTTTTCTAATCGTAGATTTACATTATCAATGTTTCAATTGTTCTAACCATTTTATTGATGAAATTTTAGTGATGTTGTCAATAATTTGATTGTTCAAGGTGTGAACGGTGGAAGTCCGTGTTTCATCCCTTTCGAGCATGCGCGCGTGCCGCCGCTTCCACAGGCTTGCCTCTCTCTCTCGAGCTTTCCTGTGTTGTACTTTGTTTGATGTGTTTGGAATTGAGTTTGTATAGGACTGGAGTCATCACTAGCTAGTTATTTCGAATCTACAGTTAGCTAAACCATGTAGAAACGTTAAAGAATGATATCCGAAAATTCCTTCATCTAAAATGACTCATTAATTTATGGTTAGAGATTCGAGGTAAGGGACCACGGTTAAAGGGTGAGAAGGTATTGGGCATCCATTTTGCCCGTACGAATGTACAGCCTCTACTTCACTGGATCTGACTATCTTTGAAGGTTAGGATCAACTCTCATATATTCTCAAAGAAAAAGATAAATACTAGGAATTAAAATGATGCATGATGGGGGTCTGAGCAGTAAGAATTTTTTATGGGCAGGATCCGATCAAATCACAAGCCGCAGAGCATACTTCTTGGACTGATAGGTGCTATAATACAATCTATGATGATGTGTTTGAGCAGTTGAAATTTTTAATGGGTAAGATCTGATCAAATAAGCAAACCACATAGCATATGCTAAGGTTGATCAAGCGTGAAGAGTGTTATGATGCGATAAGTAGGGGGTTGGGAAAATAAAGAGTGTTACACTATGCTAGATATGAACTAAATGATACTTGAAATATAAATGACTGGATGGACAGAGATGTAACGCAAGTTAGCTCGAGCGGCTTGGATTGGGATTTAGATGGCTTAAGAGGCTCGGACTAGGGCTAGACTCTTCACTCGCACTCGAGCTTTCCTCGGTGGAGGAATGGGCTAAGGGGCGGTGGAGATAGGCTCGAGACTCTTAGATCGATGGGGATGGAAGTGGATGTTGAAACGAATGGGAGATAGGGTATTTATAGCTGCGAGGAGTGGCGACTTTCGTAATTAAGGGCAGGAGGCCTTCTGGGGGCCTCTCATATGAACGCTCTGCTCCAGCTTCGAACAGCTGGAGCTCCGAACTTAGGGTATAAAAGCCTCAGGCTCGGACTTGCTCCGTAGCTGAGGGCCGGAGTTGGGCTTGGACTTAGGTTCAGTTTTTTGCTTTAACTAAGTGAGTTGGCCGACCGGGTGGGCTAATTTAACGAGTTGACTCACCGAGTTGACCCATCGAGAAATTTTGGCCTGTTTTTTCTACAAGTGATTTTTCGAGCTTGTGTTTTAAGGTGAGTTGACTGGGTTCAGACCTAAGGTTTTGAATATGGAATTGGATTTGGATAGGCAAGTTAACTGGGTTTAGACCTAGGGTTTTGGATATGAACTAGGGTTTGGATTGGCGAGTTGATTGGGTTTGGTCCTAGGATTTGGGGATATGGACCTTCATCCATCTAGCCATTCATACTTATTTGCAGCCGAAGGTGGGGTGTCTATACTAGGATGTCATCAACATGCCACATGTACATTGGATTAGTGGCCTAGCATCACCTTTGTTAACATGCCACATGTATATTGGATTAGTGGCCTAGCATCACCTTTGTCACACTTGCGGCTCTTATGACTTTAAAAAGGAGTAAAAAAAAGCATTTAATTTCAAATCATAACAAAATGCAAATATTTAAAGGCTTCTTTGGATGCTTGTAATTGGAATACATTGAAATTCAAATCACACGATAGATGGAATTGACAAGACTTGAAATCCTCAGTTGTGTTTAGATGCTTGTTAAAACAAACTAGAATTCAAAATTTGTATTTAAATGCTTGCAATTGGAATGCATTAAGCGAATCAGTTTTAATACCCAAATTAGCACATGAGATTTTGTAGGGAAAGGGTGTAAAAATGAATAGAGGAAGAGCACCATCTCTCCTCTATGTGATTTGAACCTTGAATTCACAAGGTAGTTTCTTGAATCCACAAGAAAAAAAAGAAGACAAAACTCATATTTTTTATTGAATAATGTTTGTAATTAGTATAATTCTCGATTAAACCACTAAATTAAAAAAATAAAACCTTAATTCGTAATTACCCAAAATAGAAAAAATTTAACTCCAACAGAATTGCCCAAAATAGTAAAACTCATCTAAGTATAATTTACAAAAAATAAAAAGTCTATATAAACATTATTAAAAGAGTCCTATCATGATTACAATTAATTTAAAAAAAAGAAAAATCTAAAACTTTAAAAATTAGGAAATATAACAAAACTAAAAAATTTCCTAAAATCTTATTTTTGAACCAGAAGCGTGTGATTTCTCGCGAAAAGATCAACATGACCCACTTTGTGGGTTGGTTGACCTCGGATGGCCCATTATAATAAAGATTGATAGATCGTGTGTCTCGTAAATGATGCTCGGATTAAAAGTTATGACTGATTTACGGTCCACACTTCGAACGACAATTTCTCCATATTTAGAGTGAATTTCTTCAATCCAGATGCGCTCGCGGCCCAATTATGTTATGCCCTACGTAGGATTGGGCCCAAATCGGATGAAATGTTTAGTTGCCATCCAACCTGTTGGTAAGGTCAAAAACACCTAGATGAAGAGACCACATAAATATGATTTTGATCCAAAAGCTTTTGTGGCCCTCAAGAAGTTTTTAATGGTCAATCGCCATTGTTTCCTGTACTATGGTCCATCTAGGGTTTGGATCTGCTTCATTTTTTAGATTATGCCCTAAAACGAGCTTTCAATACGAATTGACGGTGTAGATGTTGTAAAATACATCATAGTAGGCCCCACGGTCGAGGTCCCCACCCACTTCGGAGGATTCGAGATCTCACCTAATCTATTCCTAAAGGATCCCACCCATACCACTGGTTCAAAGGATCTACCGCATCTCCCCCAATATAGGTAGGTGCTAGTGGGGGTACTATCCAGAAGCAATTGTATGGTATGCGTCTGCAAAATCATAGGTCCTTAAAAATGACCCAGTTCTATAGGCCCCACCATTTTCTATGTGTGATGTCCACATTGTCCATTCTTTTTTAAGTTCTTCTTATGACAGGGCACCCATATTATAAGCTTTTAGTTCACATATAATGTTAGAATATCGGATTCATAATAATAAAAGATTATTTTTCTTACTTGACCGTTTGCCTACCAAATATTCCTCTCGCTTGGTTGCCGCCCCTTGCTGAGAAAAAAGACCCAGTTCAAACAGAGACATTAGTCGGAATCTGCCATACGCCTAATTTTTTTTTTTTAAATATCAGTTTTTGAAATCTGCAAGGGACTTACATTAGTGTTGAGGAAGAGATATTGAAAGAGAGGAGTTTTGAAACCAATCAAGTGTAGTTTTTATAGAAGAGAAGCTGGTGGTGTACCAAATACGATGGTCTTCTGTACCACGATGTGTAATGTCAACCATTTTCGTGTCAGAGATGTAGCGTCAGATTACTTCAATGAATTTCTCTCTTTACTCGATATTTTCCATCACGTCTTCAAAAATCTTCCAAAATCAAAATATTTTATGGGAGGAACAAATTTCAAACGGTGGTAGATGCAATTGATTGTGTATTTACCCTTCATTACATCCAATATTTAAAAAATTAAACACCCATGGATAGCAAGCACAATCGAAGGTTCACGAGAACATGTAATTAAGTTTCTTAGAAGTACGAGTTCCTAAGATGATTTCATTTTTGTGATACAACTTGATATATAATTAATAAGAAAAATTGTTATATGAAAAGTTTCACCCAATAGGTGGTAAGTATATATGCTCGTACAAGTAAAGTGAAACCCGTTTCAACAATGTGACGATGTTTCATTCAATAATCTCATTTTGTTTATGAGTATGGGAACATAACAGTTGATTAGAGATTTCATATTAATTAAAAAATGTATGAAATCGGTGGTTAATAAATTTACTACCTTCACTTGATTGCAATATTTTGATTTTGTAACTGAGCATATCTTAATTTTAGATTTAAAATTTGCAAAGACATTAAAAATGTTAATTATGATGATATAAGCAAAATGACTAACGATATTTTGAAAAATCATCCAAGTATAAAGTAAAATAGTAATGCAAACCACTAGTTGAATTAATGAATATAGAACTCCAAATGTCTAAATAAACAAGTTCAAAATGTTAAAAACGAATTGTCATATAAAGAAGAAAAAAAAGGGTAAATTATGACTTTTACCCAATTGACATGGTTCATAAAAGAGTACATGTAACTTTTTCCTTTGACATGTAAATTAAGTAACAAATTACCAAGTATGGAAAGTGAAGGATGATATAATCGATGATGCCGATAAGAGACGAATATGTTTTTCTTGAATGTAAAAGCCAATAACATAAAAAATAAAGCAACAATTAGTTTTTTATAAAATTGAACGATAAATAATAAATATGAGAAAAATGAAATAAACATGTAAAAGATGGGACAAGTGAATAGTATTGAATGAAATTTGAAAGAATGTATCACCGACATTGATATTGCCAAACCTTGACAATTTTCAACAAATAGCTTGTCATTTCTATGGTATTTTAATTAAAGAGATAAATTTGACAAATCGACAATGACATGATTCATAGCTCCTGTGTCGACGTACCAACCTTCATTAACAATGGACTTTAAGTGGTAGCTATAACAGCCAATTTCTACGATAAAATGCATCCTTGATATATATAATTTATGTGGTTGCGACAATCAATTGCTATATGACCCAATTGATTGTAGATTTGGTGTGTAAGTTGATTTGAGGGTGTAAAGTTATTTTAGTTACTATCACTGCCTTCATTACCGTAACCACTTCCTCAACCTCTATTAGAATGGCCATGGCTTCAGCCTCAATATTATTGTGTGGATCCACGAGCGATAACAAACACTGTGGATTTTATATTCAATAGAGTGATAAGTTGATCGACCATAATAAGTTCTTCGCACATTAAGAAATTATATAATTCATCGAATGTGATGAGATTAGATCGAACCTTAATAGATGTGCGAAAAGAAGTATACTTTGATAAGAGTCAATTGAACATGATTAAAATAATATCGACGTCATCTATAGGCTTGTCAATATATATGAGTCCATCTTAAAAAATTTTGACATTAAGGAGATGTTGAACAATGGATGATGCTCTTTTTATTGACTAAAGCTGTAACTTTAGTTACATAATGTGAAATTTAGAGAGAGTTGGGAAGTGTCATTCTAGAGTTTTCCACACATATTAAGATGTTAGACTACCAACCAAATAGCATGGAATGCTTTATGATAATGTAGCATTTATTCAACTTGATATATCTTGATCTTTACGCTCCTATTCGTTATTTTGAATTGACAATTATGAAGATTTTTTCATCAACATCACAAGTAAATTGATCTTGGTATAAATACATGTAATCAATAAAGTGGAGGAGTCCATGACTCTTGAGTACCGATGACTCTTGAGTACCGACAAAAAATTTAATTTCCAAATGAGCTAGCCGTTTCAGTTTAGTCTAGCGAAAACTAGGGTAGAGATGTCGGCAATAATAAGAGACAGTAAAATATTGGAGGATGTACACCACTGGTAATAAAGAAAATTGGATCAATAAATGTGAATCGGTGGCTCTAATATCATAAAATATCATAACATGACACACATATATATATATATATATATGTACATACATATATATATATATGTACATATTTTCTTTTAGGAGATGTGTAGTTGAATTTCTATATAATCTTTATTTACGATGACATACATAATAATGATCTTTACAGAGATCTCGTTGCTGGATTCTTGGCTGACTTGTTAGCTATACTCGATTGATGAGATATATACGATTTTCATAACCATGTGGTTTCCTCTATGTATTGAGATGTACGCAGCTCTTATTTTCATAACCATGTGGACTTCTCCATGTGAGACATACACAGTTGTTATTTTCATAATTATGTGGACTTCTTTATGCAACGAGCTAGTTATCGTGGATTTAGACACTCTTTAGTGCTAATGATTGTATGATATTTTGGACAATGCCCTTAAAAATCTCTATCACATTAAAGAAATGTCTTATAAAAAATATAGATCATATCCCTTATATGTGGTTGATCATAAATTATTGACCCCTCTCAAAAATCACTTTGGTTTAATGATTCTACCATCTAACCAATAATTAAAAAATGTTAGTCCATATTTATTTATTAGTAAGAAATGTTCATTTGATGTTTTGGACCACCTATCACGTGGGATCCGCCTTTTATTGATATTCCATCTTAATAATCTCTTTGATTTTAAGATGATAATCATTCGCTTAGATCTGTTTAGATGGGCCATTATGGGCATAATGTGTTGTAAAAAAAGTATTCATTACCATTTCCATCGTTTTCCCCTGTAAAATGTGGTGTATACATCCATACATTAGATCCATATGGTGTGGTCCACTTTCGATAATGAGAAGTGAATGGAGATGAATGACCCTGTCTGGATATGTCTCCAACGACAATGAGAATGGATTTTGTTGTCACAAGGATTTGGACAACGAATATGAACGGTTGTGATCAGCCACGTAGCCTTCCACCAGTGCGTATGAGCCTCTCTGGATCACCAAACCTGTAAGGAGAAGAAGAAGTAGGAAGAGAGAAGAGTCACTGGGCCGCGAAGGACTCTTTGATGCCTAAGTCAGGTTTATAGACAAGGAGAATTAGGGTTTGGAGGTTAAGATGTTTTGTACCTTTGATGTAAGAATCTAAGTTCTATTTATGAAACTCGGGAGTGGTTTGGAGAGTCGAATCCTGTCAGGATACGTTGGTGGAGTCCCTGTTTTAGTGAGATTGTCTCTTCTTTACTGTGTCGGAGAGATCCTGTTTCGGAGAGATACTGTTGGGGATAATATGAGATCCCGGAATATTCGGATTAGATATCTCCGCATATATCTTTGGACTGCCATTAAGTGGTTAGTATCGTGGACCGTCCTTGGGTGGTTGATCGTTTTCATTGAAGAGCTCGGTGCCCAAGCTCCCTTAATTGGGTTGCAGACCTCATGTAAGGCTAGGTCTTGATCACTGCTGTTTGTCTCCTGGGTGGAATATTGTCAATAAGTCACCGGTCATTGGCCATTGGCCATAACCGACGACCAAGCCTTATCATACTGGTAACAACTTGTCAAAATTAGTATAAGTTGTCATTGTATGTCCTTTACTTGCCCCATGTTGAGGATTACTATGTGGGCCTTTTGGAATGGGCTTCCTCACATATGTGGGCCATGGGCCAACTCAAATTATTCCCATGATAGGTTTTCTTTAGTTTCGGTGCTCCACTGTGCATCTATCATACTAAGACCTACACTACTATCTGTAGTGAAAATTTCTTATATTATATTTCAATGAAGAAATGAAATGCACATTTGGTAATTATTACATATTAGTAAGCATTTTATCTAACAAAAATCTACCTTACAGTCACTTTTTTAAAGAGAATTATTTGGAAAAAATGATACATAGAATTTTACCCTATAGGGCTAGTTTGTTTTTCAAATCCCAAGGTAAATGCGATGTAAATGGGTAATTATTTTTTACCCATGTATTTACATCCAATAGCTGCCTCTTGACACCTGATGTTGACAGGAAGCTTCTTTGAGAAGCTCTTATGCTGGAACAGAGAGAATAATGAATTTTTCACTAAAATATGTGGGGCCCATTGTTATGTATGTTCTTGATCCACATCTTCAATTCATTTTCCCCTCTTATTCATGCCCCAAAATGAGGCAGATCGAAAGCTTAATTGGACCACACCACACCACAAAAAACAAGGGAAAATGAATACTTACTACTCATTTCTTCTTTAGGGCCACATACTTTTTAGATCAAGCTTATTTTATCCTTCATCCATGTCTGTATGACACTATGAATAGGTTGGATGGCAGGAATACATTCCCATGGGTTTTAGGCTCATTTAAAATTTTAACGGCAGGAGTTCAGTTCCTCTTATTTTCTAGGGCGTAGACCACTTTAGCTTTGTATCTGCCTCATTTTTTGTATCATCTCCTAAAACGAGCACGTAGAACATATGGATGACATGAATTAGACACACGTTTAATGATGGGCCCCACAAATTTTACAACTATAATCTTGGTAGTATGACCTCTTTTTGCACCATGATTTTTTAGGTGAAATTACAACCTCATTTCCTTTTCTTTTCAATCAGGTATAAAGAGTAATAATTGCTCATTTATAATTCATTTACGGTGAAGTTTGAAAAGCAAACAGACCCTTAGTGGCAGAGAATCTATCCTTCATTAGCGCGCACACACACACACACACACACACAGAGAGAGAGAGAGAGAGAGAGAGAGAGAGAAATACTTAAAAATCGCAATCCAAGAGGATCGTGATCTAAGGCTCGTTTCCTCCTCTCTTCCCCACTTTCTCAACTCCCTTAGGGCCTAATTGGTTGCAGAACCCAGATTCTAGAGAAAATCTAGATTCCACTTTTGGAATCCAAAATTGCAGAAACTAGAGTGGAACCCAGGTTTCATCTGTAACTTGTTGTTTGGTTGAAAACGGTGCAATCTGGATTGTGTTTTAACCGGTGCTTGTGGCATGGCCCACTTGGACTTCAGATCCACCTGAGAACCTTACCCTTGGCCTATTGTAGTCCCACGAGACAGATGGCCAGGTTAGATGGCAAATAAACATTATAATGGGCCCTATGAAGTTTTTAATGGTGGACGTTCAATCAACATTGTTTTCCTGTGGTGTGGCCCACTTGAGATTTAGATCTGCCTCATTTTTTGTCCAATGCCCTTAATTGAGATTTCAAAACTAATAGATCGTGGAGATATAAAACATATACAACATAGATGTACAACGCATACATGGAGGTGGTGACGCTCACTTCCGCCTCTTTTCCTTCCGTAGAAACGGTCGCCCACACCGTTTCCATTAATCCCGATTCCACTCAGTTCAGGTTTCTAGACAGAATCTTCTTTGGCTGGAACTTGCCACCAAACACCCCAGTTAAAATCAGATTCTGCTGGAATCCAGATTTTAAGCTGGAAATGAGTTTCCAGATGCCAACCAAACGGGCCCTTACATCAGAAAACGAGAAGTAAAAATCTCGTAAAAATCTGAAAAGAAGGAACTCCCATTCTTGTCCACCACTACATCCAAATGCCCTTGTAAGGTGCATGGCAGCATCCTCAATCCCTACACCCACACCGCTAACGACGCATCTAAGCGCTAGCCCAAACTCTCTCCTCCTCCCATTGTCCTCTCCTTGGGCCACATTGTCTTCTGCCTCCTCTTTTAAATCTCCAAGATCAGCGGCATCATTAGGCCAGTCTAGCAGCATCGTCATCCTCATTTGCCATGAGATTTGTGCTAAAATGCACGTCAAGGATCCCATCTTCTAATTCCATTTCTCTCCATTTGTTGGAAGATGGTTAATATGCATGCAATAGATATTTGTTCAATAAATAACCATCGTTGATGTATGGAATACATGTATCCCGCCGCAACATATTACATTTTCAACTGTTAATATGAAATAAGCTGAAAATCCATGGAAATCGCTTGTTGATTTGGGGGATTGCAATGGACTGCTTGTTTGGTCAGCATGATTAAATGAGATGGAATTGCATTAGATGGGATTAACACCATTATTCCACAATGGTTACATGTCAGGAAATTTTAATCCCAATCCCCACGAGTGGGATTAGAATTTTCCTTTACAAAAATACTATATCTGGCTAAACCCATGTTTGACAGACCATGGAATTGTAAATCAATTGACCAGATTTACAACTGATGTCACTCACTTGCACACGTATACAACTCAAATGTCACATATAAAGGGTACATATGGACTAACGTCATGGATAAATACATGTATCAATGTGAGGCCCACATATATAGTGGATTTCAAAATTCACCAAAACCCCAGGCGGACCAAATGTAATTCCATCCCACCTGATCCCAACCCTTCCCATGGCCTCCAAACCCTATATGGAATTTACACAGGACCCAATGCAATTCCATCCCATGCACACCCGACAAGCAGGTGACAACTCGTTTGTGGGGCTGACAATTACGGCTGCACTGGCTCTATCTAATAAGTAGAAATTGATGATAATTGAGGAATTTACATCACACTACACTCGTATTGGGCCATCTAAACAGGGCTTAAGTGGATGCATTTAATCTTTTGTCTATCAAATAGATGGTATCGATGGAAAATTCCACAAAGTTCAGTTTCACCCGTTTGTTTAATTACATTTACTTGCTCCCTCTGCCTCACCGCAAAATGATCCACACTGTTCATCTACAAGGTTCCTCCCTATGTGGCCTATGTGGAACAGATATCACTGATTACATATCATACAGTACATGAAAAAATGTGCTAGAATTTGTTGTTTCAGTCTTAGCTTGTAGTAGAAGGTTTGGATCTTTCAAAAGTCCTATTGGTGGCTTGGATCATCTGAATCATGTGAACTTTGGGGGATAAACTGATCCATAGTAGCATCCCACAAATGAACGGTCTGGATCCCGCACATATGTTCCAACAATGTCCTTTGCTGTCTGATAAGATTGTAAATTGGTGGTACTCTCTCTTCTTACCCACCTTTGATCCACAGCCCAATTTGCATGTCGAAGCCATCCGAAGCCATCCGATGAAGCGCACACAGAATGGACGGTATGATTTAAATGGTTTGATCATCCACTTTGTCAGTCCCTTAAATGGATGGTTGTGATCATCTGATCAAGGTGATTTTTTAGGATCTTGATCGCATGGAGAAGTCCACCGCGAGGCCCACCTTGATCCCACGGTGGAAATTGCAAAGCAATATGCTAATTCGTATTGGATCATCAGTTCGAAATACGTAAAAATAGATGGGAGGCAGATGGGCTGGGCTCCCTGGCCTAACTTGAGTAGTTGGGGGCAATGGTCTGGATTTGGGCTGAGCCAGCATCCTAGTACAGCAGTCCAAGCCTGGGCCCACGCCCAGCCGGTCCAAAAATTGATAAAACCCCAGTTGCCCCCCTTGAATACTCCCAATCCATCCGTTGATCAAGTGGGCCACACATTCACAAGAAAACGACTAGATCGGCCCATCATGTTCTACACAACGCGTAAAAGATCCAAACTCTATGGGGCCCATCATGTTATATATGTAAAATCCACACCGTCCATCAAGTGATCCTGCTGACACTAGGCCCCTGGGATAAAAATCAGTTAAATTCAAAACTTATGTGGGCCACATCACAAGGAACAATGGGGATGAAATTCCAATCATAAGCTTATATGTGGGTCAACAAACTCCGTATCCATCATCGAACACGTGTAACTCACAGTGATTAAGAGAAGACACAAATTAGTCATATCCAAAACTGGACGTGGATTCGGTGCATCTGTGACTGTGGGGCCCAACGTGATTTATTTGTTTTATATCCATGCCGTCCATCCATTTTTCCAGATTATTTTTTAGCACTGAGCCCAAAAATGAAACAGATCCAAATTTCAGGTGGACCGCACCACGGGAAACAGTGGTGATTGAACGCCCACCATTAAAAACAGTGGGCCCACCATAATGTTTATTTTCCATCCAACCTGTTGATAAGGTCACACAGACAATGGATAAATGGAAAACACAAATATCAGCTTGATTCAAAACTTTTGTGGCTCCCATGAAGCTTTCAATGGTAGACGTTCTGTCACCACTGTTTCATGTGGTGTGGTCCACCTGAGATTTGTATCTACTTCATTTTTGGTCTCATGCCCTAAAATGAGCTTTCAAAGTAGATGGACTGCATGGATATAAAACACACAAATTGTGGTGGGACCACAGTCAGCGATCCACCGACTCAGTGTCTGCAGGCCATACGAGTGAAGTTTTAGGAGTAATTTTACATTTTTCACCAATCGGTGCGGCCCATATAAACATTTTATAAATCGGATATTTGGTTTGTACGGTAGATATAAGGGTTCACATCGGATGGACGGATTGGATTTTACATATCCAATATGGTGGGCTGCATTGAGCTCGGTTACTGGAGACGACTTCTGACCACCAAGTCGGACAGTACGTACGGGGTACAACATCTGACCACACAGTGGGACCCCCTTACTGTTTGTGTTACATCCACAAACAGTCAACAGTCAGTGGGCCAAAGCACTCGTGCTCTTATTTTCCACCGTCACTTTAACGGTAATAGATGAGTGGATATGATTGTCTAACGGGTAGGATCATTGAGACACAAACTAACCTAGTAGGCCACACCTGATGAACGGTCCATATCGCAGTCTGGCATTAGATTTTAGGTCCAAGCCCATCCAATCACGATGATAATTGGGCTTGGGCTTTCATTGGGCCTTACAGGTAATACAGAATGGGCCCATTTCAGGCCAGGACAACAAATAGACGGCTCAGCCAAAGCCAAGCCAATTGGCAGCCATCAATCAGCGGGATCCATCATGTCTATCATAGGGGCAAAAAATCAGACAAATCTTATTTTGAGCCGTCCAATAAATGTCCATCAATCTAACTAGTCTGATTATCAGATAAGCTAACTTTTGGTCCAGGATGCATCTAAACTTGAATTCAGTAGTCAGATTATCTAGAACTCGAATTGGCTTGAGCTGGCTCAAGTTCAGCTCAATTCAATTACCAAATTAAGCTGAGTTAATCACGTCGGCTCGATGATCAATCTAAGCTGAAGTAAAGCCAGCCCCTTGGTTGAATGAGTCAAGCTGAGTTGGGCAGAGTTTGGCCTGGATAGTTTAGCTCATGTACAGTTCTAGCACTTTAGAGTTAAGACTCACCTTTGTTAGGGTGGATTTGGGCTTAAATTGTTGGACCATGGGCTAGGACCAATTGGACCCAACTTGGCTAGCCTAATGGAATATGGGACTGGTGAAGCTTTTCGGGGCCACAAGGTCGTTTATGGACATTAGCTCCAAAATCAGGCTGATCCAATGGTAAGGTGGGCCATACGACAGGGAATAATTGAGACCAAAATGCCCACCATTGAAACCTTCCAGAGATGGATGGTGACATTTACATGCCATCCAACCTGTTCCTAAGGAGATTCACACTGGTATGAAAGGAAAGCCAGATTAATGAGTCTCATTCAAAACTTCAGTGGGCTTAAGAAAGTTTTAATGGTTGATAGCTTTATTTTCACTTTTTCATGTGGTATCGCTTGTTTGGGATTTTAACATGTTTTATTTGTCTTAATATTATCTGGCGTAGATGATGGACAAAGTGGACACAACACCCATAACAATGAGCCCTGCAGTGCTTTTTGCTGCCAAGGTTCCCTATAAGCATTATTGTGAGGAATTCACGTCCAAAGTCACACAACTCATGCCATGTCAGATAGCAAATATGAGCCATGTCAGTAAGCATGAGTTGGACGTGACTTAGATGCTTACCCCCACAGGTGCTGAGCTCTCATACCAATAGCAGAGGCCAGGCAAAGTATGTTTGGAAGTTGTTGGGTCAAGTATACACTCAATGGGGCCTCACCTCTAACAACAGCCTACAATGGATGCAGATTGCTTGCAACACTCAGGACGTTCCTGTGCCCAGAAGCTAGGTGTGGCGTGGAAGCCGTGATTGTTGCGACAAATCTACCTATTCATTTGTTTTGCCAATTCTTGTTATAATAAGAGCTAAAAATGAGGCATATGGGAAACTCAAAATGACCATATGATAAGAAACAATGGTGATTGAGCGGTCATGGTTGAAACCCTTTGGGTCTACAAAAAGTTTAAATTTGGCTAATATCTATGTCTTATCAATTTATCCTAATAGAAATTACCATACGAATGATATAGATGGCATATAAATTTCATGAATGGCCTAAGGAAAGTCTCAACCGTAAGCATTTTTCGGCCTAATTTTTACTATCGTTTCCACTTAAGTTTTGGCTCCACCTCATTTTTGAGGTCACGTCCTAACAAGCACTAAGCTCAATACAAGTGAGTATTACTTAATCCGTGTGTTGCAACCCAATGATAGTCTGCCACGTCGTGCTTATATTAGGCTTGGTACAAAAGCCCATAGCACTCAATTTGTGTCCACAGTATAGATTGGGTGCTACCTCCTAACTTATGATCTGGACTTATGATTGGATTGCGGGCTGCTGCCAGTCAAACCATCTTTAAAGAGAATTATTAAAAGTGGGTGGTGGGCTGATGCATGGATCTATATAAATGAGGCACGTGATTTGGTGATCCTAACCATTGGTTTAATTAACCCTAATGTGTATGGGGGATTCTTCCCACCAATCAATTGATCGATACCTGATAAGGACATTATGACCAATCAATCAATAGCCCATGAAAATGGACGGTCAGGATCATTTATATAAAATAGGCCCGATCAGCAATTTCACCCATATGGGGCCTTCATGGATCAGTTACTGTACTAAAGAACCACTGTTACAGGCAATCTTGACCATCCCATCCATGGCTTGGACAATGGATGGCTATAAGAACAAGGGGAACAAAGTAGCAGATCAGATCATCCCGTCGGTGCGATTTCTCATGGCAGCCAACAAAATAAGTGGTTGGTCAAATGGTTGGCCCAGATCAGTTGATTTTACGGCGTACATGTCACTCGTGGAGGAAATCCCATCCATGTAAACAGTGGGCCCCACCATGAAGATGATCTGGTGAGAAAATCAAGCTGATCCACTAATGAAAAAGACCACAATGTCGAAATCAAAGGATGGATGATAGGCTTACACAGCGTACTCGGCGTGGCACGCATGTAGCTGAGCTGGGTGTGGGCGAGCCCTGGTCCAACGCATTTGACAGCTAACGTCCACATCCGACGACGATCGGTACTGTACGGTTATCATCCAAGAATCTGTGGGCGTCAATCTGCGGTTTCAAATGCACGTGCCTACAGTGCACGCTATGGTACGCACGTACACTACCGAAGGGCTTTCAGTACATTCGAGATGTGATGGCTACTCGCGCACGTGGCCGTTCGATCACCACTCTCCCCAAAAATGGCAATGTAGTAAACGTGTGTGATATCAGGGCTGTTCATTAGGTGGGCCCCACGAATATGTGCCATGGACAAAACTAAAAGGCTTACTCAAATTGTCAGTTTGGGCACGTGTAAATGAAAAAAAAAAGAGGAATCCGGATTGCCTAATGGCCCGTTTGGCACGGATTTGAGGAGAAAGGAGGGAGATACTGGTTGCTTTATTCTGTTTGGCACCATGGATTTGATGGGAAGTGGATTTGAGAGGAATTCAGGAGAACCCAAAAAGACATTTTTAACCCCTTTTCAAATCCTCAAAAAAAAAAAGATGAGATTTGAAGAGAAATCATTCCCAATGTGGGACCCACCGTAATGTGTCCCTAACTATGGGACCAACATGATGTATTTTTTTCATCCAACTTGTTGATAAGGTCACAAATTTCAGTTTAATCCAAAACTTTTGTGCATCATAAAGGTCTTACTCTCTATTTTTTCTTGTTTTATGGTCTACTTTAGATGTGGATTTGCTTTATTTTTTTAGATCTTGGCATAAAATGATCTTAAAAATGGATGAATGGCATGGATTTAGAAATCGAAGCTAATACAGTGGGCATACGGTGGGATTAAAATTTTCACCGTCCATTCTCTCATGTTTGATTTCTCTCCAAATCTTCGCTGCCAAACAGTAAATCTGGAACGGGCCATAACAGAGTACTCAGGGATTCCAGTTCTGACAGTTTGAGTGCATGAACTAGTAATCAATGCCATCAATCTGTCTTTTCCCACCGTGGATGGCCCTGTCCCCGAAAACGTCCCAGATTGGATGATCCTAGGCACTGATCTCCTGCCATTTTTCAGCTAGATGTGGACCGTCGCTATATTTTTCTTCACATGCGATGGTCCCATGGAGCAGATTTCTTACACACAGTCCATCAACAGCCAACCCCGACATACCAGTAATCTGGAACACTGAATGGTGGGCCCCACTTGTCAGAAAAAGAAAACAGGACATAATGGGCAAATCCCACGGGTCCAATCCAAAGTCCAATAATTCCTCGCGACAAAAACGGACGGCTAAAACAAACCCACCAAAAGCCCACATTAAACACACACGCGTGGCACATACGAACCCAATTTCCAGCCCACTACATGTACCAAATGGGGCCCACCCGTTGAACGGCTTGGATCTTGCACCCACTTGCCACTTTTGCCACAAGCAGGCAAAGAAACTGGCCACGAGAAAAGTTCATCATGCAAGTGGGCCCCAATATCGAATCCGTGAATGCTAGGGGTTTTGGTAGGCCATTAAATCAACCGTCCCTAATACAAACAAAACGTGGCAGCCCTTTTGTCGTCCATCTTTTTTAGAAACCCTGGAAAATCATAGACGTGAAAAAGCGCCCCCAACTGAAAACTCACATGCCCAACATCAACAACCACCACAACAATAGACCCCTCTAATCCACACGCGTGTGCGCGCGTGTCGGAGACATTCGCAAACGCACACACGCACGTGCATGTGCTACATTATGACACGCGTATCATATCTGTGCCTTCCATCAGGTGACATGCACTGTTTAGATCTTCTGGTATAAAAATTAGTCCATTTCTCACTTCAGGTGGGCCACAAAAAATCAAAACAAATGAACGGCTGTGAAAACTTTGTACTGCCGGGTCACGTGAAGAGTAAAACTGTCTAACGTTTAAGGCAGAAGATCTGAGAATTTATCTCTGACCTTATAGAAAGCTCAGATCTCACGCACGTGTTTCATATTTACACGCTTGTTGTACGGCTTCGCCACGCTCGTGGAATTACCAAACCACATCATAACCACAGCAACAACAACAGCAGAGCCCTTTTGGAAGCAAAACAAGATAAAAACTCCCAATCCCACTTTCTCGAGTGTACTTCTTCAAATGCACCTCACTCGCACGTGGAAAGAATAACACGTGTAAAAACCCAACCCCATCAGAAAATACTCGATGTATAGTTCCCATCCATCCTAACTCAAGAAAATAAGATCATAAGGTGGGCCACACGTATATGTAGAATCTAAATGCTCGATCTATCAATCTTAACCGTTTGTTTTTTTGTACATTTGTGGCCCACTGAATTACTTTATATTTCCAATTTTTTGATATAATGCTTCTATATTTTCGGAATCGACTGATGAACGGCACTGATCTTACACATGTATGATGAATTTTCATGTATGAAGAGGTGAGTGCAGTTAACCATTCCTTAGAGAAGATACAACACCTTGCTGGCAGCGAATTATATATTATTCCATGATAGGAATTCTAGAATGATCCGTGACCCTTCTGATTATATGTGAGATCATGGATTTTAGCACCTAGTAAAATACAAAAAATAAGTGATTATTTAATAATTTTCTAAGATAAGTGGACCGTCATTTACGGTTAATGATCAGTTAATGAATTAATTTTACACCTAATCACACGTGGTAGAAAGTTGTATCATTAAGCCAGGCAGGCCAGCTTTTGTAGAATAAGTTTATTCTACAACGTCAGTGTGTGAGGCCCACATCCAATCCGTCCAAAAGGTTTGTCCTTTTTAACTGACGTTGTACTAAAAAAATCAGCTTGACCCAAAGCGTAAATGGACCACACCACTTGAACAGTTGTGATGTGGATGCTACCATTAAAATCTGTCAGATTGTGAAGCGGGCACCAACATGTTTTTTTTATACACCATCCAATCCATTCAGAAGATTAGTCCTTCAAAATCAATGCACCCCAAAAATCAGGCCGTTTCTATACTCAGGTGGGTCATGGATTTAATAGATTTTGGGCATGATTTTTCATGGTGTGGCCCACCTGAGTTTTTTATTGGCCTTTAGATTCCAAGGAGAACATGATCTGGTTCACATGATGGGCGGATTAGATGTTATTTACACACCAAGGTGGACCCCACACACCACGTTGTAGAATGAGCTTACTCCGCAACCTCTGCAATGGTTGGTTTGTACCTTGATGTGTAGGGACATTTTGGAAATAATGGTGCAATTTGTAGGATTTTTGGAATTGGCCGGGGCATTTTGGGAACAAATGAATTTAAATAGGGTTTCAGATTTGCAATCTACTAGGTAGGGCATCTTGACTTGATGATGGAGAATTGTTCCCCAAAAGCCGGCCCCATGCAAAGTTGGCATGCATCTCATCTTTCTCGCCACCTTGTTGCTTATTCATGCAATCGGATCCATTCAGATTGTGGGCCCCACGATGAAGATCATCTGGCAAAAGATCAGGCTGGTTCACACATCAGGCAGACAGTCTGACTCAACATGCAGGTGTGGCCCATCTAATGAGTGGATCAGATTGATTCTTTTGCAGGGAGATCTTCATAGTGGGGCCCAATGTTTGTATGGTTCGGATGTCCTTCAAAGTGCCACCTTCGTGGAAAGATAGCGCGGCATGTGAGCTTAGCATACAGCGGGCCCATGATAATGACAGGCCTCATAGTGGATGGTCCACCACCAAAATCTTCCTGATTTTAAGATCCTTGATTTATGATTTTGTTTTCTTTTTTTGTGTGGCTGAATGTGAATAGTTGCTGCTTTCTATCGTAACCATCTACTGAGTGCCTGTTGAACGGTTCAGATTCTTTCAATCTGATGACTTTTTAGTACATGTACCATCTATAGTGCTACTTATGACAACTGCTGTTTGGATCACTGACTCATGACAACTTCAACAAACTGAAATTCAAATGGTACTTTTGCATCATTGTAAGTGCAATTGTTACATGTCTGTGTGGACAGTACAATCGATCGATCTAGACCGTTAATAGATCCAACACGCATTTCCTGGGCCGCCATAAAAAAATGAACCAACCAGATGATAAGCAATGCCCCATCAAACTGGCGGTTCAGTTTTATCATCTGGCTTATTTATTAGAAAGGATCTTGACTGTCCATTTTGATTGCGAGGATCAGATGGTTAGGACCGTCCAATCAATATGAATTTTAGATCCGTAGCCTACGGAAAGTTCGTAGACTGACAGGACGGTCCAGATCAACACACATAGCACCAAAATTTAATAATGCTTAGAGACCATTGAACATTTATCTAAACAATAATTGGCACATATGATACCTTTTCTTAAGCTAACACCAATTAGAGAAGATAAATGCCCCAGCTGCATCAGTTTACTTGAGCAGTCCAATCGACCAATCTGAACTTATCATAAAGTTCAAAACATACTTGTAAGGCCACAGCGTAAATTTTATATTGATCAAGCCATCCAATCTATTATTTATTTAGCCTTATTTTCCATGCCCATCCTTTTTCCAAACCCTATTTAAATTTTATGATTAGAGATCATTGGACATTTCTCTAAACAATAATTGGCACATATGATACCCTTTTTTAAGCTAATGCCAGTTAGATAAGATAAATGCTCCAGCTGCATAAGTTTACTTGAGCAGTCCAATCAATCAATCTGAACTTACATAAAGTTCAAAACATACTTGAAAGGTCACGGTGTAAATTTTGTATTGATCAAACCGTAAAATCTATTATTTATTTGGCCTTATTTTCTATAGCCATCTTTTTTGTTACATTTCTGTGTGGACAGTATAATCGATCGATCTAGACCGTTAATAAATCCAACACGCATTTCCTGGGCCGCTCTAAAAAATTGAACCAACCAAATAATAAGCAATGCCCCATTCAAACTCGCGGTTCAGTTTTATCATCTGGCTTATCTATTAGAAAGGATCTTGACGGTCTATTTTGCGTGCGAGGATCAGATGGTTAGGACCGTCCCATCAAAGTGAATTTTAGATCCGTAGCCTACGGAAAGTTGGTGGACTGACAGGACGGTCCAGATCAACACACATATTACCAATATTTAATAATGATTAGAGATCATTGAACATTTCTCTAAACAATAATTGGCACATATGATACCCTCTCTTAAGCTGACACCAATTAGAGAAGATAAATGCTCCAGCTGCATCAGTTTACTTGAGCAGTCCAATCGATCAATCTGAACTTACCATAAAGTTCAAAACATACTTGAAAGGCCACAGTGTAAATTTTGTATTGATCAAACCGTCGAATCTATTATTTATTTGGCCTTATTTCTATAGCCATCCTTTTTCCAAACCATGGATGGGATGGTTACAATTGCCTAACAGAAGTGATTCTTCAGAATCAGAAGCAATCCATGATGGGACCTAACAAATGGATGGATAAAATTTGTTGATTGAGCCTGCTTTTATGTAAACAATCTTGATCGTCCATGTTCAAGGCCGTTGGTAAAATGGTTAGTGTATTTCAGCTTAGTGTGATTTTTCCATGGTAGCTTATGAGATGTGTGCTGGACCTAATGAACAGCCTAGATCAATGGATTGGACTCTCTAAGTATCCCAATGCAACTAGAAACACTGTGTGCATTTCTCGTTAAAAAGATAAAAACCCTAATCAATCACTTTGATCTTAAGCTACCAAGATGCTAAGTTTATAATAAATATGGATAGAGGAGGTTTCCTAGCCCACCCCCAACACAAGCTCCCTCCACATTTTCTACAGTGACACGTGTGGAACATCTAAGCCGTCCATTGGATGGGCCCACCAGTTAGATACCGTAGTTAAAAATCAGACGGGCCTGATCATCAGTCAGTCCACAGTCTAAGAAACAAAAGGGTGGTCAATAAAGCTCGGTCCCCCCACCCGTACATCTGTTTAACACAATGTGGTCCCATTCGTGGAGTGTGGAACCACAGCATTTCAAGCCACTACATAAAAGTAGTGGGGCCCACTCGTTGGATGGCTGGATGTTCCACACGTATGTAACATTGGCACATGTGCAGCCATGCATGAGGCTGAGCTATACATCCAAGTGGGTTAGCAGACCACTAGAGATTAAAAAAAGAAAAAAGAAAAAAGAATCTAAGCTTTGATCAGGCAGTTGTAATAAAACTCTAATAAATAAATAAATAAAACCCTAACTGTCTGTGAATGGATGGAGAGTTCACGAGTGTCCAAGTTCACGAGCACGTTAGCACAAAAAGACGGCTGAGAAGGTCCACCTCAATCTCTCCTTTCCAAAAGTCCATGTCATATTAATTGGTGGTGGTCACCACCACATAACCCCACCAAGGAAAATGAAATTCTCATTTGGATAATATACATATATAAATGAATTTATGTATAATATTTATTTATATCTATATTTATATTTAAAATCAATATATGTGGCCTTTATCTTTCATTTGCAAAATGCTCACAGTCCAACCATTTGGACCGTAAGTTACCGTCCACACAATGGATAACTTTCAACATGTTGAGTGTACGCAACATCCAACCCGTCCAATAGGTTGGTCCCACCACAAGTATCATCTAAGGTAAAAACTAGCCTTATCCACTCATCATCCGGACCACACTTGTATTTTTTTTTTGTTTACTAGCAGCTATACATTATTTTCTAATCTGTAACTCACGTGATGAATGGATGGTGCTGATTTTTTCACCAGATGATCCTTGCAGTGGAGCTAACCTGTTGGACGTGTTGGATGTTGCACTCACATGATAGGTTAGAAGTTATCTATGGGTGGATGGTAACTTACCATGCAACTAGTTGGATGTGAGCATTTCTCATTTATATCTATATATATATATAATCGTAATCAATATATGTGGCATTTATCTCCTCAGGTGTAGGAGAAAGAAGCAGCCAGTCGTGTGGTGTAGAATATACAAAGCACCATATATATAGCCTATGGATAGACTACTTCACAAGACAAGAAAATGAATGGCTGGCATTTCTAATTTACATGGTGGTGCCCACCAAAATTCAACTAAGAAATGAGCTTCATTAAAGAAGGTAACATGGGTGCTCTTTCTTTTTTTATGAAATTCATTTGACTAAGCTTGTAGATTAATCCTTTTTGGTTAATGACTAAAATAAAACGCGTTGTTAATTAATTACCCGAAATGCCGAAAAAAAACAAAGGCAGGAAACTTCGACTAGCAACGGTTTCGTCGAGGGAATCGACTGTAAACATGTGACTGATGTTGTGATCAGAGGCTGGGATTTCCCATATTATTTATGTTTTCATCGTCGTTTTTGTACACATTGGTTCCTTGGCCATTCTAGGGTTTAAATAATTCTTTTAAAGATTTCACGCCGCTTATCGTGGCGCTGGCGTGATGCCAACGACAAGTGTGCACCCATGAATCACATGGGTTTTTAAGTTAACATGAATGCGCAAGAGAGATTGGCTCGCAGGCAAACATGCACATGCAATGTACAACAGAGGTTCTAGTAATTTAGAATCATTTACTTAATATTCTTAGCTAGCTAGTTATTAGAAATTAGTAGGCGCTCTAATTTTCAATAAATAATATCTTAATATGAAATATGTTCCCTTTGTGTAGAAGTGAGAGCAACCTCTATTGTATACAAACACCAAACATCTGGTGCAAAATATATTACTTAATATGAAATATGTTCCCTTTGTGTAGAAGCGAGTGCAACCTCTATTATATCCCTTGTGTAGAAGCGAGTGCAACCTCTATTATATACAAAAACCAAACATCTGGTGCAAAAAGTTTCCACACAAACTGATCAGTGGATATGAATATGGATGGAGAGAGAGAGAGAGAGAGAGAGAGAGAGAGTCCAAATAGACATGTGAACCAAAATACAAACGAACCTACTTTCTACATATATGTGGAGAGAGAGAGAGAGAGATGTGAACGAAAATACATCTGAGAAGGTATAAGAAGGTATCAAGTCCAGCCAGTTGGACTGCAAGCTATGATCCACCCAGTGGATAATTTCCAACCTGTTAATTTTATGGGAAATCCAATCCGTTTAATAGATTGGGCCCACCATGGGAGCTCATCATTCAAAAATCAGTGAGCCACAAGAATAAAACAGTGTATATCCATTGATAAATAGCAAACTATAAGTGTGATCCACTTAATGTGTGGATAGGGCTGATTTTTTCATGAAGATCATTCCTCATGGTGGGGCCAATCTATTGAATAGATTGGATGTCTCATGCACCTAAAGGTTAGAAGTTATCCACTGGGTGAACCATAAACTGTGGTCTAACCCGGTTGGACTTGAGAGTTGAGACCTTCTCAACAGATAAGCCACTTTATACATATGTGAGGATCGAGAGAGAGAGAGAGAGAGAGAGAGAGAGAGAGAGCCGGCCAACTAAAGTGGTCCCCACAATGTGAAGAGAGATAGAGAGAGAGCCAACTAAAGTGGTCCCCACAATATGAAAAGAGAGAGAGAGGGCTAAAGTGGTCCCCACAAGATGAACGAGAGAGAGAGAGAGAGAGGTTACTTGGGGAAATGAAGGAATAGCTCGTGATGAAGAAAAACGAATGATGTTAACGTACTTAGTTTGCCAAAAGTCAAGCATAAATCTGTTGCCTTCTGAAAATGAGTAGGAGGCATCTTTGATGTGGGCCCTCTCTTCGACTGTCGCATTTCCGTAATTCCAATAACAAACGCATCGGAACCGGATTCCCTGATGGCAGACGAAGTGGGGCCCACCTTGATGTATTTGACTTATATCCACGCCGTCCATCCATTATTCCAGATCATTTTAGTGCATGAGCCAAAATTTGAAGTAGATCAAAATCCCAAGTGGACCACATCACAGGAAATTGTGGTAATTGGACACCCATACTTAGAAACTTCTCAGGGCCAGAAAAGTTTTGGATCAAGCTGATATTTGTGTTTTCCTTCACATTTTTTAATGGTGGGCGTTCAATCATCACTGTTTCCTGTGATGTGGTCCACCTGAAATTTGGATCTTTATCATTTCTGGCTCATGTTCTAAAACAAGCTGGCAAAACGGATGGACGGTGTGGATATGAAACAAATACATATCGGTGGGCCCCACAACGCCTGCCACCGGAGATTCCGCCTCGTTCGTAAAACGGTAAAAGAAAATAACACAAAACTCACATCAGCCAAATCCTTCCCATCCATCAATCATCTCCAAACAATCGCTCGCAGGGGGTATTTTCGTCATTTACTATAAACCCAAGGCCCAAGGCACCTGCCATCTTAACAGTGGCTTCATTGGCATGTGTTACACGATCCTGGCCTTTCATCCTGTGGGACCCATTCTGCATATGTCATGGCCCAAAAATGACACTGATCAGACCTCATGCTGTCCCACATTTAACATAAATGTATGGCCCACTTATGGCCGGACCAAATTGAGTTAGGATCACTTATTAGTGGTCCTGATCTTTTGCACGTGCCCTGTACCTAAAATCTGAACCACTCAAATAGTGGGACCAGCTTTAGATCGATCGGTCATGCACACAGGATAGGATTGATTACGTAATCTGAACCACTCAAATGTGGTTCAAAGGGTCTGCTCCTCCGGCTCCTGAAGTTACACAGTGTGGCCCACCTTATGATCGGATCAGATCTTTATCTCACATCTGCACGTGTCCACGTGGGAAAGCAAGTACAAATAGGAAAGTACACTCGCACGAGTTAGTTTCGTTGTTTTTTTTTTCTTTTGCCATCCTTAAAGCATTAAATGTCAAAAATGCCCTTCTCTTTTAGCAAAATACTCATATTCTTTTATTTGTTTTTTAGCTAAGCAAGGGTAAAACATGTCACCTCAAAATGTGGGGATGTCCTTTATTTTCCCGATTAAATAATTGATGGTTAGGATTATAGAAATTTCTGAAATCTATGGTTGAGAATCAGGTGAGATCAGCACTTTTGTATATGTGGATGATTCTTTCCTATCAATTTCCTTTTTAAGGAAAATGTTAGGTATCCCGCAGGAGTACCCCAAATTCTAGTTTTCAGGAATGCTGTGTGGCTCCACTAGTTTTCAGACAGCCCAAAAGGCCCACCAAATGGATGATCTGATCGTCCCCATCACAGTTTCTAACTATCCATATCCATGGACGGTTAGGATTGTTTTGTTTGTCGGAGTTCTACACGATGAGCCATCTGTCCAATGGTCCTATTGAACAAAATTGGGTTGATCTGATCATCAGGTGGGCCACAATTTACAGAATAAATAGACGGATGAGAAAACTCTGTGCAAGCTTTTCTAAGCCATACAAGTTGTTTCTGTGTCCCACGTGACCCATGTGATAGACAGCTCTGATCTAAGGCCCATGTGTCAGGCTGGCACATGTGAGGGGGCTCGTACATGAACTTCCTTATTCGGGCGTGTTAGCTTAAAAAAAGCTCCAATAATTATTAAGTCCTGCTCACAGGCACAAGTTGCTGACAAGCATGATTCCGGACGGTTGATCTGATGGGCCCTACCATGAATCGGGGTTGCCTCAAAATAGTCCACAGATTGGAAGATCTGAACCATCCATTCAATAATGTCCAAAGAAAAATTGTAGGGTAAGCACAAAATACAGCAATGGTCCACATGAAACAGAAGATATTCCTATGATCAAAGCCTTAGGATCTTTCAATCAGGGAATTTTTCAGGGCATCGCGTATCCACATTAGAGAACATCCGATCAACGGTTTGGATCAAGCAAACATGGTCCACCTTTAGAATAAATCTTCTAACTGTAGATATAATCAAACTAATCAACAATTTAATCCATCTACTTCTTGGGAATCATCACGGATTGCTTATAATTCCAAAGAATGACTTTTTTTTTTAAGGCAATCCTAACCATCTAATCCACGGCTTGGAAAATGGATGGCTACAAAAAAAAGGTCAATAAAAAATGGACCAGACCATTCGATCATCGTGATTTTTAAATGGTCCCTCATAAAATGTGTTCTTGACTTAATGGACGGTTCGGATTGATCGATTTGACAGTCAAAATGACCCAACGTGACTGCGAGCACTATAACTTATAGTAGAATGAGATCACGGGAGCATTTGTCATTAGGTCCTCAAAAGGGAAGGGCCCGACGTAGGGGTTTCTGGCATTTGGTGTTGAGAAGACAAAGTACAAAACTCTCGCCCGTGACCGTTGCATGTGATCATGAAGAGCTGTTATAATCAGTGCCCTTGACAACGTATACATCCCTCACGTGTCTCTCTTTGGCTTTTCTCCCCCCCACCATTTTTTTTATAGTAATAATAAAATGAAATTAAAATTAAAATAAAAAATCCCAAAAGTTCAAAAAAAAGATAAAAAAGAGTAATGTTGAATTTGAATTTTGTTTGGTTTTCCATTCGTACAAGTATGACCCACTTTTCTATGATCCAAACCGTTCACATGATGGGTGCTATTGTGGATGGCCCAGTCCACCAAAAGCCCACAAGACCCAAAAATCCTATCTGTGGAACCTTTCTGGTTGAATGTGGACCATTGCTGTAAATTCTTCCTTAACTGTCTATTTGCTGACCACCAATTGAAGGGCTAGGATTTTCACATCCACGAAGTGGGCCATCTGGAGTGGGTCCAATCCTACCAACAGTTTGGATCACCTCAACCATGGGCCCAGATTGTACAAAATGAAAACCTGAGTGACCTGTTAATACTTCTTAATTAAAAAAAAAAAAAAAAAAAACACCTCACACTTCCACAAACACAAACACACACATTTTTGCTAAGTGCCCACATTGGTCAATAGCTCTAGAAAAATCCTAACTGCTATAAGAAAACATATGATTTAAGCAACATATCGCTACAATACGGGCGATAGCTTGATAATATTATAGTGATTTTCCGTTAAAATGGCAGAAAATAAATCCTAAGAACATGTTTCCTAATGAACTTACATCAATAATTAAACACCGTTTGATTTAAACGCATTATCGGCCGCATCAATATTTCGTCGGCCTCGTCGCAACCAAGACTTAGAAAAGTGTTTCAAGCTCTCTAGCATCTTCCATCCCTTCTTTGATTCCAAGATTAGAAAGGGAAATCATAGAATTTTGTGACTCTAGATTCGGCAAGCCGTTGTAAAAATAACGGACATGGTTCTGATAAAATATGTATAATTCCCCAAGATTTGTGACAATTTGGCTGTAGTCACATTATTCCTAGGAAATTTTTGTTAGCATTAGCAAAAAAAAATTGTTCAAAATGATTTTGCTAATTAAATTGTCGGTAGGAGTTAAAGAATTTATTTTTGTTTTAGCTTTTATTTAAAATGGGAATGATTGGAATGACCCCGTGGACCTCTCGTATGTATTCGTCGATTTGTCATGTGAGCGTGAATGTGTGCGTCACGTGCGATGTTTCAGCCCACAGAGTAGTGGATGGATTAAACTAATATTCCCAACCAATTGTCACAAAAAGGAAATAAAGAAAAAGGTAGCTTAGTATTAGAAAAATAAATGAAGGGGAATGATACATTAATGGGTGGGCCATTGTCACACATACTAGCTTATGTGTACATTTGAGTCATGTGTGTGAGAAATGTGGCTATATAAACCCAACCATCCCATTTGCAGGCTAGCCATTGAGAGTGAGAAAGAGAGAGAGAGAGAGAGACTCAAAGAGAGAGAGATAGAGAGTCCTTTCATACACTAAAAATGAGGAAGAATTTCAGTGTAAAAAGCTTCTCATCGATCCTTCTCATTGCATTTCTTGTTTGGTTTTCTGCATTGGATTCTTGCAATGCAAGGAGAGGCAAGCATTGGAGGCAAAAGGGAGCTGCCTCAGCTTCTCTGTCTAAGAAGAAAGCAAAGAATGGTGGTGGAAATCACCACAGTGGGAGCAAAGGTGGTGGGTCCAAATCGACCCATCCGACGGCTCCACCGCCCCCGAAGAAAGAATATGGAGACGGGCATCCGTCGAATTTTGATGTGTTGGATTTCGGTGCTAAGGGCGACGGAAAAACCGACGACACGAAGGTGATCCCACATTTCTTTTTCATCGCCCCATTTCCTGTTCATCGACGAACATCAACGGCATTGATCATATCATGCACATGTGGCACTTAAAGACGTGCAACGTACACATGTGCATACTCTCTTTTTTTTTTAAGAGTTTGAGTGATTTTTATTGATATGATTTTTCATGATTTTGGTTGGGGACGTACAATAGATGGTGCGCAGTAAGCACACCTGCGCACGTTAGGTGATGATGGTTGTAAAAATGATTGGTGAAACAGCTGCTGCTGGTCTCACGTTTGGGCCAGACATTATTGGGTCATTTCATCAGAGTCCACAGGCTTCCTTTTTCCAAGAGTAATGTTATCCTGTCTTTCAAAAAAGCGATGGGTAATTTAGTCATTTCCCACATGACTACTTTCACGTGAAACGGTCTTTCTGTTGGTCGTTGAAAAGGTTTTTCGTCTGTCTCAGCATTGAAGAAAAAAAATATATATATATTTATTTATTATTATTATTATCTTTTACAAACCCTTGTGATCTAAGGGCCACTTGGGTTTGTGGATGGTATCCAACTAGTCCATCTGGGTCGCCCTATAATGGAAGTTGGACATCTGAAAATCATGTGAATTTGTAGGTTTTTGGATGGTTGTCTGTTGTTTTGGACCATGTCCGAAAACCTTTCCTGCTGATACATTAGGGACACAACACATCCACGGTGGGGCCAGACAGACCAACGGTCCGGATCATTGAATAATGGGTCCCAATTTTAGAAACTAAAGACCTGAGTATGTTGTGCGTATCCTCCAGCCGAGGATCATTTAATAATTCCACATACGGTTATTGCTGTCACTATTGATTTAAGGCTGTTGTCGTTGTTGCCGTTGTTTTTGTTGTCATTTGTTTGTGTCATTGTTTCTGTTGTTGGCTGCGGTTGTAGTTGTTAGTCTATCACTATTATTTACTGAGGACCTTTTTGGGCGTTTGTGGCCCATATGGCCCCATGAAAAGTCATCCGGACCGTCCATCCAATAGGTTTCAATTGAGAGGATTTTTGACACTTGGCCCCATCCATCTTGGAGCCGAGGAGATGAACGGTTTGGATCCACAACCACAAGCGGGTCGTGAAAAAACATCATATGGTTTTACTTCATAATCTATCATGAATTACTTAAATATTGTTTCGGTGCAATGCAGGCATTCCAAGCAGCATGGGCAGCTGCTTGCAAGGTGGAAGCATCAACGATCATGGTTCCATCAGAATACACATTCCTCGTGGGACCCATCTCATTTTCGGGTCCTTACTGCCAACCAAACATCGTGTTTCAGGTATATCTATCCACAGCCACTCAACTTGTATGACCCCACTCACACGCCGGCGCTGCAGGCTGCTAGTCAAATTTGCAAATGATCCATCATTTCGCCGGCGATCACAACATCATGTTCGCGACGATACACGAACATGGTGTGAACCATCCGATGATCAGGCCGGATCTAGTACACACACAATGCTCATTGGTTATTTGTATTTTCGTAAGGATAACACGCCGAGAGTTGTCTTGCAGTTAGAAGGCATGATCATCGCTCCGACGAGCCCTCAAGCCTGGGGTTCAGGGTTGCTGCAGTGGCTTGAATTCACAAAGCTGGTAGGGATTACAGTCCGCGGCGGAGGCACGATCGAAGGGCGCGGCGCCGTCTGGTGGAGCGATTCGCAATTAGGCGATCCATGGAGCGAATCACAATTAGACATTCCGGTAATTAATGATCTCTCCCTCTCTCCTCCCTCTTATGAAATTAGCCCATCAAATTTCTGGCAATGACAATCTTCTCTGATGGACGACAGATAATCAATGGGCCGATAAACAATGAGCTCAACAGTAAAATGCCAAGCACGAAACCGACGGTGAGGATCTCCACTCAACTTCCCTTCCTTAACATCATTATCTGATTTATCCATAATCACAATTCAAAATGCTATTGATTAATCAGCATCATGAGCTCATCAAAATTACCAAAACGCCCTTCCGAACGACCACAAATTACACTAACCCCCCTGCATTTACTGTTGATGATCATGTCGGCAGGCGCTACGATTCTATGGTAGCTTCAACGTGACCGTGACCGGTATAACAATCCAAAACAGCCCACAGTGCCACCTCAAGTTCGATAACTGTGTCGGCGTCATGGTCTATGACATGACCGTCTCATCTCCGGGCGACAGTCTCAACACCGATGGCATTCATCTGCAGAACTCCAAGGACGTGACGATCCACAGCACCAACTTGGCTTGTGGTAATTCCCGATACTCGGCAGGGGTAGTTTTGTCTTTTTAATATCCACAGGCCATTCATGATTAGAACCCTAGCACCCTGGGACCAACTTCAGACAATTGAAGGGGCACCATTGTAAATTTCCTACATATCGTGGCCAAAAATCAACCCTTTCCACGTGGCAACTTAACAACCAATCACACCCTCTGGAATCCCGGCCAGTAAAATACAGACACTTGTCATTCCATCCATCCACCACAAACACATCTTTCTGGCCAGGTCTCATTGGCTACATCCTTAACCATGTGTCAAAGAGAGAACCCCCCAAAAGCCCATCCTATCCGAAGATACAGCTGTGGGCCCCACCCCCACAAGAACTGCAGCCCAATTCAGCTCTGTTCCTTCTCCCTTTTTCCCATTGTCTGCTTCCTGTGACAAGAACGTGCCCTGAATTCCCTTGAGAACATCCATGAAAGAAAAAAACAAGCAGCATTTTTCCAGCTCGTCTGTGTGGCTACATAATAACAAAACCATCTTGCATGTGAATATCTGTACCTAACACAAGCTCAATGCATCCTTGCCGTTGCCAGGGGACGACTGCGTGTCCATCCAGACAGGCTGCACCAACATAAACATACATAATGTGAACTGTGGGCCCGGCCATGGGATCAGCATTGGAGGGCTCGGGAAGGACAACACCAAAGCGTGCGTGTCAAACATCACCGTGCGGGATGTCATCATGCACAACACGATGAACGGTGTCAGAATCAAGACGTGGCAGGTACCCCATCTGGCCCCTCCTTTTTCATTCTTCTCATGTGCCACAATCTCTGCATCATTGCTTGCAATGGGGGGCTTTCAGTTATGCATGGAAGAGTACAAACACACACAGAAAATGAAAATAAGTTCAGATTTACCTGTTTTCATCCTCCTATGCAGTGTACCAGTAGATAGTGCAATCAGAGAATGCTTAAATGCAACCAGTTGGACCACAAATTTAGGTTCAGATGTGTTGAGTGTAGGGCATCCAACCCATTCGAAAAGGTGGGCCCTGTCATGGATCTCACTCGGTGCAAAAATCACGACGATCCAAATGGCGGGTGGACTGGTCTGATTTTGGGGCCAGGTGATGGTGGGCCATCTTTAGGCTGGGTTGGATTTCATGATCACACACGACTCATTGGCAATAATGTGCCATTTGGACCATTACTTAGCAGTCCAACTAGTTTTTTAAGCATTGGTCACCAAAGGTTGAAACCTGGAACTTATTTGAGTGTGTGTGTGTGTGCGCGCGCGCGCGTGCGCTCTTACACGCATACTGAAACTAGACTGTTGAATACTAAAACAACTCAGTGAGTTGACTCAATCAAGATTCAGAATGAGTTGAGGTGGAACTTGGACTGACAACTTCCTATTTTTTCTTCGCAGGGTGGGTCGGGCTCCGTCCAGAGTGTTCAATTCTCTAACATTCAAGTCTCGGAAGTCCTGATTCCCATTGTAATCGACCAATTCTATTGCGATAGGAGCACATGCAAGAATCAAACATCGGCCGTGGCATTATCCGGTATCAATTACGAGAACATCAGAGGGACATATACGTTTAAACCCGTGCATTTGGCATGTGCTGACAGCTTGCCGTGCACGGACGTCACCCTAACCGAGATCCAACTCAAACCACTGCAAGAACGCTACCACCTCTACGACCCGTTCTGTTGGCAAACCTTTGGGGAGCTGCGCACTCCCTCCATCCCGCCAATCGACTGCTTGCAGATTGGCAAACCGGCAAGCAACCGAATCCAGTCCGATCACGATTCGTGTTGAGCGTGTAGTCTAGGACAAGGTGTACACATATGCGCGGTCGTCGTGATATTCCGACCCCTTCACACCATAGCTGTAGAGTATATAGGGTGAGATACAGTTTGTTAGAGTCATGTTTCGATTGCCATTTCTAAACATAGTATATAGGAATTCTTGTTTAGTAGGGTTACGTTGAGTTCCCATTTCGAGAGAGTATACGGGCATTGTTATTTCCTAGAGTTTGTGCTTATAAGGCAAATGTTGTTTGCTAGGGCGAATGTCAATTCCCCAACATTGGAGAATTCACAAAGACATTCTTGATTTCTACATTTGTATTAAGGTCATGTTTGCCAGAGTTTGTTTATTCAGCAACACTACAAGTTGCATGAGAACCCTTGTCTTTGTTACTGATTTGTGGGGTTTTTTAGCTCCAATTGATGAATGAGAGATGATGATGCTCTTAGAAGGGGAGGGAGGGCAGGAGAGTAACATTCAAAGGTTCAGAAGTCGGATATTGACAGTGTAAACTAAAGAACATAAAGCACAAATTTCAAGACATTCAATGGATAGCTAATCAATTGAAGAAATGGACAACCATACTTACCAAATCTACCACAGAAAGCTCCAAAGTACTCAGACTATCAAGCTAATTACCGGACAACAATGGCAATATAAAAACAGACAATGACTGTAATGATCATGAAGTTAGTCACAGCCTATAATCACCTGGAACTGTCGTACAGTCAAGGTGCCCATGTTAGAACTTTTTTTTTTCAAGTAAGATTTTATTCAGCTCCAAACCCGACAAGGGGGAAAAAACAAGCCTGGGCAAAAGCCCAACATATAAAGAAAGATTATCCATCCAAAACACTCCATGTTGCTTCACTAGCATGCCCCACAAAATCCTTGATGGACTCAGTCCAAAAAGCAACAGGAGTTTGACATAATTGACCACTGCTTGGACTGGCTTTGAGCAACTTGAGAAAGAGCAATAATTTCTTTCCAAATTGCCGATGTTAGATTATCGCATAATGTGGGTGTGGCATATGGGGTCCTTGCTGAGAAATTTTTACAAGGGCAGGATCTGTGTTGAATATTATATAAAAAGATAATTAAAATGAAAAGTACGGATTTTTTTTTAAATGCCAAAGATATGTGAACTGAATTAATAATAGAATACGAAATATTTAGTTGTCCCTGAACCCTGTGTCTGACATCTAGATCTGTACCCGTGCGTGGCAACCATACCCAGCCATGTAGCAGCCGGCAAAAGTCAAAACTTCACGTTTGGCACGGCATGTCACAGACAAGAATATCAGAACCTTCCATCGAATGGTTTAGAGAATCCAAACCGAGGCTTCATGAGACCATGGCAATATCTCACCATGCAGTGAGTAGTCTTGAACCCACATGTTTTCAGAAGCCAGCAAAAAGTGTTTCATTAAATAATCAGACAGGAGGACGTACCACTTTCAGCTGAAAAGTGCCCAAGAGGCCAAGACTTTCCAGATTTGGTTAATGACTTCCTCATATATATGAAATGAAAAAAGGCATCATGATTCCGGATGAAACAACATAAAGGTAATAACATAATGATTACCTCAGATTAAGTTTCCCTGGCTGGATTAGGATGATATGATTTAACATGTTCATGCATAATCCAAGAATGATGGAATTGCAGTACAGAGGTCACATGTGTCATCATGCACATACAAGTTGGCATGACTTTACAGAAATATCAAGGACCGAAAAACGATTCCCACATCGGCATTGGCAGGTCAAACAAATAACAGTAGAGTAAAAACAACAAGAGAATCAATGGTATAACTGCAATGCTATTAATGAACGAAATCCACAATCTTGTTCTGGAAGATCATAAACCATTCTCTGGCAGCAGGTACACCAGACATTCAATCCAGTCTGCAAACAGAAAGTTACTACAAAACAGGTGAACGTCTGCCAAATGACAATGACTTGCAGACAAAATGCAATTCTTTTTTTTTTTAAAACAATCAAAATGCAATTCTTGGATCAAGAAAAAAAAATCTGAAAGGTTACCACTGTGCGGGTGGTCCAGGTAATGCAGCCTAAAATGGGCCATGATTTGATTGTATGATCGGTTCGCGGGTCCCATGTTTTTCTTCTAATAGATGTAGAAGCAGTTTTGTTACTTATTCTGTGGGCCAATCTTCATGGTGTCAAACAATGTTAGGATGACATGTGATGCCATTTGAAACACTATTGAATTATAGTTTTTAAAATGAGCCATCTGAGCCATCTCCCTCCCGCTCCCTCCCTCTCAAAAAAGAAAAGAAAAAAAAGAGCGTTCAAGATGAGCTCAAGATCCTGCAATCCCAAGATCAATTGATTGTATGATGGCTGATTTATGGAAGGTCTACTGTCAAACAACCACTTGCTCTAAAAGCTCGAGCTGTTAGAGGATGGTGTATCAATGTATATCAAGGGACTCTAACACTCCCCCGCACGTGCTGGGTGGAGCTTTGCATGGGAACATTCTGGGCAAGGGTGGAGGGACACACAACTCACACCCAAGTGGAGGGATACTCACAACTAATGCGGGTGAGGCGTGTTGTGGGATCGAGCACCGTCTATGCCACGGATAACTGATCCGAATCCACAGATCTACAGGGAATCCGCAACCTGTCTTCGTCGAATCCACGACGGAACAACTCGAATCCACAAGTTTATCTTCGAATCCACAAAAAAGAAAGAGAATAAACTCAATTTTCATTAAGAAATAATCCAAAGCTAATTACAAAAACGAATTTAATCAACTTAAATAGAATTAAACTAACCCTAACTTGCGTGCTAAGAAAAGACTCCCTAGGTGAAATAGGAAAGAAAAACAGAAAAATCTACGCAAACTGTATAGCGTATGTTGGGCGTTGTCTTCCTTCCACTAGTACGAGCAACCCACACATCTGATTGCCATAAAACTGTGTGGTTTTGCTGACATCGATGTACTCATCAAGATGGTCGGCTCAGATTCTTCATATCAGTAGTGGTGGGCCACCTGGACCATCTCCAAGTTAAGTCGGCGGAATTCGGAACTTTCTGGACAGTTCGTACTATTTTGGACGCCACGGTCAATCCGTAGCTCGGATTGACGTGAAACTTGTTGGGTTTTCTCGGCGTCAAGCAGCTCTGTTTGGTTAAAACGCCAAAATTAGGAAATTCCTTAGTTTCCTCTTGTTTTTCTTCCGGTCCATCTCCTCCAAAAAGATCATCGATCCTCGCCATTGACCATGGAATTCCCTCCCTACATCAGACTCCTCCACTTGAAGAAAACTCGACCTCGAGTTTTACCTCACGTTTTGCCTCATGTTTCGATAGAGATTTGCTTTCATCTTCTTCTGTCGCCTCGACTTGAGAATAGTACTTGGACGTGATTGGTGATACTTGTCCTCGGTCATTCCCCGGCATTAGCAGTCTTCTTCTCAGTAGGAAGAAAGAATATTGCAAATGGATCTGCTCTACCAACTATGCTACTAAAGATTGACTCTATTGAAGAAAAATTAGCCTCTGACACATTCATGAACTCATGCCAATCCAGATCTATAATTTCTGGAGCGACAACATGATCCTCTTCCTTGTTCACCACATCTAGGGATATCATCTTCCTTCATTTTCTCAAAACTTTGAATATTTTCTGAGACGATGGTGGGTGGTACCTCCTCCCCTCCCTCCATAGCTTCTACTCCTACTGATTCAGCAAGTCCTTTGAGAGGAGGTTCCCGTGTCTGCATGAATGACATCTACTTCAAAACCTTCGAGAAGGATTTTCATGTCTGGAGGAACGTCACATGTATGCGACTGATGGCGGCTAGGAGTCGGTTGCGACACTGTCTCCCCAGATCTTCTTCGTCGACTAGGAAATGGGACAATAGTCGTCGTTTCATCTGCTGCCACGAACGAATTGGTGGCCTTCCTTTTTGCTTCCGACGCATCTGTATGTCTTCCATCCACCAATCCCAAGTGTCATCATCTAGGTAGATTGTTGCGACTAAGATTTTCCTTTCTTTAAGAATTTGCATGTAGTCAAAGTAATATTCGACCTCAGCGAGCCATTCTTCGATGCGGTCATGGCCATTGAAGATGGGAAGTTCTGTCGTCCTCTTGTAGGACCGATCTAGTATCTTGTTTATGCGGTTGAACCCAGCCTGCAGTTCTTGCATGGCTAGATGAGTCTTCCACTAGAATGTCTCAAGTGTCACCCCGAAAGCCGTCACTTTGAGAGGATGGATCCTTGAAGCACCGTCCACAGGATTTTTGCCGTAGCCACCATTAAAAACCATCTTCCAGAGGAAGAACCTCTCTTTGATACCAATTAATGTGAGCGGGGCGTGTTGTGGGATTGAGCACCGTCTATCCCACGGATAACTGATCCGAATCCACGGATCTACAGGGAATCCTCAACCTGTCTTCGTCGAATCCACGACGGAACAACTCGAATCCACGAGTTTATCTTCGAATCCACGAAAAAGAAAGAGAGTAAACTCAATTTTAATTACGAAATAATCCAAAGCTAATTACAAAAACGCATTTAATCAACTAACCCTAACTTGCATGCTAAGAAAAGACTCCTAGGTGAAATAGGAAAGAAAAACAAAAAAATATGTACAACTGTATAACGTATGTTGGGCGTCGTCTTCCTTCCACTAGTACGAGCAACCCACACATCTGATTGCCACAAAACTTTGTGGTTTTGCTGACATCGATGTACTCATCAAGATGGTCGGTTCAGATTCTTCATATCAGTAGTGGTGGGCCACCTGGCCCATTTCCAAGTTAAGTCGGCGGAATTCGGAACTTTCTGGACAGTTCGTACTATTTTGGACGCCACGGTCAATCCGTAGCTCGGATCGACGTGAAACTTATTGGGTTTTCTCGACGTCAAGCAACTCTGTTTGGTTAAAATGCCAAAATCAAGAAATTCCTTAGTTTCCTCTTGTTTTTCTTCCGGTCCATCTCCTCCAAGAAGATCGTCGATCCTCACCCTTGACCATGGAATTCCCTCCCTACATCAACAACTCACATCATAAATGGCCCCCCAGTGGGAGAATATATTACCGGTGGCATATTTGCTACTTCCGAGATTCGAACACAAGACTATTTCTCTTAATGAAAGTTTATGAATTTTGAGAGAAACCCTCTTCTAACTTGAGATGAGCTTGATCCTCCGGTGATTGGAGCCTCTTTTGGTGCGATGCCAACGGTGTGATTCCGATTATCTCCTTCCTATCTCTTTTTTGTTCTTCTTCTCTTCAAATACATGTACGTTGATTATGTTTTCCATCCGAATTAGAGATCTTTTGAGTTTTCTTTGAATCCAAGCCGAAAACCCCAAACCCTTGAACCATTTCCATTCGAAATAGGCCCACAACCCCTTTTTTCTTACATTTTCCCCAAAACCCTAACCTTTTTCCTATCCGTTTTCATCAAACCTAGCCTAATCATACGCCGTTTCTCAAATCCGACCACCTCATTATATCCAAATCCGAATTTTTCCTTTCCCATAGCCTAAAACCCTATACCCCTAATTCTCAAATTATCTAAACCCTAACCTTAACCCTAATCCTAATCCACATCAATCCCTAATTTTCAGCCATACCCTAGGAACCCTAGAGCCCCATCTTTGAATTAAGGATAAACCCTATGCTCAGATATAGAAGTCCTACCTTCCATAGGTCCAGGCCTTTGAGATTTTAGCGTTCATTTACTATTTGCTTGTAGTTCATGGTTATGGAACATGATTTATTAACTTATTTGGATTTATGCACTTGTGATTTGAGTATATTTAATTTAATTATTCATTGTTCTACAATTCCGCTTTTAGTTCATTCCGCTTCATATTGATAGGCACATTGTCCTACATCAGGAGGTAGTACAAAAAGACATAATGACCTATGGTCTAACTAAAATTATGGCCCTTGATAAAGTGGAATGGCAAAAAAGGATTCATGTAGTTTTTTTTTTTAAAGATAACGACGATATATTCATTAAAGAGAAAAAGATACAACAAAAAAAAAAAAACAAACCACACCACTGAGATAGAGATCCAGCTACACACCAAGAAAGAGAAGATTACAGCCCATAAATCTTTCATCATTGGACGCCCATTCAATGGTTAACATTTTGGCCCTTTGACATATACACTCCGCCAACTTGCTCTCCCCGTAGAGACATCTGCCACTCCTTTCTTCTCATACAGCCAGTAGGAACATTCTCCATAAACCTACCTTTTGCTTGCCCAGATTAACACCGTGCCAAGCCTTTAAAAGGTCGTCTACTATTGAAGGGAAAGACCACGCCACTTGAAACCGAGATAATATATCTGGCCAAATGGGGTAAATGAAAGTACAATGAACAAAAAGATGGTCGACCATTTCCTCGTTTCCCATACAACAGAAGCATATATTCGGGATGCAAATTCCCCTTTTTCACAAGTTATCTACCGTAAGAACCTTATTTTTTCCAACCAACCATCCAAAGGCAGCAATCTTGGGTGGAACCAGTGTTCGCAGTATCGGTATCGCGTTACGTTTCGCACCCTTGGGATACATATACATATCGCGTATCGCGAGGGATATATCGGTTGTATCGCGTAATGTATCGCGCTTTTTGGGAAACATGGGGAAACATTGAGAAATTGATTGAATTTTTCAATGAAACTTCAAAGATTGTTAAAATGGACTTTAATACACATTTAAATCATCATATGTAAAAACGAAAGTCCACATAATGAAGTTCCTTTGTAAAAGGATCCTAAGCTATGCGTTGTCTGACTGAACTGATGCAACTATTGTTTAAATTAATTCCATAAGATATATAAATGTAAGAAGACATTAATGAAAATACAACCAATTCATTGACAACGTAAAACAAGCAAGAGAGTTGAAAAATATACCTATGGATGATGCAACTGACTGAGTATCCTCCAAATGCAGTTTTGACTATCTTAGTTCAACGCAATGCAAGCTATCCTATATGACCTAGATCTATATGAAGGACTCAATAAAATCTAGAAAATGGCTAAGTGGACTTAACAAACTATGACCCCTACGCAGAGTTGGTCGCCGAGGGTGCAGAGGGCAGGCGCACCCCTGCTCGGGGTTCGGGACGGAGCGCCGGAAAGCCCAACGGTTTTTTTTTTTTTTTTTTAGGAAGGAGAAACTAGAAGAAAATCGAACAAAAAATCATTTTTTTCTACAAAATGGGAGGACTCTTGTGGGTCTGACTGATACTTGGACGATATCGACGATATTTGGAATCCACAGTAGAAAAAAACGCGATAAATTGACTATATATCGTGCGATATCAATATATCTACCGATATTATCAATATCGCACGATATATCGTGCGATACACAAGAATTAGGCCACTAGCCTGTTATTATTGGGCCAGTGTTTATCGCCGGTTATCGATATCGATAATATCGGCCGATATTATCGATACTGCAAACACTGGTTGGGACTTTATACTTCCAAACATGTTCCATCATTGCCTCTTCTCTTGCCATAGGATATTTGCTTAAGAATTCATAGAAGGATTTGACCGAGAAAGCGCTCGGCTTATCAAATCTCCAATATAAATTATTTGAAGAAATTCTTTGCTTAAGAATTCATGTAGTTGACCCCGGTTAGTTGGGATAACGCTTAGATGATGATGATAGAAATGTGATCCTTCAAAATCTGCCGAGATAATATCATTTAGTGTATTTTTCGAGAGATTATCGCGATATTTTCTAAGTCTCAATGTTGTTTTTCACGCTAGTCAGTGAATAGTAATAGTTTGAATGCTGTGTAAGTCCTATCCAATATTGTTTTTTGAAGAGTTATGAATAATCTTTATTAAATCAGAACTTGGCATCTGCTAAGCAAACAAATACAACTCAACTAACTTACAATCCCAAAATGGGGCGAGAAATATTGAACTCCAAATGATGAAGATTATAAGCCCTATTCCACCAGCATCTAATCAAATATTGTTTCCACGTGGAACAAAAAAAGTAGATTATCATTTTGTTCCAGAGAAGGTTTTCATGGAAAAGATGAAACATAAGCAAGTGACGAGAGAAGGGATTCTCCAGAGATTGACATCAGCTGCTCACCTATTTCAGCTTGAAAGGAAGCACTAGAAATGTAGGTGTTTCTTTGTAATTACCATGTTGTGTAAGGTAGGTTGTATTTATCAGCTTTCAAGAGTACATGTCTTGATGACAAATGTCCACATAAACTCAGTGGACAGTAATTTACCACGCAACTTATGCAATGTGCCAATGTTTCATGTGTACACCATACTGAGCCGTCCAAAAGGTGTGCTGCATCATGGACTATGAAGGTAATTGTGGGGCAAAAATCAGGCTGATCCACTCATCAAGTGGGCTACAACTGTATCTCAAATCAGATTGTTGGCCATCCATTCCTTTTCTATGGCATGGCCAACTGATGAATGGGCCATCTGGTCTTGGCACCAGGTGGCGTGAGCTTTTGGACAGCTAGGATGTCACACCGACATGACATGGTGGCATGCCTTTACAAGGTGGACAGTACATAGCTAGTGTCCATTCGGATCTATGCTAACACCCCACTTTCTCAATACCCATATTTCCAGCAAAAAATGATTCCTAGGATTGCGTTTTGAAGCTTTTTTGTGGAATTAGCCTCCATTATATGTCTAACAAGGGGAGGGCATAGAAAAGTTGCATGCACTCAAGTCATAGTCCATTTATAATCAAGATAATGCAATGATTGATGCTTACAACATATCTTCCAGCCCAGCAAATCATAAATAAAACAATAGACATATTCAACAGAAATTTCTTCATTCCATATCTATTTGGATAGTTAATATAAGAACCATGTGACTTTTTAAACAATTAACTTTTTTTGGCAATTGAAAGACTTTTTTTTTAACAAATTAACCTGAATACAACTTCTCCAAATGAATTATAATCACCATCAGAGAACTTACTGTGACAAGAAGCTGACTTGTAAATCAACCATGCTTCCTAAAGTATTCCACAATGTTGCAGTTTGATTATATTCCCTGATTGAGTATGATCCTGTATGCAATTCCTTGTGTGTCAGTTTGATAAACGCATGCATATGCATCATAGAGATATAAAAACAAGAGAGCAAAAATTGACTGTGGCAGGATATACCCAGATTCACGTTCTTCCAAAACCAGCTACCTCCTTTCTTCTTTTCCGGTTTTGAATCTTTTCAGGGCTTGGCAATCCAGTCCTGGTTTCAAACTTCTTCTCTAAAGCCTATTGTCAATATAGTGGCGAAGAGAAGCTGAATGAGAAACCGAGTTTTTGTAATAATCGAAAAATGGCCATATCAATAAGCCAGGCAAATAAATAAATAACACTAAAATTTCAAAAGCCATTTTGGCATCAGTGAGAGGGAATCAATATCAAGGTCATTTGCTGAGTCATAAACTGCAAAATTATTTTACATAGAAGAAGAGTGTTTTGTAAATTCGAAGTTGCCCTTAGCTATGGTAGCAAAAATTGCTTGAACGAACCTACTTAAAACAACTATCTTCTGTTTCCCACTTTCCTCGTGTCATCATGACAATTATCTTCAAGTAATGGCAGATATCCGAAAGACATACTGATGTAGAACAGGCCGCAGATGCATTCTTAGCACAGCTGGACCAAAAGAAGCATGAACGAGAGCGGAAGTAGTTTGTCAGAATCAGGGTCCAGTCTTACATAGGGCATGACATAATTGGGCCCCAGGCACATACGATTCGAAGAGATTCATTCCGGATATGGAGAAATTGTCATTCGAAGTGTTGACCGTAAAACAGCCAGTAACTTTTGATCTGGGCATCGTCACGAAACGCACGACCTATTGATCTTTATGGAGCAGTGCATCCGAGGTTGGTCCCGACATGTGCAAGGGTCACCGACGACCGTTTCGCAAAAAACGACTGAGGGTTAAAATTGAGATTTTAGGAAATTTTTACTATTTTTTGTCATTTCCATTATCTTTGTATTTCCCAATTTTTAGAGTATTAGAATTTTCGCCTTTTTAGAAGTTGCTTGTAATAATGCCAGGGAATATTCCAGTAAGATCTTATTTTTGGCAAAATTAGCCTTTCGGGAGATTTTGCTATTTCGGGTAATTTCTAATCGAATTAGGGTTTTGGGGCCATTCATATCAGTGATGTAATTGAGCAAATCTTAGATAATTATTCAATAAAATTACTTGAATTTTCTCTCTTACTTCTTGTGGACTCAAGAACTCGCCTTGTGGATTTCAGGTCTTGATTACTCGAAGAAGATCTTCTTCATTGTTATTTCATGCTCTTCTCAGCATCATATACCAATTTATGGAAAATATATTTTGTGCAGAAACTATTTTTTTCCTATAAATGACATAAGAGACACCTAATTTCATCTTTATGGACAAAATGATAATAGTATGGAGATGCTATTGCCAAAATTGCTACTTTGCCACATCAAGGGTTTGGATTGAGATTCTAACAAAGTTCTTCATATGCTTATTCTTTTAGAGGTTTCTTTTTTTTTTCTTTTTTTTTTGAAAGATAAATTGTAGTAAATTAATATATGTATTATGGTTGGAAAAAAAATACTTCTATTTTTTGAAACAAAAGGGGGGAAGAGGATGAGGGATGATAAGAGATTATACCATATCCAACTATACAAGGGAGAGACTGAATTCCCAACAGGCCTAGAATATCTTACATATTACATCCCTTAAAGGTGTATGTTCGTAAGGTCCAAAGATGGGCCTTCCTCTAGCTTTCGGATAAACCATCTCAATAGAATGCACTTTGTTATTTTAGTTCCTGCTCTTCTGTTCCTTCCAATTTCCATAAGATCCTGATCTTTTTGCTTTGAAAGCTTCACTTTCCAGATTGAATAAGAGTTTCTATCGATCCCTACATGACTCATTGCACCTTAAATAGAGCAAAAAACCTCCACTAGATCCCTGATGCAAATTCACAATGCAAGAATAGATGATTCACTGATTCAGCATCCTTTAGACAAAGAACACACCTACTTGTAAGCATCATGATTCTGAGGTGGAGATGGACATCTTATTTAACACATGCAATCTTGACGCGTGATTGATTTGGCATGATATAGAATGCAATAAGTGCCCTTTTTCCAATGCACTGGCATTACATGCGAAAAAAGGGAATTCAAACAGTCCCCATGTGATGTTACGGACCCATTTGGATTGTAAGTTATAAGCTACTTATGCCTCTTAGTAACTTATCTTGGTTACTACTTATTAAGCAAATAAGTATGTTTGGTAAACAACATACTTATCAGCCTTGTACCACAATTTACAGCTATGGACGAGCACCTCTCTTCTAGGCATTTCTTCGAACAAGCACTGTGCATCATCTATTTTGATATTGGAATTGTAACTCGGTGATAGTGAGTTCTAAATTTTAGTTGGTTGGAGCTGAGCTGTTGTATGCAGCTAATACAATCTTCAAATGCCTGCTTATTAGTCATCGTACGTAGCCGAAGTATCAAATCACTCCCTTACAAAGGAAAGGCAACTCGGTGACCATCGAATGGACGACTATACGAAGATTTCGCCCCGTCATTACTTTGGGGACACGCATGCACACAGGGACAAAACAAGTGGCACGCGTGTACCTCAATCCAAAGCATCCAAATTGTGGGCCCCTTCTTTGATGGGGTATTCAACCAAAAGGTACGGTAAGCAAGCTATTCTGTCTGCCCGAGGCCATCAACGGTCCGAATTCAACAAGTAGATATCCATTAATTGGATGTTAGGGCTATCCTCTGAATCTAGTTTTGGTTATACTCCCTATGTAAATGGGTCCCACCATTTGGATGGTTTTGATTTAGGTACGCGTATGCCATTACATGCTGGGCTGGGTGATTGCCATGAATATGAGCACTGTTTACAGCTATGGACAACCACATCTCTTCTTAGTCAGTGGAGAAAAAGTAAAAAAGGCAAAAAAAAAAAAGAGGCTGAAATGCTTCACTGATTTTCAGCAAATAAGTAATGATAATTATTTATTAACCAAACTAACTTATCTCAAATAAGTTACTTAATTGCTGCCATTGACAAGAAAAGCAACTTATTTGGTGGTATCCAAACAGGCCCTACATGACAAAGGTGCACGGAGACAGCACCTCTGGCTGCATGACAGAGTCCCGCATGAGAATGGCACGGACCATTGCCCTTTTTTCATGTCCATGCGCAGTTGCATGAAAGTGGAATGCCCTCGATACTCTTCCTGCATCCCTGCTGTATCTGAAAATGGCATATGTAATTGGCTTAGTGACTTTACTCGAGTATGGGATGCATGCTAGCTCTTCCATGCAGGCCCTTACATGGGGACTGCATTTGCATGAACATGGCAATGGCAGCGGCTGCCTAGCTGCATCTATTAAGTAGAAGTGGTTGCACATGTGACAGCCCTTTTGACTGCCAAAGTTGCACTTCATTGGAAAAGCAGCAGCATCCCTTTGCTGCTTGACTGCTCCTACTCGAAAATGACACGATGACCAGCTCCTCTCTACTTAAGTGATGTTGCATGGCCTTCGTCTACATTACACATACTTGGACCAAAAATGGCAACAGTGCTAGGGGAATATTTGCATGTCTCTCTTTCCTCAACAGCCTGTCTGTGCCTCTCTACCCAGTCCAAGCATCACCTACCCGGTCATAGTATTGCATTATCTGGGTATCATGCCTATGGAAGCAAATGCAAGCTGCTACATTGTCGCGTTAATTTGTGATATGCTGGAATCACAAAATGAGACATGGTGGCATTGAAATAGCCAGACGTGCCATCCATGCCTTGTTGGATTTGCACTATTGTCTATACACCTACAGCTGGACCTCTCTACCAAAGACACCACAGCATTGGGATTGAACAAAATAAATGACAAACTGACCCCACCAACAATGAACGCAACCACTGTTGTTGGGGACCTTCCAATAACATACACAGTGGGACTCTCTTTTGACTAAAGACTGCATGGGTAGTGCTCACAGATGCAACAGTTTGGGCCGTGCAATTGCTTGTGTTACTTGTGAAATCACAGCCAATCACACAGTATTATTAATCAAGCTTGGTTTGTTGCGACCCTATGGTAATGTATTATGGAGCAGCCAGCTGCAGAAAGTGTGCTGGAGGTCAGATTAAAGGATTTCTTGCAAATGAATAGTTTGGAATACCTTCTCTTGTCGCACTCATGCAACTGTCTTTTGGTGTTGTGTGCTGCCTCACTTGTCCAGTCTCAACGAGTTGTTAGCTCGTCTTGCACAGCACATATCCAGGCCCCTTTGCTTGATGTTACACCATTGTCCAAATATAACTATCTCTCGAGGATAATCAAATGCACCCTGGTCCGCACTTCCCTCCAATCTCTTGGGTGATTTAAGAAATGACAGGTGAAAAATGAAATGACCGCCCTCCCCCTTTAATAGAGATGAATGGCATTCCTAGCAGTGCCCTTATCAAAACAAAAGGTGGCCAATTATCATTAAACTATGAGGGGCCATACATCCAAAATTGTTAGTTCTTCTCATTCTGCATTGGATACTTTGGTGGGCATCATCTATTGGTGCAAGGCTCAAGTTGCACATTCATTGGTCCAGATAATATATGAGCTTTACTAGCCAGGAGCTCAACTCGCTCCAGCCCTCGTTCGCATGTTGTGGGGAGATAGCTCATGTATGGAGGTGTGTTAGCATCTGCCTAGTATAGCATTGCACCGCCACAGGCACTTAGCCCATGTGAAAGTGCATATTGATTTTGTGGAAGCCCTGCACTCATGCCGCTTGTGTCGAGATCTCCTAAGATTGTTTGGCTAAGGTCCGACTAAGCCTGCTTGCCCCAGGGTCCTACTAAAGTTGCTTGTGGTGAGGTGTCATTTAGGCAGCTCGCCTTGAGTTCCCACTGGGCCTGCTTCCGCTGAGGTCTAGCTGTGCCTGCTTATGATGAGGCCCATTGAGGCTGTTTGAATCGTGGTCCACCTTGAGGTTGCTTGTGTTGAGATCCGTTGAGGCTGTTTGTGTTGAGGTCCACTACGGCTGCTTGCATTGAGGTATCTTGAGGTAGCTTGTGCTGAGATCCCCTAAGGTTGCTTGACCTGAGGTTGTTTGTGTTGAGGTTGCTCTGCACCTAGGTTGTCCACTTTTACGATGCTATAGGCTTCCAAGTTATTCATATACCCAACCTAAGGTCTCCCACCGGATGCAGTCACAACCCTTTGATCCTGTGACTCCCACAAGGTCCCATTAAGGCATTGCTCCCTTTTTCGTGTTCCAAATGGTTCCAATGGAGGCTCTTAGCAAATTGAGGTCACACCCTTCAAGCCTGGCAACCGTTGCCACATCTACCATTCCAACAAGCTCTTACAACCACGTTTGTCTCGAGACTATCACTTGCAAATGCCCAGAGTGTAGGATGTTGCCCTTCTAGCCTTGCAACCTACCACATCTCTCCCATTCTAAGCCTCTTGGTGCTGCTTTGCACTCACATGTACAAGTGCCTTCAGCCAACCTAATGCAGGGACGTTTTCACACCGGGCTCGATTGGGGCAGCCTGTGGACTCAGGAGCACACTCGGGGAGGGGTCGGCTGTGGACCCAAGGGGACCCAGTGTTTGCAGTATCGATAATATCGGCCGATATATCGGCCGATATTATCGATATCGGTACTCACCGATACATATCGGCAGGGTAGTAACAAAAAAACTGCCTGATTCCTTTGTATCGCACGAAATATCGCAGAATGTATCGTTATCGCACGAAATATCGCAGAATGTATCGATATCGCACGAAATATCGGCTCGATATCGTTCTGTTTCCAGCGCGCGATTCCAGATATCGTCGATATCTGGACGATATCGTCCAGATATCGTCCAGACCGTCTGGAACGTGGGAGAAACTTGGTTTTTTTGGGTTTTTGGGAGAAAAAACGTCTGCAGGTCTAATTTTTCTCAAATTTCTCCTACTTAAATTGATTTTGGAAAGATTACGGAGCTTCCATTGCAAGAATCTCAAAGGATACGGTTGCTTTCGAAGGAAATCCAAAGGTGGCCCACTATTGAACTCGGTGAGGATTTTTTCTTCCAATCTCGTTTTATTTTCGTGAAATTCGACTACAACTTGTTTTAAATGAGTTGAAGTACTTAATTGTTCATGTTTTACATGAAAAATCATGTATTTTAACCTTCGATTTCGAAATTTGAGATATGGGGCAAATTTGGGGGAAATTTGGGAAAATTCGAAATATCCCAATTCCTCCCAAATTACCTACAATGTTGGATTGAAAACAACATTTTAAGGATGTAGGGGGGCTGATCTATTGATTGGCAGCATTTTCCCCCAAAATAAAAAATATTTAATTAATTTTTTAATTACTAATTAATTAAAAAATACTTAATTATGAAATTTTTTCGGATTTTTTTTTTGTAACAGTTGTAAATCCACTTGTAAGTCAGAATAATAGTTATTATGTTAGTAATTATGCATCACATACACTCCAATTTCATGATTCAAGTGTATGTGGCCCGATTTGGGGGAAATTGGGGAAATTTCAAAATTTCTCAATTCCTCCCAAATTATTTGCAATGTTGGATTCAAAACAGCATTTCAATGATGTAAGAGTGCTGATCTATTGATCGGCAACATTTTTCCCCAAAATAAAAAATATTTAAATAATTTTTTAATTACTAATTAATTAAAAATTAATTAATTATGAATTTTTTTTCAAAAATTTCTTTTGGAATAGTTGTCAATCCACTTGTAAGTCAAATTAAAAATTATTTAGTAAATACTAATAATTCTCACATACTATAATTTCATGATTCAAGTGTATGTGGCCCAATTTGGGGGAACTTCGAAATTTTCCAATTCCTCCCAAATTGAGAGTAATGATGGATCCAAATCAACATTGTAAGGGCGTAGGGGGGCTAATGTATCAATTTATATAATGGTTGCATCAGTTCAGTCAGATAGCGCATAGCTTAGGATCCTTTTACAAAGGAACTCCTTTATGTGGACTTTTTTTTTTACATATTATGATTTAAATGTGTGTATTGAGGTCCATTCTAACAATCCCTGAAGTTTCATTGAAAAATTCAATCAATTTCCCAATGTTTCCCCATGTTTCCCAAAAAGTGCGATACATTCCGCGATACAACCGATATTTCCCACCGATACGCAATATCTATCTGTATCCCAAGGGTGCGAAACGTAACGCGATACCGATACTGCGAACACTGAGGGGACCATAGATTCGGACCCACCTGTGGATTCGGGGCCCACGTAGGAGGATTCGACCGAGGGCCTAGGGTGACCCGTGGATTCGGGGCCCTGAGGTGAACCAGTGGATTCGGGGCCCTCTCGACCTAGGTTATGAGATAAAGGGATTGATTCGCCACACTCTAACAATTCGAGCTTTTAGAGCAAGTAGTTAGTTGTCCTGCATCAAATTGGTATCAGAGCAGGAGGTCTTGTGTTCGAAACTCCTCACCGGGGGTGAATAATGCAGGGGCGTTTTCACACTGGGCTCGAGTGGGGCGGCCTGTGGACTCAAGAACCCACTCGGAGTGGGGTCGGCTGTGTACTCGGCGCCTATGGACTTAGGGGGACCGTGGATTTGGGGCCCACGTAGGAGGATTCGACCGAGGGCCTAGGGTGACCCGTGGATTCGAGGCCCTCTCGACCTAGGCTATGAGATAAAGTGATTGATTCGCCACACTCTAACAGTTCGAGCTTTTAGAGCAAGTGGTTAGTTGTCCTGCATCACAGCCTGGCACAACTTGAAGATTCGCACGAACCTGGTGTTACAGAGTCATCTCATTGAGCTTTGGGCCATCATGTGTGGGGCCCTTGTAGTGACGTATATGCTTCCTCATTTGTGGGACTCCCGTTGCTTGCATCTCATTGGGCCACCTCACTTTGTGGTGACACATCACCCTTGGCAGCCACAAGTTGCCTCCTCATACGCCTGTAGATGCCACATGTCGATCAGGGATTGGCCAAGCTGACTACCCTTCCCTACCACCCTATAAATAGTGGTAGCCCCTTCCACAAAAGGTAAGCAAAAAGGATGTGAAAGAGAAAAAATAGTGCAAAACCTACTAAAGGAGGAAGAGAGAGAGGGGGGAATCAAGTGGACCTCTAGCAGCTAGCGGACGCTTTGTGGCAGCTCCCAACCTCCTATCTACTACAAACATCACTATAGGTAGTTTTGTAGCCTGACAACCACTCTCGTGGTATATGCTTTCTTTGTATTAAGAGGATTTGGTTGTTGCTACGTGCACATAGTCCCATTATTTCCTCTTGTAGTCGGATATTCAATCATCGCCTTTGTGTTGTAATTGTCTTTATTTTCCCTTGCTGTTATGTACATGGAGGTCTTGTAGTTGATGCTATGCATGCTCCTTCATTGTCCTCATTTACTTTGTTGTTTGTAAATCATTCAACAATGACCAAGTCACACTTCACACCACCCTTGTCGGTTTAAGCACGGATGCAAAAATAGCAAGGCCCCACTGTAAATAATCTGTGCGTGAGACAAGGGTGTTTGTTGCACAATTCTCTCTTTTTCGCCACCCCTTTCCTTGTGACCCCAAAACACACACTCACATCCGACCCTATGCACAAGGTTGCCCCGAAAAATGCCAATCCCACTTGCTTGCAGGGTGCATACTTCTTTCCAACCAAGCATCTGGAACTTCATTTTCTAACTCATCCTATTCCAGAAAAAGTTTCGTGGAACTTTTCAGTGCGTCAAATAACACCCATAGGAAATTTGAATAGAGAAGTGAAATAAACTGAGAAATTAGAAAGAGCGGCTTTAATTAGGGTGATGTGACCTCCAAAGAGAGATATTTACTTTTCCATAATGAAAGTTTCCTTTCAATTCTTTCAAACCATATCCCAGAGGCACTTCGCCAGTTTGCAAAGCAGTAAACCAAGATAGGTTGAGGGTAGCATTCCTGTTTTGCAACCAACAACATTAGCTAATTCTTGAACCCCTTCCCCATTCTTTTGGATCCAGTATCTCATGTTGAAGCGCATTGATTTTGAGGTCTGATACAATTTTGAAACATCTGAGAACCATTCTCAGATTCACAACAATGTGTCATCAGTACATTGTTTATCATCAGCTTCTTGGGAGCTTGGCCTATGACTATCGTTTTCCTAAAAAAGACTTGTTGTCTTCTACACTACACTATTAGCTTTTGAGGGAACTTAGAAATAGTAGCGATAGGTAATAAGATGGATGAAAGTAGACTTGGATGATTTGACAATGTGCAACGGAAACCAATAACTGTGCTGGTTAGGAGTACGACAGTTCAAGTTGAACAATCTAAAGGGCTGGGGGAAAGCCCAATAGGATGTGTGCAGAGGTAGTGAGAAAGATTTGATGACCTATTGTTTAACTGAGGATAAGGTCCTTAATAGAGTGGAATGGTCAAACTGGATACATTAGCCAACCACAATTAGTTGGGATAAGGAGACGACAATGATGATGATGATGATGACAAGACATTTTTGAGGAAACGATAACACATTGAACATATATAAAATATAAATACATATGTTACCCCAGGAATAGAAACACAAGTTTAACTGCCGAGAGTAGCATCACCCATGAAAAGCATGTGGTTATTTTCATTAACCGGTATGTTTTCTGCAACTAAATATCCTGTGTGGTGACCAATCACCAGGCATTTTCGCAGCATTTGTTAATTAGGAATTTTAGTCTACAGATTATTATCGAAGATCAGGGTACTTTTGCCAGTAAAGTGTGAAGAATGCTGCAGAACAGTAATCAGCATGAAAAAATCTCAATAATGTTTGACAAATAAAACATAGGGGCAGTAAAATGGTTACAAGGAGGAATTAGTGAAGTGCTGAAAGGAGCAAGCTTATACTCACCTCGAGTTCTGAACGAATAGTGTCAAGCACCTCCTCCGTCATTCTGTCAAAGAAAAGAACTCCTATCAAATGGTCAAATTCATGCTGGAAAACTCGCGCAGGAAGTCCAGAGAAATTGACTGTAAATCTTGCGCCGTTAATATCCCGGGCATCAACCTTTACAGTTTCTGGTCTCTGCAAGAATAGAACAGAAAATAAGATCCAAAATCATTCTCAGAAGATTGACGTATATCACTAGCACATATTTCTTTAAATTGAAGTAATATTCTAACTCAAAATCAAACAGTGCCTCATTTAGGATGAATAAAGGACTACAGTTGTGTGCAATGCATTAATGTTTCCTGAAATGCATGTAAGAGAAATGCAAGGTGAAATATCAGATAGCAAGGTATGCCCATGGACTAGGACAAAAGGGAAGAGAGAGCATGGTACTGGTAGAGATATAAACAAAAAGGAGAGGAGGGAAGGGAGGATGTATGCCCAGTATGCTTGGGTTTTCAGTTTGCCCAAGTGCAGTCCATGGTTTAATGATCGAGACCATTGGTCTGTTGGGGGCCACAATGGATGAACCATGCCCCAAGAAATCTCCTCAACAGGGCATTCCCAGTCACCAATCTTGGGTCTTTCTTTGGTTGCATGTAGACCATTGTTTTCTCTCTCCTTAACTGTTCATTTGCACACAACAAACTGAAAGGCTAGGAATGTCCTGTAAAGGAATTTTTTTTTTTTTTTCATCCACGGTGAGGCCCAACGGATCATTTTTATGGATAACTGAACCATGGGCCTCACTCGAATAAACTGAAACCCAAGTATACTATGTAAATCCTCACCTACTCGTCAAGAGAATCTAATTCCACAAAGGAGAAGAAATCCAGCAACTACCTCAACATCTGCATATATCCCTGGAAAGGATAAGCAACCCTCGTTGAATAGCACCATCTTTTTCGAATATTTGTAGACTTTGGGGTTTATAAGGACAAGTTCCTCTCCTACACCACGTTCCCCAGCAGGATTAAACACCAGAAGTTGAACATTGATTCCTACTTGGGGTGCTGAGAGCCCAATGCCATCAGTTCTGTGCAAAAGGAGCCAACAAATATTGTTCGCACTCATGTGAATATCAAGTGTTCTTCATAAGCATAATGCAAAATTGAAACAACCAAAACTGTGAGTCGTGACCACGAAATCGTTCATGCAGTTCATATCTCTGTAATTTCGTTTATAGAATTGCTACTGCACAGCTGCCTCATCAATGTACATGTGGAAAACATCTTTTGGTGATCAAGGCTGTTGATCTGGTGGGCCACCACATGATTAGGCCTATATCCCAAGGCAACATATTTAATTCGGTTAGCATCCAAAAAATGGCCTGCAGAAGGGATACTTAGAACTTAGAGCAACAACCCACATTCACCCATGACAACAAGATGGTCAAAGTGGTCCAATCAGACAACCACCGTGAACGTTGAGTTATAGCCCAATGGCCCACCAGATCAACAGTCCCAATCGCCACACCTATTTGCCACAAGTACTTCGAGGCGGAATCTGTGCAGAACTAACGACACTGACAGAATCATGATATTACCCTTTAATAAACACACTTGGTGTAATTCTCTTCCTGGGTCCAAGAATCAGAGCTTACTTGTACATAACATCAAACATCTCATCAACTAACTTCTTCAGATTCTCGTCGAATATAGTAATTCGCTTGTTTCTCGCTCTAAGTATGGGATCCGGATATTCCATGATCCTCAATGGTGACTCGAAGTGCAGATCGGAAGCTACAACAACCATAACAGAATTGTGACAAATCCAAAAGTTTTTGTATTTCAATAGCTACATATGCAAGTTTTGATGGGAAATGCAACCTGAGCACAGCGTACCAATTTCCTTATCAGATTGTGCTGCACTGATATTCATGATCTGGACCGATCATTGGGTGGGTTCCACTGTAGAAAAGCAATTGTAGCATATCCCGCTGATTGGAGATCCCGTCCATTCAATTTGTGGACATTTTCCCATTTCAATGCTGATTGTTCCCAATATTCTTTTCTGACACCCATTTGGAAGTCATCAATTTGGCAGCTACGATCCTCCACCACTGTGTGAGTTTTCTACCTTGGCCAATCCACAGTCAGACCCTCCCAATGATCAGCCATGATCGTGGGCCATTGCGCCACATCTCAAAATTGAGCAAGGTGCAGCGGATAAGGAAATTTGCATGATGTGATCAGGTCAGGTTTCCCCAAAAATACTGATGAAAATAAAGTTTAAACATCTAGACCATGTCCATTGACTGGTGCAATTTGGAGATGATCTAGATTGTTCAATTACTGAGCCACTTCTTGGATAACCACTAGCCTGAAAATCACACTATTAGAAGTCTGATGCGACCAAATGACCACACAAGCCAATTGATCAAGATTTGAATAAAGGGCCCACATCTCACACGTGCACGCTCCACGCGTGTGCACAAGAAATATGCCCACTTTCCCTTTTTAAGCCATCCCTACTTTTCATTTGTAGGCAAATCTCTACATTAGGAAATATCTTTATTTTCCATTTCTTTTAAATCCCTACATTACACAGTTTCCTTTGATATCTTTATATTGGGCAATAAGTAATTTTAGATTCTTCTTATTTAAGTACTCTCTTAATTAAGTGGTTGCTTATTTAGGTAGTTTTTGAACTAGCTAGGAATTCTATTTTTAGATTCCATGGATGTTATTGCATATTATAAGGACTAATTATAAATAAGTCCTATGGCCCATGGAATAAGATAAGTTGAATAATATTCTCTTTTATGAAAATTTTCTGATTTTCTCTACGGTGGCTGTTGAAGGGGGGGAAGTAATCTCTAGTTCAAGACTAGAGGACTGTTGAGCTTGCTCACAGTCTTACATTCGCGGTCTCTAGCATTCGGCTAGAGGATTGTTGGATCATTTCCCAAATAGCCACACAAACTGATTAATCAAGATTTGAAAAAATGCCCACATCTCACTCGTGCACACTCCGCACGTGTGCACAAGAAAAATGCCCACTTTCTCTTTTTAGGTCATCCCTACTTTTCATTTTTAGGCAAATCTCTACATTATGAAATATCTTTACTTTATATTTCTTTTAAATCTCTACATTAGGTAGTTTCCTTTGATATCTTTATATTAGACAAAAAGTAATCTTAGTACTCTCTTATTTGAGTGGTTTCTTATCTGGGTAGTTTTCTATTTTTTTAGATCTTGGCTAGCTTGGAATTCTATTTTTAAATTCTATAGCTTTTATTGCAGATTGTAAGGACCGATTATAAATAAGGCCTATGGCCTATGGGATAAGATAAGTTGAATGATATTTCTTTTGAGTAATTCTCTTATTTCTCTACAGTAGTCGTTGAAGGGGGGAAGGTGATCTCTAGTTTAAGACTAGAGGACTGTTGAGCTTGCTCACAACCTTGCATTCACAGTCTCTAACATTTGGCTATAGGATTGTTAGATCTTTTCCCACAATCTCATTCTTTTTTTTCTTTGATCAATTTGCTTCCCCTTTCAGGGTTTGCATCAAATTGGTATCAGAACAAGTTCTACTCTTGGGAAACTTAAAGAATGTAATTCTCTCATCCCATTCCTATCCTTTCATCTTTTTCCATTCCTCAATCATTCATCTTCTCTTTTCTTTTGTTTCCCTTTTCCCTTCCCAAAATCACCAAACCTTAAATCATGCCTTTTCCTTTTTTTCTCCAAACCCTAATTGTACCAAAAAATTAGAAAAACCTTATTTATATTCTCTTCCAACCCTGCCATATCCTAATCCCATTCCAACCCATTGATTCCTTGCCCTTTCTCTTTTCCTTACCAAAAAAAAAAAAAAAAAAATCCCAAACCCCATAACCCTCATAAGTCATAACCTTAGATATAGAGTCCAAGCCTATAGTTCAGCTCAGGCTCTTGTTTGAAGATGTCATGGATAGGAAGATGTTCATATGCCTCGTACAATTATCCCCATCCAGACTTTCCTACCCATCCATACTTATCGCGTTATTCTTATCTAGCTCATTCTGACTATCAAGATCATCACCCCTATCGTCTCGAGTCTCACCCATCTTCATATGGGTCTTCTAGAGATTCCTTTCAATAGACCTCCAAATGCTGTGAGCAACAACAACAACCACATGTCAGCTACTCAAAAGCATCCCAATGCATGAAAAAATCAATGCTGGCCAAGAATGTTCAAGAGACATGGGAATAGAATTTGCAGGAAGTCAAGAAGGAGATTGAAGCATTCAAGGAAGATATTGCAAATGAAATCAAGGAGTTGGTGAGAGCTTGCTTTGAGCCATTGATTGAACCGGAAAAGCTTTATGGGCTTCAATCTATTTTATCTAGCGTTCCAAGGAATGACATGGTTATAGATAGTGTGGCAACCGAAAAGGAATCCTCCTTTAGATTGGTTGATGGATCAATGCTCAGATCAGAGGAAATTCAAGTAAAACAAAAAGATGAGCTGACAGATGATCCAATTAAAGAGACTGAAGGTTTGACAGATATGGATGATCCGATGATCAAAGAGATGGATAATGCTACAATCATAGCAACAAACTCCATAGAGGTCAACAAAATAGTACCATCTCGACATCAATCAAGGTATGCGAATCGGAAGCCAACTGTGACCAAGAGACCACAATCGACATCTAGAATGTGGAGGACCAACGAGAAGCAAAGGAAAAGATAGTGTGTGTTTTAACACCATACTATGCAACAGCTACCCGTTAGGCGTGCAGGTCTCCACCATCAATTGCTAGCGAAGTAGAAGAAGACATGCTACAAACGAGGATCTTTGCAGGAGATTATGACTACCAATTTAAACTCAAGGGCAAGTTTTTTTCAAAGCCGGGTGCAATTGATGCAACCAAATGGCCACACAAGCCGATTGATAAAATGCCCACATCTCACACGTGCACGCTCCGCACGTGCACACAAAAAAATGCCCACTTACCCTTTTTAGGCCATCCCTACTTTCCTTTTTTAGGCAAATCTCTACATTAGGAAATATCTTTACTTTCCATTTCTCTTAAATCCTTACATTAGGTAGTTTCCTTTCATATATTGACATTAGGCAAGAATAAATTTTAGATTTTTCTTATCAAGTACTCTCTTATTTAAGTGGTTTCTTATTTAGCTAGTTTCCTATTTTTTTCAGATCTTTGCTAATTAGGAATTCTATTTTAGATTCCATAGTTGTTATTGCATATTGTAAGGACTGATTATAAATAAGGCCTATGGCCTATGGAATAAGATAAGTTGAATGATATTCTCTTTTATGAAAATTCTCTACTTTTCTCTACGATTGCTGTTGAAGGGGGAAAGTAGGACTGTTGAGCTTGCTCACAGTCTTGCATTCGCAGTCTATACCATTCAGCTAGAGGATTGTTGGGTCTTTTCCCACAATCTCTTTCTTCTTTTATTTGATCTATTTGCTTCCCCTTTCGGGGTTTGCACTAAGTTCATGACTAACAGATCCACCACTCTTATATATATATATATATATATATATATATATATATATATATATATATATATATATGTGTGTGTGTGTGTGTGTGGAAAAATGGTAATTTCACTTACGGGAAGCGACTTCATCTTCTCTGGAAGAAAACCCTCGCTTGACCTGCGCCATGACTAGAGATTTGGAGGGAGTTCTCGTAGAACAGAGGCGGAATTTGGAGGGGAAATGGTGCGTGCTGCGCACGTTAGCGGCGAGCCTAGTTTGTCGGGAGAGGAGAGGGAGGAGTGCGTGGGATAAGGGCGAGCTTTGGAGCCATGTAGCAGCGGCGCTGGCCATTCCCCTGAGAAACGGGGTGAGGAGGATACCAGAGGCGATAATGGGGAAGAAAATGTCCGAAGGGAATGCGGTTTAGCAACACGAGCGCCGTGGCACACGTGTACGTCGAGGAGGTACCTTGGTTTAGCGTAAAAATCGGCCTGGCCCAACCATCGGTTTTTGGACGGCCGGTTAACCGTTTTCCCAACCGTCCATCCTGCGCACGTGTTGTAGAGGGGAAAGATCCCATGCGTTCGGATGCATGGTAATTAATTACCGTACGTCCGAATTGTGTGGGACACACCTGTTGGGTTTATGTAGAATCCAAACTGCGAATCCGGCGAGCCTCCGTATGTTCACTGTACATTTCAAGAATCATCCCGATGAATGACTTGGGTGGGCCACGGGGAGCAACGTATAGGTGCCCCTAAAACCTATATATTCACGTGGTGTGGCCCACCTGAGTTTTGGAATATCTTCAGTTTTGACATATCCTTTCATGCTTGACATATCCTTTCATGCTGGTTGGGATCGAATGATGACTCGGTAAGATGACTCGAACGAGGCGGTTCCCACTTTCCATCTAGAATCTTCTATGATCGGTGTCTCTCGATTGTTGGGTTTGGTGTGGGCCACCTGAGTTGCGGATTAGTCTTGATGGTGGGGTCTGGGCCTAACATGGAGAATGGACGGGTTGGATGTCACCCATGCATTGCAGTGGGCCATGCAATTCGAACACATGCAATCATTTCCCACCATTAAATGGAGGTCGTTTGGCTGCACATGAATTATGTGGGCCCGCCGTGATGTATGTGTCTTATCCACACGGTCTATACATTTTATCGGCTCATTTTAAGGCAGGATAAATAATAATAATAATAATAATAAATAAATAAAATTTAAAAAAAAAAAAACTTAAGTAGACCACACTATAGGAAAAGGTGGGAGTAATGACTCCATATTATTATCGGGAAAAAAAAAAAATTTCTGTTTCGCCATTTATCTTCTTACCTTATTTCTTCTTTTATTTAAATATTAGGAGATAAATCCTACGTTGCCAATGGGATGAGAAGAGAAAGTATTCATATAAAAATAGTTCACTTAGGGAGTGTTTAGATTTTAAGTTACTTAAGATACTTATTCCTCGAGTAGCTTATTTTAGTTTTAATTGTTGAACTGGAGTAATTAAGTAATTTTAAGTAAAAAAGTTATTTATAATTGACCTTAAACCAGACTTATTGTTGACACCCTACCCAGGCCAGCAATTTGATTGGAACTTAAAACCTAACCTTAACCTTAAACCATACCTAAGCCATTAAACCTACCCAAACCTTAGTTAAACCCAAGCCCTAGTCTAATATTAGTCATCTCCAAGCTTAAGCCAAGTTTTAGTCACTTTTCGAGCCTGAGCCAAAACAAAGTCATTTTTAAGTTAGAATTGTTTTTAAGCCATTTTCGAAGCCAAAATGATATATCTGAGCCTTTAGCTACCAACTAAGCCAATTGACCAAAGTACGAGATGAAAGCAAGAGGCAGCGGTAATCGAATTTTCACTCCTTCTCATAATATGTGCCTCAAGTCACAGATATTGCTCATATGGGGAGACAGCTGCTCTACTACCCTATTTACCCCTAGACTTGCATCTATTCATAGTTTTATCAGGTCGCATCAACCAACAGTGATGTGACATATGGCACCCTCTTTCTTTCAAGCAATCACAAATCAATACATAATTTTTAATCCTCTATAACCCTTTTAATTACAAGAAAACTAGGAGAGGGGCTATAAATACCCCTTTCCTCTCTTCATTTCTCATGAACACCAACCAATAGTCAAGAGGGGAGGGAGAGTGAGAGAAAAAGTGAGAGAGTGGAAAAGAGATTGAGAGTGAGAGGGAAAGTTGAGCTTGAGTGTTCAAAGTCTTCGTCTTTTTCAACCCCCTAGCCTCCTTCTCCTCTTCTCTCAGCCACTTAGCCTACTTAGGTCAACCCTCTTAAACCATCATAAATCCAAACTTTCTAGCCATGTTAAGTGCAAGCTTAAGATCATGCTAGCATCGCTAGCATTCATATTTCATCAATCGCATCATCACTTCCCTTCTTAACCCCCCTGCATCTCTAGATCACCATTGAATGCATGTTATGTGACTTGTCGGAACTCCATATCCTATCACATCATAAACTCATGGTAGCCTAGTCCCCTTGCATATCATTTTTTTATCATCACATTTCCTCTTAACCTCCATTCTTTTCTAAACATTCTCCGGACGTATACTCTGTGGCTTGCCGGAATTTCGGACCCTGTCACATCAGAAATCCGAATTTGCTTAATCCTATTTTCATACTTTGCATCCTATTATACATCCCTCCAAATCAATTCACCACACTATGTGGGTCCATTGCGCAGCTAACAGGGTGGGTGCATTGCATGACTAACAATTTTTTTTTACCGCTCTTATCAAGTAAGCTAATTCTACAAGTGGGCCCCACTAAAATGCGCTGCCTACATCCAGTCCATTTATAAATTGAGCCCCTACAATCCATTTCCCAGCTAGAGAGGGACAATCCTATAAGGGCTCTGTGGGGCCCACTATGATATACTTGTTTTATCCAATTCATCTATCAATTTCAGGGCACGAGGAAAAAAACGAGGCAAATTGAAGGCTTGAGTGGACCATACCCCAGGAAATAGTGGTGACAGTGACCACCATCGTTGAAACCTTCTTAGGGCCCATTGTGGTGTTTATTTTCCATTCAACCTCTTCGTAAGGTAACATAGACCTGACCTTGATGAAGGGAAAACATAAATATCAGTTTGATCCAAAACTTCCGTGGCCCCTACGACTAAGAGGTTTCCCGTAGCAGGCATTCAATCCTCACTGGTTCTGTGGCGTGGTCCGCTTGAGATTTTGATATACTTCATCTGTTGTCTCATCACCTAAAATGATTTGTCAAAATAGAAAGTGTTATGGGTAAATTTGGGATACTCAGCTTTTGCGTGGTTAAAACTATGCACGAGTGGAAACTGAGATCCTCTATCTTCGCGGTCAAGCGTTCGGTATTGGCTACGCCATATCACATAGCGATTGGTCACTTGCTAAGCCCGAGCGGTCGGCACTCTTCAGTGCTCGACCGACCTCATTACACCCAAGCAGTCAACATTAAGGAATCTATCGAGCCTTGGTGCTCATCTACTTCTTTATCCACAGGCGACCGTAGATGAGTGGACCTACCATCGACCACTATTCTCGACCGACCACTATTCTCCGAGCGTTACCAGCGCTACTCCTCAATCAATCAGGATTCTGTTACTATCCCGCAGGCCATGGGATTCACTTCCACGATTGATAAGAGAAATATCCGCATAATCCAGATGATCTCGCAACTTATCTCTAAATAAAGATGTATCCAGCTATAATACGTAAATCCATTATACGTAGATGTAGATCTCGACATAGTGAGAATCATACCCAATTACGGTAAGGATTCACATTATAAATATCCCTCCATACCATGATTTAAGGTACGCATACATTGGGCAATACAGAGAGTTATTCTTCTTTGATCATTCTACAGTCACTGACTTAGGCATTGGAGGGCCATTAGCCGAAACCACCGGTGGCCATCCTAACCTTTGGTGGTACTTGCAGGATCCCCAACCTTCGGATCTTCCCATCATCCTTCGAATCTAACGGCGGAGGCCCAAGTTGGTCCCTGAACAACATCTGGTGATGAGATTTACCGTCAACAGAAAAATAGTGTGGATAAAACAAATACATCGCGGAGGCCCCATAAAACCACTTATAGGACCGTCCATCTCTGGCTAGGTCATGCTGGAGATGCAGTACCCAATCTTTGGGAACGGACTAGCTGTCGTTCAAATAACACCTTAGTGCATGTTACCCTAGCCGTGAGGGGCCATGTTGATGTATTTTTTGCATGTCTATGTTGTTCATCTCTTTTTCCATCTCATTTTAGAATGCGATCCCAAATGTTAAAAGGTTCCAAATCTCAGGTGGGTTCGAGTCCTTGCCTCATTGGTAGACTGGACAAAAAAAAAAAAAAAAAATTCCAAATCTCAAGTGGACCATGCCACTTGAAAATAGTAATGAATGACCATTAAAAACTTTTGTACGTGGTTGGATGGTAGATAAACATTACAAAAACCTTACAATGAGCCTTTTGAAATTCATAGTGGCCATGCACTGAATCACACCTTTCATGTGTCATGGTCCACCTGAGATTTGGATATGCTTAATTTTTGGGACAACGTACTAACATGAGCAAGAGAAACTGATGAACAGCATAGATATACAACATATCGTGGCCCCCACGGCAAGGGTAACACCCACTAATGCTACCCGGTAACACCTAATCCGGTCCCCCAATCCCCACCCCGTCCTACCGTGTGGAGCCGCTACAATTCACCACCCACGTCCATCCGTAGGGCGTGGATTGGACTGCTACCCCTGCCAGAACCGAGGTAGAGACTGACGTGCCTGTCAGGGATTTGTGGGGTCCACCGTGATTTACATGTTTGATCCATGTCGTTCATCCATTTTGACATATCATTTTAGGGCATGAGCCAAAAATTGAGGCACACTGAAGGCTCAAGTAGACAGTATCACAGGAAAAAGTGGGGATTGAATCCTCACCGTTGAAAACTTCTTGGGGGACACAGAAGTTTTGGATTAATTTGATATTTATGTTTTACCTTCCAACAGGTCTATGTAACCTTATCAGCAGGTTGGATGGAAAATAAGCATCGCGGTGGGCCTGAGGAAGTTTTCAACGGTAGGAATTGAATCCCCACTCTTCTGAGTGGTGTAGTCCACTTGAACCTTCAATCTGCCTTTTTTTTTTTTTTTTTTGGCTCATGCCCTAAAATGATCCTTCAAAATGGTTGGACTACATGGATAAAACATATAAATCACGGTGGACCACACAGATCCTCTGACATGCTTGTCTGTCTATACCCAAGTCCTGGTGGACCACACTGATCCCCTGACATGACCACGCCAGGTTCCCATTACTATTTGATGTGACCCACTTGAGCTTTGGATCTTCCTACTTTTTAGAGTCATACCTTAAAATGATCGTATAAAATAGATGGACGGAGCGGATAAACGGATATATCATAGTGAGCCTCTATACATGTCTGCCCGGACGATAATGCATCTGGGAGGGGGCAAGACGCAATCCGCATCCTTCAAGATCACCCACCGTCTTAAAAATGAAGCCGGTATAGAAAAAGTGGGTCACAACACGGGGAATAATTGAGGTGGGCCACACACGTTAAAACCTTTTAGATTGTGCGTGGGCCCAATGTGTTCAATCTTAAAACTCAATTGGGCCTGGCCACGTGATTTTAAAAAGTTCTAGACATGATTTTTCATGATATGGCCCGTTGGAATGTTTGGATAGGCATGAGTGATGACATCAGGCATCATGAATAATGGCATGGATTGATAGTGGCATGACTCAACAATCGATGATAAAAACGTTGCAAGGAACATGCTTCCTGCTGAATGACACATCTCATTGACCTCCTGGACGAAATAGTTAATGTGCAGTGACCACAACACCCAATTTCCTTGGGCCCACCTTGTATTATGTGTGCCATCCAATCCATCCATTGGGTGAGCAACCACTTTGGACGGTTCATGAAAAATGCGGATTTCTCAGTGAGCCCCACCATGATGTATGTGTCCACTTTGGAGCCCGTGTTTCAATAATCCAGACCATTGGACACTGTCCACGAATCAGAGGTGAGGATTGTTTATCCAATCTAATTCTGCGCGTGTAACTTAGATAGAGTGGGTTCCACAATTTAGTTCGTTTAACCAGGGGTAATGCGTGCCACGTATACAATTTCTGAGTGCCTGTGCATCAAGCGCTACACCCTGCAAGAGTATCAAAGACCTCCCTGTTTCAAAACAGGAAACGGCCTACCCGCGCAAATGCCACGACTCGAGCTAAACGAGGGCGCGAATTAGGTGTTACACCGGGAAGGCGGGAACAGCTTAGTGGGTGCTACCCCTACCATATGGTATACATGGATGATATTTTATATATCCACGCTGTCCATCCTTTTCTACAGCCCATTTTACAATGAGGTTCCAAAAATTATTTAGATCTAAGTCTCAAGTGGACCATACCACTAGAAACAGTTTCATTGAGTGCTCCACCATTAAAAATTCCAAAGAGCCCATTGTAAGGTTTTCGTGATGTTTATTTTCAATCCAAGCTCTTGATAATATCAATAATTTCTTTATGAAGGGATATTATAAATATAAGATTGATCTAAAAATTTTATGGCTCACAAAACGTTTTTAATGGTTATTCATCACTTTTTCTAGTGTTATGGTCCACCTGATATTTGTATCTTCTTACATTTTTGTATCATATCCTAAAATGATATGAAAAAATATATAAACGGCGTAGATATAAAAAAAAATAGATCAAGAGGGCCCCACACGGTTAGGGTAACACCCACTAAGCTGTTCCCAGGTAACACCTAATTCGCGCCAAACGAGGGGAGCTGATTAGGTGCGGCTCCGGCCTCACCCAAGACGGTGAGGTCCTTACTGTGGGGGACATCTTGATGTATTTATTCAATATCCACACCGTCCATCCATTTTTTCAGATCATTTTACATATTAATCACAAAAATGAAGAAAATCCAAATTTCAAATAGACCATATTATAGGAAACATTGGTGATTGAATACTTTACAATTAAAAACTTCCTAAGGCCCATCTTAATGCTTCTGTTGTTTATTTTCCATCCAACCTGTTGATTAGGTCACACAGACCTGGATGAAGGGAAAAATTAAGTATCAGCTTGATACGAAACTTTTTAAAACCATTAATAGCAAATCATCACTGTTTCCTACGGTATAGTCTACCTGAAAAATTGAATCAGCTTCGTTTTTGGGCTTATACCCTAAAATGATCTGAAAAAACGTATCAACGGTGTGGATATAGAATACATCCATCAAGGTGGGCCCCATGTTCAGGGCCGCACCGTCTTGGTTGAGGAAGGGGCCGCAACTAATCCGCTCTCTTAGACGACAAGAGGGAGGGCGGGTATCCGTTTGATATTCCGGCTGTGTATGACGCTTGATGCGTAGGCACTCAAAAAATAGTATTAGTGTCATACATGAAGTCAAAATAAACCATCTAAATTTTCAAATTCACTGTATATTGGTAAAAATATCAAAATCATATTGGCTGAACATTCATAAATTCAGATTCGCGGACAATTTTTTTATTTAAGTACCAACATTGGATATTTTACATTTTAACTGTCCAATAAATGTCAACCAATTCAATAGTCAGTAGAGTAAATAAATGCAATTTTTATTTATTTATGACACATCAAAACTGAGCCCCATAAGAACATTTTTATCGAATTTATTATATTTTAGTCATGCAATTTCCAAGGATTCTGTAAGTGCCTGCGTATCAATAATCATACTCCGTTCGAGTATCAAAATTTTCTGAAAAGAAAGAAAAAAGCTTTGATGCTCTGGCAGAGTTATGGATGATACGCAGGCACTTAGAAATTACTAATAATTTGCATACATGGAATTTAATTATCCAAATTATGCTACGCAGTGTAGATGTGGCATGAACGGAAAGTTAAGATTATTTCATTATCTATCTGATTGGTGGATATTTATTGGACAGTTAAAATGAAAAAAATTCAGTGGTCCAAAAATGTTTCCACATATGAGGTTAGGATTGCTAAAACAATCTGATATCGGGACTGTGACTTGAAGCTAGGATAAGTCACAATCCAGTCGGTTGTATTTGAGTTAATATACGCCAAGTGTACAATTGCTGAGCGAGTGCGTGTCAAGCGTCATACGCTGCATGAAATCATACCACTCCTTTGAAAAACCAGTGCATGAAATCTATCACTCCTTTGAAAAAACAGAAATGCGCTCCGTGGTGTAATCAGATTAGATGGTGTGCCACACACCACCCACACCACTGACCTCAGTAGTGTGTTGACGTCATCAAGTTCTGTGGGCCCACCACGACGTATGTGCTACATCCACACTGTCCATCCAATTTATGTAATCATTTTAGGCCATGGGCCTAAAAATGAAGCAGATCCAAGCTCAGGTGGACCACACCAAAGAAAGCAGCGAGACAATGATGCCATGTTGACACCTTCTTAGGACCATAATGCCGTTTATTTGCCATCCAATTAGTAAGGTAAAAAATAACTAGATGAATGGAAAATACAAATATCAAGCTGTCCTTAAGAGCTTTTTAACTACAGGTGTTTAATCTGCACTGCTCACTTTAGCTTTGGATCTGCCTCATTGTTGTTCCATGCCCTAAAATGATCTTGAAAAAGGACTAACGGTGTGGATATAACACATACGTCATGGTGGGCCCACATAATTTGGTGACGTCAACACACCACCGAGGTCGGTGGTGCGTGGCACACCTCGCATCCACTTCCTCACCAATTCGCTTCCCTCATCTCCTGCTTATCCTGACGAAGGTCACAGTACTCGAAAAAAAGAAAAAAAAAAGAAAAGAAAAAAAATCGAAATCCTTCTCAGGATCTCTGTCCATAAAAACACGATATCCTGCACTGCCAAACATGCCACTATTCCTAATCTCCTCAGCCTTTTCCTCTTCCTTCTCTTCTCATGGCAGAGAAAGACCTCCAGACCGTAACAAGGAGAATCGCCTCCATTTCCAACCACCTTGTCCTTCCTCTCTCTTCATCTCCTTCATCTCCTCCTTCCATCCAACGCTGCAATGCTTCCATGGACGACAGTTACCACCGAATCCACGGTGAAGTGCCGGTGCACGCACCGTCGTGGCGGATCATCGCCACCGACGATTCAGGGAAGGAGTTTACGGACATTATCTACGAGAAAGCGGTCGGAGAAGCAATCGCGAAGGTATGTTGTTCGGTTCGATCCTCTTCTCCTTTTTTTCAAAAAAATTAATCGAAAACGCGGTTTTGTTAGTGAAATTTGGAGTTATTTACTAAAATGCCACTGGAGAAGTGATATCATAGTTGGAAATTCGGCAGAGTTATTTATGAAATCGTCACTTGGATCGGAGGTATGTTTGCGGAATTTGAAATTCGGTGGAGTTGTTTGTGGAAATGCCACTCAGTACAAAGTTATTCATGCAAGTGCCGTTGGAGAACCGGTTGCCCTGGTAGAAGATCAGTGGTTTTTATTTGTAAATCTTCCATCGGATATGGATTTATTTCGAAAATGCCACTGGAGAAGTGATTGGCAAGAAGGAATTCAGAGTTGGAGTTTTTTCCTATTGAAAATGTTGCAAAAATTGAGCAGAATATCTACACCTCAATGTTGCTAATGACCAATGGTGATTTAATGGTTAGTGGCATCTACACCCCAATTTTGGTAACGACCAAAATATCTGAAATCAAACTTAGTTTCATGTTAGAAATGGAGGGAAGAGGGGTAGCACGGCAACCCCTAGTGGGGCCACCGCTAGGCCCCCTCCCTCCCCCCTCACATCCATTCACTCTTCTCTTTTTCAAGGAAAAGCTGCTCTTCCAGGCAAACACCCTTCCCTTTTTCAAGGAAAAAGCTGCTCTTCCTTGGCAAAAAGGCCACTCTTAACTGTTTTAAGGAAAAGCTGCTCTTCCCTGTTTTCGGGAAAAGCCGAACTTCCCTATGGGGGCTCAATTGCTAAACAAAACCAGAACGCAAGAGAAGATCTCAGCCGAAGCAATGCTTGAGTTTCTGAAACAACGATTATTCCTTTCCGCCCAAATCGCCCATAGGACGGCCAAAAGAATAACTCTCCATTTTCTTTTTCCCAACGCCCCTCCAGAATCCTCATGCCATCCACAAACAGCTGGTCTATTGATTTGGGCATCACCCACGCTTCACCAGCCAGTCTGAAGATACTCCACAAAAGGTCAGAAACGAAGGGACAATGGATAAAGATATGGGTAGTTTTGCAATATGAGTTTGGTAATCTCAAGTGTGGATTATGATTCACAGAATTTTGAAGAGGCCTTAGTTGATATCTTAAAACCAGATAGGTTTGGCTTGTTCTAAAAATGGTGGATTGCACTAGGTCATGCATACATTATACTACCTCCACCACCATACGTTTTCACACTGGAAATGGGAATCCTATCAGAGGTTGATAGACTTAACTTAGTTTGCTGGTGAGGTTCTGATGCATTGGATCTTTGCAAAACTACTTCTGGAGACTATGTGGAAAATGAGGACTTGCCCCTACAACTAACTGTACAACACTTTTTTTTAGCCTTTAGGATTTTACTTTCCAAAATTTCCCTTGAAAGTACTGTTTATTTTCCTGGGCAAAAGTCTTGTAGAGAAGGGTTGTATGTTAGGTCAATAGTAATCGGTTCTTGTGGAGATATTCTAAGGCTTTTTAAAAGCATACATTACAATGGTTCAATGTGCATAAATTAATTGCAATGATGCAAAAGGAGACTTGATGAATAGACAAGCCTAAAAGTACAAACATGTAGAGACCATGTGGAAAGAATACCTCAAATGTTAGTAGGTGAATTTGCAGAGCATGTCCAATACTGGACCATTGTATAATTACCCAGAAAAAAGGAATATATAAGCAGGCAAACCCTTCAGAAGATATACCAATATTCCAGAGTGCCATATGCATTAGCAATCTATGGCCATACCTTGGCCATATCTATATCTAGCTGCTGCTCAACCCTAAATTGTGCGCAAGGCTTTGATATTAGTTATTTCCTATTCTATATATCATTGTGTATATGTTTATTGCAGAAGGTGCGGATTTGGGGTTTGATCATAGTTTATTCCTACCGTTGTTGGTAGATATTTGTGAGCAATTTTCTGTCCACCCATTATTCATAATGAAGATTTGTCACATTTTTTTCTTTTCTTTTTAAAGTATGAATCTGTATGCTGTTGTTTGTAGTATGTAGATACTCAACTATCCTTTGTTGTTGATCATTGCTCTAAAGTGTAGATTTAGAGAGTTCACAACTTGTTTCTTTTTCCTTTTTTTTCCCCTTCTTTTTGTAGATTACAATCAATCGACCAGAGAGAAGGAATGCTTTTCGTCCACAAACAGTTAAAGAGATGATGCGCGCGTTTAATGATGCTAGGGATGACAGTTCTATAGGAGTGATCATCCTCACAGGGAAGGTACTTCATGGCATTGTTCTTATTTCAGTTCTTGAGGACCTTGTGTCTCAGTATAGTTGAGCTCTCTTTAGGTTCTCATCAATCCTTCAGTGTTTTCTTAGCCTAGACTGCATATTTATCTGCATAAGCACTGTGCTATCTGTTTGATTTTCTTTTTAATATATCTGTAAGTGCAAAGTTATTGATGATGAGCAACAACAATACGGTGACTCTATCGAGATAATGGACAAGCTGCATCACCACTCAAAGAGAAGGGCGTGAAACACCTTACTTAGCTAGGGTCTCATCCAACTCATTAACCTCCCTAGATACATGAGTAAAAGAGAGATTTTACTTTGTAATTGCACTAGCAGTAGAACGAAATCTCTATGGTTCCCGTGCATTCACTGAAGCTTTTATAATTTGCAGACTGTTAATTTTCTCATAGCCATGATATCCCAGGATTCTGGACTAGGTTTAGGATCAGGATTCAGGCTTCATGTAATTGTAATGGGAACTGCAATTTGCTTGGTCACAGAAAGTTATATTAATCTATAGCTGTTTTGTTACCTTGGTTCTATTTTGGCAAGGGAAAGGGCGGGCAGTGCTTCAGACTACACAAAGTTGTAACCTGTGACGGGATTGAGATCCACCTGCACGATCAGGAATCCTTCAACATGTGGATCTACCATGAATTTGTGCAAATATCTTACAAGTCGGGCTATCTATCAGGACCCAACTTGGCCTGTAAATAGGCAATTAAAACAAAAGATGCCAGTGGTTCCATTCTAAAAGAAAAAAAAAGTAATCAACCAGATGGTCAGTCTTGTCCCACTTATGCCATTTTTGTAGCGGGGGCCATCCTTGATGGCCCACCCGTTGAATGGTTCCAACTGCTAGTTGGTGGGCCCTAAGTGCCTTTCTGGGTCCAGCAACTACATTTTTTGTTGAGTTCCGCAGGGCGTGGACAATGAAAAGCGGTCCTCTTTAGGCTTTGGATCCATTCATTTTCTTTTCAATCTAAAAAATTGAAGATCTCAATATAGCATTTCACCAATCTGCTAAGGGAGCCCAAGTGCCCTTGTATTTTACTGTCTGCATTCATTTAATGGGTTTAAGATTGTTTTTATAGGGCACCAAGGCATTTTGTAGTGGCGGTGATCAGGCAGTAAGAGGCCCTGATGGATATGCTGATTTTGATAGATTTGGTCGTCTTAATGTTTTAGATCTGCAGGTATGGCCTTCATTCTATGCAAACCATGTCCCGCTTACATACCTCGCATTCTTATTGGCAATCTGTCATTGATGAAAACTGGATGCTTAGTTCCTTGAAGTGTTTTGGGGTCTTTTGCTTATATTTATTTCTTTGCTTCACATCAAAATAGATTGTTTGTGTGGTGAAGAACCATCTTATTTGTGTTTTACAAATTTGGTAAATTCATCATCATCTAAGCCTTATCCCAACTAATTGGGGTTGGCTACATGATTCCAAATAACTAAGTGGTTATATTCCATATGATTCATTTAAATGTTCAACTTCTAATCTCTTACAAAATACGGAATGGCTTTGAACATAGCTTTATATGCAAGTTGTGGTAACCCCCAAAGAATGGTTCTTGAAATACTGGGTTAATGCTTTTTTCAAAAATAATTTTAATGAGTAGCCCAATATTTATTGAAGTGAAGAAAGGGAAGAAGCAATAAGTTGCCATTGGTTACTGATCATGGGTTAACCTTACCTTCCTCCTTCCGCAAGAGCGGCAGCAACTTTGTTTGCCTCTCTAGGCACATGAAAGAAAGTTGCATTAAGAGTGAAACAAATTTTCCCTATTTCACAGATGGTCGACAGGAAACTAGATGGATCCTGGGCAGTGGAAGAAGCCCATTTAATGACATTCAAAGATTCTCCTTCAACAATTGAGGGGTCTACGCCATAATAATGGATTAACTTCTGAAGTGCATTTGAACTCTTGACTATTGCATTTATAATTCATGTAAGGGTAACCAATTACTGAATTACTATAACTTTTGCCACTTAAATATCAGTGGAACTATATTTCATACTAGAAATGTGATCCAACAGCCAAACCTTTTTTTTAAAGGAGATGATCTGCTTACAAGTGTTCTCATGGTATTTGCCTCTTAAGGAGCAGATGTCAGAATTCTCCTGCATCATCCTCTAATCATTTACATTTCTTCTTTATACAGGTACAGATTCGCCGGCTTCCCAAGCCAGTAATAGCAATGGTATAGACTTCTTTCCGCTGTGCACGTCCAGATCTAGTTATTCATTTGATTTTAAAATTGACACAATAACTTATCTTTCTTATTTCGACATCAGGTTGCAGGTTATGCTGTTGGAGGTGGACATGTATTACACATGGTTTGCGATTTGACAATTGCAGCTGACAATGCTATTTTTGGCCAAACAGGTCCAAAGGTGCTAGTTCTTTTATCTATAATCACTTGTTTGCTAGTCACTAGGTACGCTTACCGATCCAAGACTGGTTTGAGACACACAAAATGGCTTACTCATGTTACCATGTGATTGATCAGACTTCAATTGTTGACACTTCTGATTGATTTTTATAATTTATGGCTCAATTAGATCACTTTGTGCATTGGTATTTTATAATGCTTATTTGGGTTTTTACTATGTTATTGATTATATTTCAATTTATTGAAACTTACTTTTTTTTTTTAATAACTTTATGGATCATTTGCATTTGTATTCTTGATAACTTCTTCCAAGGGTTTCTCCTTTTCCTGGTAGTTTTTATTGTCACATTGGCCATTGCACAGAATTCTCCTCTAGAACAGATTTGAAAACACTTGTTCCTGATACTCCGGTTCCCATAGGACCAAAACTGCCATGGGTCCATATGGTTTTATGTTAATTCTGAACATGCAGATTTCTCTCCAATTGCATCCTACCATATTTGTTGAGTTAATTAATCTTGCTGTTGTCTTGCTGTTGCATATAGGCCGAGTAGGTTAACCAACTGTCCCTATTTACGTGTTGAGGAGAAGAAGGTGAGTTTTGGGAGAAGAAGTTTTAGAGAGCTGACCTTACCTTATTTTAGTAGACATAAGAAAACCCTGATACAATAAATGTATGGTGCCTGAGGAGCACCCAAATATACACTCTAACATTCCCCCTTTAGCTGGAGCATAAACATCAGACTATGCCTGCTTGCTCACAATATCACAAAGATGAGAAGAATGAAAAAGCCTTAGTGAGAATGCCGGCCAACCTGATCTTGGCAACGAACATGAGGATGTAGACAGCAACCCCGACAAGACCTTTTCATGAACAAAGTGACAATCGACCCTGATGTGTTTAGTTCTTTCATGAAAAATAGGATTTGAGGCAACGTGAACTGCCACTAGATTGTCACAACAAAGTGGAATTGGTGTAGAAACTTCAACTCAACCATCCTTACAGAGAGATCGAAGCCAGAAAACTCTGTTACCATGTTGACAAGATGAAAATGAGTTTTGGGAGGATGAAGTATTGGAGAGCTAATCAGCTTTCTAACATTATTTCATTAGACATGAGAAAGCCTAATACAATAAATGTATTGAGTCCTAAGGGAGCACCCAAATATACACTAACAGCATGGATAGTCGTTATGATGCATTAACTTAAGGCTGGTGCTGCTAATTAATTTTAAAGTGGCCTTATGTTTGCAGCTTCATTTTTCTTATTTGGGCAATCATAATCTTCTTAGGATGCTTAGCCAATAAATTGCCATGCATGTGACAAGACAAGCAGTTTTATTTTTATTTTTATTTTCGCAATTAGCTTAGACAAATTTATTTTGGGAACTGCATACAACTCTTTCTGTAAATATCCTCCTGAAGCTGAGCTTGCATTGAGGCCTATCTCTACTATATATAACCGTGAGTAGCGAAGCGGACAATTTTGCCCACGCAATTAGTTCTAGAGGAATAGTAAACTTTGAGATTGGATAGGACATTAGAAAAGGATTTCCAATAGAGGCCAACAGTTTTTAGGGAATTTTAAAAGTGTTGAGTGCTTATCAATGGATGGCGCAGATTTACCCACTCTGCATCAACAAGTGATGTTGAGCGCACTTTTTTTTTTTCATGCGAGTAACTTGCACCCTTTTCTCCCCTGCACCCACCCACTCCTGCGTGTAACTCACAACCTCTTTTGCACCCTTTTTTCCCCCTTACTTCTTTGCACCACCCCCCCCCCCCCCCCCCCCCCCCCCACACACACACACGCCACCACACACACACACACACACACGTTACACTTACATGTGCCAACCCATGCCACCATAAGAGGCTAATTTGAAGATACCCAATGTCTCTTTCTATGGATGGAGGTCTATATCATCATCACCATAGCTTTGTCTCAGTTGTTTTTGGGTCAGCTTTATTAATCTTGTTTCACCAAAAATTCCTTAGGTCCCATCTTTAGCAAGTGAAAAGGCCTTTATATCTATCCTCATCACCTCTCTATCCAATGTCCTTTCCTCCTTTCTGGCCCATCAACCCTAATCAAAGTTCTCTTCCTTACCCTTGCCATTGCTGGTTTTCTTAGCACAAGTTTGAACCATCTCAATTGGCTCTCCATCATTTAATCTCCAAGTGGGGCTACTGTAAGGTTGCTTGAATGACATCATTCTTAGTTCTATCCTTCCTATTCTTTCTAGACATCTCAAGATCTTCATCTTTTCCGCATTCATACTCTTCTTATGTTGCATCCTAAATGCCCAACACTCCACTTAATATGGGATAGCCAGTCAAACAGTTGAATTGTAAAATTCCCCTCATTTGTTTTTTAATTTATTTTGTGGTAGAAAATTCTCCTTGGTTTCATTGGCATGTGTTGATCGCATAGCACTTTAGAGGCGAGCCTGCTTTTTCCACCCAATTCTAATTATTTTGGGGAACATCCTCCTCTATCTCCCAAGTCCCATCCTTTGAATGGAGAAAAAAAAATCACTTCGAGGAATATCCTGGCTATTGATTTTAACGGGAGCCTTGCATCTATGACTGTTCTTGCTAAAGTTGCATTTGTAATGGTTCTGCTGATTTTTAAACCTGTAGATTCTAGCGCCTTGCTACACCTCCAATTTAGCATTGGCCTGCTCTGAGGTCACATCAATCAATACCATGTCATCAGCAAACAACACATACCGAGGGACCTCATCCTGGATACTAGCAGTCAATTCATCTATGACATTAACAAGTGCTGGTAGGAAGGTTTAGTGTCGTTTTCATAAATCTTTCGTGCAATGCTTTTTGCAGGTAGGAAGCTTCGATGCTGGTTATGGAAGTTCTATCATGTCTCGTTTGGTAAGCTACGGAATTGTTTGGGATGTCTTTCTTTTTTATCAATTTATATGTTATGTTTATTGCATAATCTATGCAGGTAATAGTTTTGTCTTTCTTTGGAGTTGTTTCACCAAGATTTGCAGCACTTTCGTCTTTTCTTTGCACTTTTTTCTCACTGCTTGTACTGTACCCTGTTAAGAAATTAAAAGGGATGTGTGGAGAGATGGTTAAAGATGAGATTGGCAAACAAAAATACTTGAAAAATATTTGAGTAGATTTATATGAATATAATGCCAATGCATTGTTTAGCAATGTGCTGATGGATGAGCTTGGATATTTTATTACTGATACAGACAGAAATTCCTGACTGCTGTATAGCAGAACTATGTTAAATATAGAACTGAGAACTGGATCTCTATGCTATAGTGGTTGAAGGTATAAATTACTTTATGTTTTTTTTCCCCCTCATCTTTCTTCCCAAAGGAAGAATACGCTTGTGTTGTATGGTGCTTGCCTTTTGTGACGGCACGGTCTAGGACTTGGTACGTACCAAAAATATTTTAAAAAATAAATAAAAGAAAAAGAAAAAGATACATAAAAGAAAAAGAAAAGCTGTTCTCCTTGCGCTTCCTTCCATGTGTGATTTCTGGATCCCACACATCACTTACCACACTTGTTTGTTGGTTGGGACCCCAAACATCAATGTTGTACCTTGGTATGTCACAGACATGTGGACCCCAAACAGCAATTACCCTGCTGAAAACTCCTTTTTCTCATTCTTCAGCCACCTGCTCTTTATCCTTAGATCCATACTTGTAAAATTTGGAAAGAATAAAAGATCATTCCTTTTGTAAGGGCATTTGTCTGAAAAAGAAAGTCTAAGACATTCAGGTCAATTCAACTTCCTCATCTTCTTAATTGCATTTTTGCAATTTGTGGAATCTGAGTATTCTTGTTGTTGCTTGTCCTAGTGAAAGGAAGTATCGTGCCAATATATTTTGACCCATTCCTGTAAATGACTGTAGAGAAAATCAGGTCTTGCACTGTCTTCTGAGTCTTGAGACCAAAAGGGATGCTTTTATTTTGTTAGTCAGCTAGATTGGAGATCCAAACATGCAAACTCGAATAGTATTACGTATGGGAAACATTGTCATTTTCAGCCATGTTACCCTGGTATGCCTTCAATATGGATTTTTCTCTTGAAAACAAAGTGTTGGAAATGCTGAAAACACCCACTTTGGAGTGTCTGGGTCACAAAGATAAGGGTGTTTATTTCAAACACGTCAACTTCTTTCGATCAAGTTCCTTCAAGGATGTTTACTAATCTTGCATGTCTATAAGGCGCACATACCACCACATGTGCCAACATAACAGAAGTTATGAGATCCATGTAGTCCATGAGGTGATCCCTACAATTTTGACTCCCTGTCAAAATGGATGGCTAAAACAACCTGGTGAAGTTACTTCAAGTCATCCATTTGTTTCTTAGATTGCAGATCACTTAAAGGGTGAACTGGGCTAATTCTTGGGCCAGAGCATCTGCATGGTGCGAAAACTTGATGGACGTCTATGATCTCACACCTGTGCGCCACATTGGCATTTGCGGTGGCATGTACATTGGCTGCCTTAGGCACACATGATTAGCAACTCTCCTCTGAACCTTAATCTGGGCTGGTTTAGCTTGTTCTACTGATAAATGTGAATATTTGGCATGGTTCTGGTCTTTTTTCCTTGACCTGACTATCCTTCATTTTCTAACTCTAGACATTCTTTCTTTATTATTAGGTTGGGCCAAAAAAAGCACGTGAAATGTGGTTTCTCTCACGATTCTACAATGCTTCTGAAGCTGAGAAAATGGGACTTGTCAACACTGTGGTGCTGGTAAGTTGCTGATTGAAGGGTAATTTTGCTACTCTCCCTGATGATGTCATATATAGAGATGCATGTCTTGATATAGTTCCATGCACACATTTGCAAGTTCCTTTTCTTTTCTTTTTTATTTTTAAAATTATTATCTTTCTTTTACATTTAATTCTCTTTGATATATATAGATAGGCATTTAGGCGCCCTTACCTGAGATTTTCAACTTGAAAAATGGCTATGCATTTGGGCCGGGTTATATCCGGAAAGCAATCGAGAACGGAAACATTTCCGCCCCAAAAATAAAATTAAAAAACATCCAAATTGCTTCTAGTTGGACCTGAAGTAGTACGGATGGAAGAACATCCTATCAGCCTCGAAATACAGAAACATCCAAACATATTCTAACATGCATATGCTGCCTGTGGTCAAGAAGATTCGAATCAAGTCAATCTTATCCTAACATAAGCTGTAAGAATTCACAACATGCTCTACAGGTAAGTTGGTGGATTGACTGATATTTCATGTTTTTTTGCTCTTCTACAGTTAGAAAATTTAGAACATGAGACGGTGAAATGGTGCCGAGAGATCATAAGAAACAGCCCAACTGCAATTCGGGTGCTGAAATCTGCATTGAATGCAGTCGATGACAGCCCTGCTGGCCTGCAGGTTCCTTTCTATCACTTTTTAAATAAGACCTAAGACCTCCTTTAGGCTGCATTTAGATGTCCCGAAGATTCAGGGGGAAAGATATTTTATTGCTATAATCAACATCTAGAAAGTTTCTGTAGGACCTGAAACAATCTGGATGCTGATATGTGGTGGAACAAAGAACCATCTGTTACCCTAAACATAAGTTCTTGAGATTTGGGATGCATTCAAACGCATCCAAAGCTCCAACTGACTAGTGATTTTGTTGGATGTGCAGGAGATGGCTGGCAATGCTACATTGATGTTTTATGGCACGGAAGAGGGAATTGAAGGGAAGAAGGCATACTTGGAACGTAGGCGCCCAGACTTTTCGAAATTTCCCTGGCGGCCTTAGGGGCTTTTTGGATTTGGGCAAAGTTGTGTCATGACAAGCTGCATATGTCCACGGTTTGTCAATGCACTATGGATAAGTAGTCATGGACACATGACTAATAGACCATGGATTGGGCGTCTTTGTTGGATAGGTGGAACTACTTGTCAATAACACTTGATGGTTTTAGTGCACATGAGGATTACATTTATTTGTATGCATGCGTGACATGTTCCAATGTGCCATGTGTGTGACCGTCAAGCATCCCACATGTGTAAATGTGCCACCATCAATCTTCAAGCGCTAATAATTATGGCACGGGTAATAGCGCCACCAATAAAGCTTTAAGTTCCCCACATGTGCCCGTATCCATTCCATCTATGTTCTAGGGTGTTTGACAAACAATGAACAAAACAACTAGCAAGCAACAACATGACCAGCTTAGCTCTAAAAGCATCATCTTGCTAGTTGTGACACAACTTTGCTGGAATCCATATAGGCCATTAATGTTACTTTCTGTGTTGTGTTGTGCTTTGTGGTTTTTCTGACCATCTCTCATGGTCAATATGTGCCTGCGAATGGTACTGTTGTCATCTAGACAGAGTACTGACTGGATATGTGTAATTTGTGTTTGGTTTCAATGAGTTTCTGCATTATCATTTCTGCATGTCATGTTGGTGCCTTTGGCAACCCGATATCTTACTGTTGATCTAATGAGCTTTTCTTTACATTTGGATTTTTTATTTTCTTTGAATATGATGTTTGCTAATGTAGACATTGGATCTGGGTCATTTTTCAATGGCTTTGCCTGGTTAGCTATTGAATCTAGGGTTGTGTTTCAATGACCTAGACCATTTATTTGATGGGTCTCCTCATGAACTGGGAATATGCCCAAAAGAAATGAAGAGTTCTCAAATTGGAATATTTCAACCATTGGATCATTCGACTCTTTCACTTTGAATATGGACAGTTGTGTTGATTTGTGGGCCATTGATAGGATCTTCCAATCTTGAATATTTTTATGGGCACCACTCATCCAACTGTTGCCCATTGTTGTGGGGTGCATTACGTAGATGGTTTGCATCATTGCATCACGATTGCAAGTCAGTGGCTGACCCAACATAAAAGGAAGTTTTAGTTCACCTCAAGGGATGATCTTTGTACTCCAGAAGCAATGAAAGTTACAATGCTCCTAGCACAGGGATGTGGACAATAAGGTGTCATTTGGCACCCCTGTATTTGGGTGTATTCAAAGATAATTGGGTGTAACTGCACCTTTTTGGTGTGTTTGATGCCATGTAATAGGAGGTGAATGAAATCGGTGGTAAATGTTTTTAAAAAATTATATAAAAAAATCCATTCTTTTGCTGTGAATTCAGCATGATTAGGGTGAAATGCCTTTTCTAGCTCTCCTTTTAAAGGCAGGAGAGTTGCATGAGTAATAAAGGTGTTGCCAGGCTACTAATTTGCCATATACATGGCATGCTAATAATTATCCGAAACAGTCCAATTATTGGTTGTAGCACTAAAATGACATTGATAGAATGATCTAAATTGTCAACAACTGTTGGTAATCTAAATGGGTAGTTAAAAAACCTTGGCAAGCTGCTCATTTGTCATCCTTATGTTTGTGGGCTGCCAGAGTTTAGAACTTCCTCATTTTTGGCCATAGTATACATTTCAATGGGCTTGTTATAATCATTCTCACCAATATTATATATGGACACTAATTTGGAATATTGAAATTGATTTAATTAACCCTTAAATTCAGGTTCTTGTGAATATATTAAAGAAATATGATGCCTTTCAATCGGGGCATCCAAACACAAGTTTTGAATTCCTTTGCATTTCGGGTACAAGCTATCAAACACAATTGGGGATTTTAATTTGCATGCATTCCATTGTCATTGCCATTTGAATCCCATTTCATTCCAAATACAAGCTCCTAAAAGGCTGACTAAACTGGTAGGCGACATCACTCTCTTTTATAATGAAGTTCAAACCCTTACACCCACACCTTTGGGACAGTGGTAGACTGAGTCGAGATAACCTCGTTTCAACACTTAGGTCTAAGTATCAAATACCAACGCGGGGGTGGCTAACATTGCAGGGTGGCTAGCAGTGGATGCGTGTGCAATAAGTACTAACCCACAAAAAAAACTCTCAGTTCCAGCGAGAAATCACACAATAAACCAGCGGAGGATGCAGATGCTACCCTTCAGCCTTCAGTTTGTGCAAACATGGCCCATTGATTAGTCATCCACACCGTTCATTTGATGACCCCACTTACAATCCGATTCCTGTATAAGTTATATCCCATGTTGAAGAGGATCGAAACAGAAAATGATTCTATACCTACTCACCAGGTAAGCCACACTGGCACCAAATAAATGGACAGTTTAGAAAAGAGAATTGATCACATCCACAACTTGTACAACCGTACCATCTTTCCCACCAGCATACTACCTGTATAGGAAATCAATACCATGAAAACGATGGCCCACGATCAAGGTGATCCACTCATGAAGGGGGCCACACCATTTTGTTGTCGGTTGTCCATTTATTCCAATGGTGGCGCCCACCTGATGAGAGCTGACCTGGCTGATTTTTATGCTGGTGATCTTGGTGCCTGCAGGTGGTCCGGGAAAGACGGTACCTTGATTGTGGTTGTACTTACTTAATCCACGGGTTGGATAGCATACACATAATAAGGTGGGCCACACACAGGCAATAGTGTAGAGGTGAATAATTCTTCGCGCAGGAGATGGTATTGGTCATATTCCACGAGGACTTACCCCTTGCAGTGGTGTGGTCGTCTTCAAGGGTGGCTCCTATGTCTCACTTGCTTTCCAGCTTGGCACAAGTAATGGCCATCCAAACTGCTTATAAGGTCATTTTTACCGAGATAAACTGAATAAACAAAAACTTAGACTAGTGCTAAATTCTATAGCCATATGAATGTTTCAATGGTTGTCACGTCACTAAATCTGCATGGTTTCCTCTTGTCTGGCTCACTTGAGTTTTGAATTTGCTTCAATTTTAGTCTCATGTTAAAAAAATAAACAAAATAGATGAATGGGATAGATTAATAAAAAAAATCACAGTGGGTCCCACTTAACTTCCTTGGGCAGAATAAAGAACATTGCACAGTGGATTGACATAAAGCATAAGATAAAACATAAGGTGGGAATTCTACATCCCACAAGCATCTAGCTAAAGACGGATGGTCATGTCATAATCTATATGTTTTATCCACGCCGTCTATCTATTTTGGCCGGAGCCCAAAAGGAAGGCAGTTCAAAGACTCAACTGGACCACACCACATAGGATTGAACTCTTGCTGTTGATAACTTAGGCCCCATAGCTCCGCCCTTGCTGGGTACCAAGATGTATGGTTGTATATACATGCTCTACATTTTTTTTCCTACTTATTTTAGTCCATGATACTAAACTTGAAGCACGTATGAATATAAATTTCAGGTGGACCACACCATATGAATCAGTAGTAATTTGACCATTAAAAACCTGTTGTGAGCCAGAAAAGTTTTGGATCAAGCTGATATTTATTTTTTCCTTTCATCGATGTCTTCCTGAGCCCAAACCAGAGATGCAAGTGAGATCATATGGTAGGGCCCACCTTGATGTATTCATTCAGTATCCATGCCGTCTGCCTGTTCGCTAGATTATTTTAGGATATGATCCCAAAAGATGAAGTAGATAAAAATTTCAACTGGACCACAGTACATGAAAGGTTTTTAATGGTTAATAACCACTGTTTAGTGTGGTGTGGTCCACCTGAAATTTGTATATGCTTCAATTTTATTACCATGGACTAAAATAAGCTGGAAAAATAGATGAACGGTGTGATATACAATGCACACATCAAGGTGGGTCCTACGGTCAAGATCTCACCCACATTTTTTACAAGCCCCACGAAAGTGGGACCCACCAAGATTAAGGGCTTCATGATGGCATCTTTCACAACGTAGATTAGATTGGAGATGGTTGCGATGATGGTGGGGCCCACCGTGATGTTTGAGAGAAATCCAATCCGTCCACAAGTTTGGACATGTCACTTTACTTAGTTTACCAAAAGATGGGGAATATTAAGCTCTCAATTGGCCCACAATCCAATAAAATTTGGACCGTTAAAGGCCACCTTTCGACCTATTCTAGCTGTGGGACCCATCTATGCATTGGATTAGCCTCTACTTTGGCTCTACACTCTAAAATGTGATGGGGAAAATGGTGGACGGGCCAGATTTGTCAAAAGCATCACAAAAATAGCCCCAACTAGCTTCGTAATTTATTTAAAGTTAGTTGCGAAAAGGTGACTCTTTTGCATTTTATAGAGATTGGTAATTTCGTACATACAAAAAAAACTTTTCTCGAAAAGTATGCAGGCCCAGGGGCGAGCGGTTTTTTGTGACTAGCGGTGAAAACATCAGGCGGTTTTGAAGAAACATCTTAAAAGTAACATTTTCTGGTCCATACACCAAAACAGAGGCGTCTTATGAGAAAAATTCCTAAAAATTAAAAAGAGGTCTCTTCTACTTTCAGTTTCCCCCGCCATTAAAATACCTTCCAATCCCTCGTCTCCCTCCCTCTCTATATAGAAAGCACGATCTCAAATTCTCTCTATCCTGCAAAATAGAAATGAGAATCTCTCGCCCGTAGTAAAAAAGAGGAACAAGAAAATCGGACACGAGATGAGCGGAAACGAGTTCCGAGTCTTCCTGTCTTGCGACATCAATCTGCCCGTCACCTTCCGCATCGAACGATTGGAAGGGAATCTTCCCGCAGTGACCGCATCCGACACGGGTAATTTTCCTATCTTCTGCAAACCGTATAATCAAATTAGGGTTTTTTTTTTTTTATCAGTTCCAGTCTGCTGTGTTGGAGAGAAATAGGGTTTCTTGAAATTAAAGTTAATGAAGTTTGGACAGTAATGGCAATACTATCTGACAATGGGAATCAGACATGAAATTCTGTGCCAGACATGGGAAGTCTGTACGGGGGCGCATGGCAACAAAATCCGAACCGTCCATCTGTTTGGACGTATCGTTAATGGACATAGCCCAAATATTCACACCTGCTGAGCCTAGGCACTGATTGGACACAAGTTTCAAGGATTACAACTTAAGAAAAAGGTTTCAAGGATTACTTTTTGGCTGTTGAAAAAGTCCAAAATGGTCAACATTCAGTGGATAAAATTCGAGTGGTCGGTGCTGTGATTATCTGACCACTGGCCAGTGTGGTTTTTGTTGTATGACCCATCCATAGTAGGACCTGAGAGACTTACAATCCTGATCGTGTACACCTGTGCCACATATACCATGATTGATATCTTGATAGGTAAAATCTTTACTTTCTGTACCAGGCCAGTTTTTGGTGTAAATGTCTGAAACTCAAACCAGTTGAAATAATTTCTCCTACGTTATTACGAGTTAATAACTACTACTTGTTTTTATTGTGCAGAATTTTATTCTTCAACTGAGAACAGGAATGCTGAGCTATATGTGGAATGTACTTTGTTCATTGATGGTGCCCCCTTTGGGCTTCCAATGAGAACAAGGTTACTTGCAAACTTGTACTATGATCTTTAGATGATATGATAGTTCCAGAGATAGATTATGCATTTGGGTTTTTCTTCTTATTCTTCTTTTTTCCCGCTGGTTTCTTCAGCTGATTAACATCTTTGATTTCTTTAACTTGCATACATGTTAGTTTGGAATCTACTGGACGGCCATATTGCTGGAATGAAATGATCACGCTGAGTGCAAAGTATCGGGACTTAACTGCTCATGCACAACTTGCACTAACTGTAAGTAATAGGGGGCATCTTATAAATGCTTGTATGCTTTCACATTTTTGGGCACCTGATATGATTTGGCTGACATGTCATCTACTCATCTTTGGGTTTAACTGACATGCTTGTCCTCATGCAAAGCTCATCAAGTTGTAGGAAATTGGAGTTCCAGCTCAACCTAATAAGCTAATACCTTGGCTCGTTTGTAAAAATGGCTCAGTTCACACTGTATAGTGTATGCTAACATCATAATACTTTATTATTAGATGATCTTTGTAATCGAAGAGTACAGGAGGAATTTTTTCATTCTAGTTTTTTCAAAAATTTATGCTACCTACTGATTAGAAAAATGTAACTTGAACTGTCAAACACATATCTTCATGAAACATGCCAATGTCTTGTTGATATTTTAATTTCTCCCAAGATCACCGCCTGCTTAGAAGTCACTTCTCATATTCTGCTCATTTTGGTCGATATATAGTTGATAGTGTTACTCATGTAGAGATCTTGTTACACGCACTTCATCTCTCTCCATCTCTGTCTATACTTAATCAATAGTAGTCCATTTACCAATGTCCTTGGCTCCTTGCTGGATATGCAGGTCCGGGATGTATCTTGTGGGAAGGATGACGGATTAATTGGTGGGGCAACCATTCTTCTCTTTAATCGTAAAAAGCAACTTAAAATGGGGAAGCAGACGCTTAGACTCTGGCCAAGAAAAGAGGCTGATGGATCATATCCTTCAACAACTCCTGGAAAGGTTTCCGATTAATTGTCAAATGGTGTATATGGACCTTTTATTTAGTTCTCAGCTAATAAGCAACTGCATTCACATGCTTCAACTTATTAGATTTCCCCCCTTAAATTTGCATCATCTTGATCTCATTTGCAGATCATTTTGTTCCCCCATGTGCTTGACAGGTTCCTAGGCATGAGCGTGGGGAGTTGGAACGTTTGGAGAAGCTTTTTAACAAGTATGAAAGGGGACAAATTCAACAGATTGATTGGCTGGACCATCTCACATTTAAAGCTCTGGACAAGATCAAGGAAAGGGAAAGCTCTAGAAGTGGGGATTCTCACATAAGCCTGATAGTTGACTTCTGCAGTTTTGAACATAGAGTTGTTTTTCAGGTTAGTATTTGCATTAGAAAGGCTTGTTTACAACACACACACACACACACACACACACATATATATTTGTTAGGCTGATTGCATGCGATGGGCTGCACCCATGCACTGTGGAGAGAGTATCATTTTCTTTTTGGTCAGTGACAACAGAATTTTACTGAAAAGGAAAAGGCAACAATGGGATTTTTGCTGAGAGAATATCTTGAAGCCCAACCTTGCTCCCATGTGGTTTATTTGCTGATATCTGTAGCCAATGACTTGTCAGATATGCAGCATTACAAGTTCAACTTTTTAAGTCAGATCTGGTATAGTACAATTATACTTTACATAGCGTAGAAGTCTGAAAAACTTGATTTTGGCATGGCTGTGTCTTTTGGTCCGTCCCATCATGCGGATGCCCCAATTGCGGAGCTTGGAGTTGCTTTACACAAGGATATTATGCTAGTATGGTGCTTAAGCGAGATACCAGGCCAACAAGGGGTGAAAAGAGATAGTATGCAAGGTTGGGACTCATTTGAGCTACCATGTACACAGTTGGGTGTGATGTGTTTGGCTTTGGGTTCTCCATTTGATAGTGACCTTGCACGGATGTTATGTGGAGCATATGTTTGTATTGCAAGCTGGCATTGAGGTTCAGCATATGGGTTGGGTCCAAGGTGTTCCATAACGGTAACGATGGCCGTAACAGCCACCACTGTTACCGTTACGATACGGGCCGTAACGGCCGTTATGGACCCCGTATCGGCCGTTACGGCCCTTTTTTTATTTTCTTAAAAAAACTGTTACAGGACCGTTGCGGGGCCGGTACAGCCGTTTCGACCCCGTAACGCGTAATGGTTATGACTGTTTTCGTTACGTATCGGCCGTATCCGATACGGCCGATACGTAACCGTTTTGGGATACCTTGGTTGAGTCCTCAAGCCATGTTTGAATGGTCATGACTATGGGGTTGGTGGACATATGGAACCATAGGTGGGTGATAAAGGTTTGTTTTGCCAAGGTGGGAGACTTGCGCAAACATTTTTGCACAAAGGTCTGCCCAGGGCAAAGTGGTTGAGGTGAACAAGGTGGTTTAGGTCTGGCTATGAGCTTTGCGCACGATTGGTTTTAATGGACAAGAAAAGAGCCAAGGAGTCACCTAGTTATTGGTTTGGTTCTATCGCACACCAACAGGCGGAGCTTTCGTTTTTGCCTGTGATGGATGGTGGTCCCTCATGAGTTGGGCTTCATTGGTTGGATTGTGGTGCATGAATGTGCATGCATGGTTTAAGGTAGGTGGACTACTTGATCTGTGTTTTTGAACTTTTGGACAAGCAACGAGAGTTGTAGTGTTGCAGTACACAGAGTCTTATGGGTCTTCGGTGTCTGATGGAGGTGCATAGCATGGTGGATGCTTGTATTGATGCGGACATCAGTGGTGCACCCTTTAGAGTGTACCAGAGGAGGCGACGTCGCAGATCGAGTGTTGGAGCAGACGAGTTGATGTGGATGGACGCCGGGCCCATTGGGCCCATTTTCTGACGCGTTACGAGTACGCGAGATGCAGGATCGCGCAGGAGCATCATGACCGCTGGACCATGGAGCGGATTTACATTTAGGCGCTTTTCTATTTATTTCCTTGTTTCTAGGTGCTTTAGTGTCGTTATTTACTTTAGACGTTTTTATGTTATTTCTTTTGTTTTCAGGCACTTTAGTGCACTTTTTTTTATTTTCGTAGCTTATATATACTGTGAGAACTCTATTTCGAAATTATTGAATGAATAGAAAATTCGTGAGTTTCTTCCTCTTTGTTGAGAGATTAGGGTTTCAGGATTGGCCCTCGGGTGTTGAGGATTCCATCCCGGAGTTTCCGTTTTCTCTTCTCTCTTTCTTCAAGGTGCGAGGAAAGGTAAGCTTCTTTTGGTTCCTAATTCGTACTTCATGATAACCCATAGTTTTTCGACATCCCTCGTCCTTTTCTGAAACCCCCCCCCCCCCCCCCTTTTTTGGTACGATCGAAAAGAGGGATGCCTAGCCACGATAACCGGATCCAAACTTGACTGTGGACTGGTCTATGCTAGATCTGGGATATCCTCATATCCCTAGATCCTCCCTGTTTTACGATTTTACATGGTTTTATGCAAAGGGGCATGATCCGGACGGACGGATTTCATCTTCGTGTTGAGATTTGTTAGTTTCCTCTGATTGAAAGTAATTAGTTTCGTAATTTTATTATTTGAATATCTTCCAACTTGATATACATGCATCTAGGGTTAGATCATCACATGCCCCTGCATCATGTATTGAGTTGGCTCTTGATGGGCAGGTCAATTTGTTCGGGATGTTGGTACAAAGATGTGCATGTGGGCAGGGTTGAATGAACCTATCATTGTGGTGGGATTGCTTTTGCACGGGCATGTGTTCAGCCACCACATGGGCATAAGTGGGCTGAAAACTTTTGCCCATGACCCAGGTCCCACAACACCATGCTTTTATTAATAGTTTGCAAACTAGGCCGATCAACCTAGGACTCCCCAGAGTCAATTAGGTCGGTTCATTCATTAGGTGACTGGGTTGGGAAGACCAGGTCCACCCTAGTTTTAGTGTGGCTTAGCTTAAATTTCTCAGGTTGACTTGGTACTGTTTCAACTCGGCCATGAATCCACTAACTCATTTGAGGGCTAATTTGGTTAAGTGTTTATCTTGTTCTCACTTTCTCCCAATGTAAGATGGAGGAATTCAGAGGCATTTTTTTGATGATTTTTGTATTTTTATATAGGAGGAGAAATATATACGTTATTTTATGTCTCTCTCTCTCTCTCTCAAAAAATAAATAAATTTATGACCTTTCAGAAAAACGCATGTTTTTATTTTATATTATATTTTAGTAATTTATAGTTAAAATATTTTAAAATCACTTTCTTACCCACTTGGTTGATCAAACTCTTGTTCCATTTAATTGTGCCAATAATCTTTTGTGAAAGTGGCAGTTTAAAACAACATCCAGGGGTTGAAGCCATGATGCCTGTTATATCTGTTAGTGTCTGAAAACAGATAAGAAAAGTCCAGGGGTCGAAGCCATGATGCCTGTTATATCTGTTAGTTTTTAAACGACAAACTCCCAACAAAACACACAAAAAAAGAGCGAGAAAAGAAAAAAACTGGATGATGGATCTACCGGACTCTATTAAGAATGCCATGTTTGTGCACGCCTTGACATGTTGCAAGCAAGAAAAGAAAAAACCTGGATGATGGATCTACCGGACTCTATTAAGAATGCCATGTTTGTGCACGCCTTGGGATGTTGCCTTTGGTGTTTTAAGTAATTTACTTTATTTATGAAATAAAAGGATAGATAACATGTGTCGCAAATCAAGATCTCGGGTGAGCTAATGGCTGTTCTGGTTGTTTATCAACCGATGAATTTGAAAAAAAAAAGGCATATACATGTAATACAATTGTAATATTGTAGGTATATTTATTTTAGTATTAAATGTAACTATTATATTAATTAAGCTTAGTGATGTTAGAAGTATATTAGTCTGTTACAAAGCATAATGGTCGTTATATTGCTGGCTGTTATTGCAACCCCTTAATGTTACAGGAGCACCCTGTTAGTGTTATAACTTTTTTTATGCTGTTATAGAAACCATGGTGACGCCGTTTAGTTGCATTTTGGTAACAGTGACTTTGGTATGTTGAAAATGTAGGAGTCAGGAGCAAACTTCTTTTCCCCATCTCCAATATCTTTCACAAATGAGCTTGTCACTGTATGGGATCCAGAGGTGGGAAGAATAAATCCTTCTGAGCATAAGCAACTCAAACTAGCAAGGAGTTTGACTCGCGGAATCATTGATAGGGATCTAAAACCGAGCTCAAATGAAAGGAAGTAAGTACCGACCTGACGCTCTTCATTTAAAATGTCATAAATTTCTCGTTCTTTATTTCATATAATTTGAATGGTTGTCTTTTTTAGTGGTTCTTTCCTCAATATTTTGAAATTTTTAGATTTGATCTCGGCAGGGAAACCTAGGGCTTTAGGGCTCTAGGTTGCATGTTTGCTGCTAGGAAGTGATTAGACTTTGTATTCTGGAATTGGGTGTTCTGTTGTTACTCTGCAGTGGGAGACTGGGAGTAGGCCCAAGAACTGGGATTTGGTTATTTTCTTTGTTGGAGCTATTATTTGCGGTTGAAGGAGTGTTCCTTCAGTGTTATTTATTGACAAAGAAAGTCTTTAGCTAATTCTATTTCAACTGGGCATTCAAAAGTTTTTTGTGCGACTAACAAGTAATAAAGCTTTGGAATAATCTGAATCGACATGACTCGATGAATTGGATGATTTATAAGATGAACAATTCACATTAACTAATATTTTAAACTCATCCATATGAGATAGAACTGAACCGGCTATTGTGGTATGTAGAATAAAAATTCTTTTATAAGAAATGCCGACAAGGATAAAAAAGGAAAGGTTTGAATAACATCTACTAGTAGGACCGAAAATGTTGTTAAAATACTTCTTCAAGAAGCTTTTATTGAAAACATTAGGAAACATTGAGAAAACAGCTAATATTTCTTGGTTTCAATCCTGCGGCATAGAAGAAATAGGAAAGGAACATATAGAAATATTTTAAACATATCATCTGACCCTCCCTACGAATTTATTCCAACTATTAACGAATTCCTAGGATTTTAGGTGGAATGGGGATTGTAATTCTCTCTACTTCTCGAGGTACATCATCATCCACTGGCCTTTTGCTTTTATAGTTTACAAGGGCCTCAATAGACCCTGATTCATAGTTTTCTATCTTCCATCTTTGATAATACATTTTGATGTTAGCAGTCTTAGGTTTATGGGTTTTGTTACTTGAATTGTATGCTTTATTATGCTGGAAGGGGTTTTTATAGTATTGTTGCAAAAGGCTATAGCCCCAAACCATGGGATTGGTTATTTTCTTTGTTGAAGGAGCTTCCTTCTGTGGTGTAAGGCGAGTTCTTTCAAAATAATCAGCTGAGGAAACAAATGTTCTAATTGTCCATTCTCTCTTTCCTCCTTATTTATTTATTTAAATTGCTACTTGGGCCTCTGGCCTTCTTCCTAGTGTTCTAATTCTCAAGGTCGCACCACATGCACCTCTAGGCAAATTCTTTTGTGTATCTTTTGGCTAGCCTTTTGGCATCACTAAGTTTTGTTTCCTTGGCTTCTTGAGGCCTAGGGCAAAGTTCACCAGTGATACCCATGCTTGAGCAATTAAACTTTCAGTGGAGTGTGAATCTTGCTGCTTCATTGAGAACCTACCTGATGATCTTTTGTTTAAATCTAGCTAATTAAAAGCTTGCACTCATGTGCTAGGAAGCCACCCCCCCCCCCCCCCCCCCCCCCCCCCCCCAAAGGTCGTGTTTGTCTGGGCAAAATAGTCAGTGGATCACTTGTTTCTTCACCGTTTGTTATCTCGGATAGTGTGGTCAGGCATTTGGAGAGCGGCCTCAGTTTCCTGGGTGATGCCCTCCGTGGTTCCTTATTTGTTTCTTTCAGTGGCACTCTGATCATGGAGGTTGCTTAGGCAAAAAGAAGTGGAGATTGGCAGCTTCTGGCTTCATTTTGGACTATCTGGTTGGAGGATGCTTAGGCAAAAAGAAGTGGAGATTGGCGCTTCTGGCTTCATTTTGGGCTATCTGGTTGGAGTGAAATAATTGTTGTTTCTGTAATTCCAAGGAGACAGGAGGGAGAGTTGCTGACATGGTACTTAGTTTTGTTAGGGAGTGGGCTAACCTAATGTTGGGTGTCTATGAAATTGCGTTGAATCGTCTTACATGACACCCTACACTACGTGCGGAAGCTTAGAGCAGAGTTTAGAACTACGGCTAAGTCCTAGGGGGGGTGATTAATACCGTTTTAAAATCATCTTAAAACCTTTTGTCTAATTAAACTAATTAGCAATAATAAACTAATTAAACAAGAACACTTACTTCCAAGCTTAACTAGGTCCAATCACAAAGGGTAGCAAGGATATGAATTAAACAACCTACCCTAAGCACCTAGATTATAATGATGCAACATGTTGAGCTTCTAATCAATGAGCTATAATTTAGACGACAATGATATACTAATCAGGCACCTATTCTAGAAGTGAAACTACAAGATGTGTGAGAGAATCTACCTAGCAATGCATATCATACATTCCATCCAAGCATTCATATAATTAACAACTAAAGATAATGCAAGAATAGAAATGGCTCAAATGACAATTTCAAATACAAGCATATATAGTGGTTCGACTACTTGTCTACTCCACTCTCGGTTACCGTTCCCAATTTATGAGAACATCGGATTTTACTATAACGGAGGTTTTAAATCAGGTTTACCTCTCAACCTTTATACAGAGGTTTTTGCATAGGTTCACCTCTCAACCTGAACAGAGATTTTCAAGGTTCATCTCTCAACCTAGGTGTTTGATAGGTTCCACCTAACCTAGGAGTTTACAGGTTCCTCCCAACCCACACGTATGCATCCGTGTTGGTGGCTCCCCTTGGAGACTTGTTTAGACCCAACAAATGAGTCAAGGTTCGACAAACGAACCTTGAATTTAGGCTCAACTAATGAGCCAAGGTTTGACAAACGAACCTTGATTGAATTTGAAATCAAACTCCCATACTTTATCCAACAAATGGAAAGAGTGCAATGGACTCTCAATAATGACACTTGTCAGATGAGCCCCTTGTTCAGCGCTGCTTTGAGTTGCTTGATCTTCGCTCTCTCTTGCTTCAATCAACTCCCCTTTGCTCCCCTGATCTTGTTACTGATGCTTTGCCAATGCCTCAGCTCCAACGATCAATTGCCTTGCATATGATCTTCAAGAGATGACCAAGGTAATGGGAGGTGGTGGGGATTCTCTATAATTAGCATGATTTGGTTATCTAGAGGAATTCCACCTAATTGGATATCTAGAGAGGTTTAGACAAAGGATCTACCTACGATCAAAGTGCCTAAAGCATCTAGAGATCAAGAAAGAGCAAGTCCATCTTCAATTGAGCTTTGAATGCTCCATCTTGTGATCAAACACAAGGAAGATGACTTGTAATGATTATGATTAGAGCCTAATGGTATGAGCAATGAGGGTGACTTCTAATATACTAAATTCGCTCAAAGAACCCGAAAAATCGATCTGCCAATATATAGAGCAAAAGCTCTAACGGATTGAAAACGGGCAGAAACGGCTAGTCATCGACTGATTGACCAATCGGTCGGTCGTTGAGCCACGACCGGTCTGAAAATGGCCTGAGACTGATTAATGTTGTTGTCCCAACTTGGCCTCTGCCGACCAGTCTGAAAATGGTCGGGGACATGTTTTTCTTGCTGTCCCTCTGTGGCCTCTGATGACTGGTCGGCCAGAGCCCATGGCCAGTCGACAGACACATGAGTTCAGTTGTTTGGTTTGTCTTGTTTCCAGCAGCTTATGCAATCTCTTGGGCCTATCTTTAGGTGATCTTTTGGGACACCTAAGGCCAATCTAAGATGATTAAAAGTATACCTATTTGGTCATGCCATTTATAGGTTTGAATTTTGGTTTAGGTTTAAGGTTCAAGGCTCACCAAAGCATCTCATTTACCCGTTTCTTCTTCCTTGATGTAGCTGATCCACTTGAGTCTTCTGTCTTCATCTTCTTTGGGCTCAACCAACACCTAAACTCACAGACCTACATAATTGACAAATAAGGTGCATTAGCATGCCACAGAAAAGTGCACTAGAAGTATGTTCCATTCGTAATTGGGGCAGTCCTATTTTTAGTCCTGTATAGCTCTAGGGTCTTCGCTTGCTTTCTTTTGTTTTTTTCCTTTTGTGTTGTTTGTTTTGGTTCTTTTTTGTTCTCTCTTTTGGCTGTTTGCCCACTAAATGATCATCTTTCCAAAAAAAAAAATAAAAAATTCAAGTGTCATTTGCTCTAATTTTGTGCTTATTTCAGCTTTAATTGTTGTCCTTTTTCAATTACTAGGGTGTGGCACATGCATAAGCATGTGCCAAAATAATGCATGGCACATGTGCAGGAATCAACTTTGTCGATTTCAGTTGCACAATGGGCAATCATAGTCATTGATCTGGCCTTACACTAAGGGCCTGTTTGGGAGAGTTGTGGATTTGGATGGTTCTCATCCCCAAGGCCTAGAATCAAGTATAGAATTTGAGGGATGGAGTGGATTTACATATACAACACGGTGGGCCCACCGAGGGGAAAATGTGAACAGGATGCCTACCATAGGTTTGTATGGGGCGTCACCATGGTGTGTAACTTTCGTTAAAGCCATTAATCAGGTGTAGCTCACTAGGATGAAGTGAAGATACAGAAATCAGAATGTTCCAAAACTCAGGCAGGCCATACTGTGTAAACTTGGTTTCAGGAACAATTACATATTTTTTCCATGAAAAGGGCCATGGAAGGTTTTTATTGGGCTGATCTTTTGTATTTACAACTCAAATAAGGGTTCCCAACTAATGGGCAGAGTGTATTTTACATATAGAACAACATGGTGGGCCCTACCTAGGTGTTTTATGTCGCTGCATAAAACAGATGTTGTAGATGATTCCCGTCCTCTCCCTCTCTGACAACTGTCAGAGACTTTCAATGGCCTGGACAACTGTTGCAATAGGCCAATTTCCCGAAACACCTATGCAGGGAACCTAAGAATCAAAACTCTGTGAGCCCAACCACGATGTCCAGGGGACATTGACTCCATCAATCAGTTTCACAAGCCATTTTAGGATATGGGTCCAAAGATGAGGCAGATCCAAAACTCCAATTGGCCATGCCACAGGAAATAGTGGAATGGAAACACCCACCTCTGAAATCTTCGTGGGGCTGACCGTGGTGTTTTTATGCCATCCAACCTCTTCAAAAGATCATTCCCACCCAGATGAACACCAAGATGAAGGGAAAACACAACTATCAGCTCTGAAACTTCTATACCCCAATAAAGTTCCAATGATGAGTCTCTGATAGTTTCTTGTGCTGTGGCCCATTTGAGTTTTGAATCTGCCAGATTTTTAAGCTCACGTCCGAGCATGATTTGGCACAATGGATGGATGGAGGAGATATAACACAGTCATCTCGGTGGACCACAGAACTTTTGGAGTAGCGATACAGCCCCAGTTGTCCATGTCAACTTGACTAAGGACTGAACCTTTTGATCCAAGTCTCTGAGCATTTTAAGCATGCAAAGCCCTTGTGCAAAGTGTACTTGTAGGGTGTAGTTGATTTTACAAAAGACGTTTTCCTCTCTTTAAGTAGCAGAGATAAATGGTCTTAGTTCGAATCTTTGTGTTGATGACAGTTTTATCATTTGTTCATCTGTGGTTGTTAGGGTTGGAAGGCTGACTATGCATCTCTCTCTCTCTCTCTCTGTGTTATTAGATTGATACAAAGAATACTAAAGTATCCTCCAACACGCACACTCAGTGGAGATGAAAGGCAATTATTGTGGAAGTTCCGTTTCTCCCTGATGTCAGAGAAGAAGGCCCTCACTAAGTTTCTTCGTTGCGTCGAATGGAGTGATGTTCAGGTCATGATATGTTTTTTCTTTTCCCTTGCGAAACTCAACCCCTTTTTCTTAAATTCTCTTCGTAGACACTCTTTTCTCTTTTAGTATTTTAGATGTAATTACGTGGTTTTAAATAACAATTTTGGAGTGTGACTCACTGAGGAACCAAAACCAGTGCGATGTGTCACATCTTGTTCCGATCGTCAGAATTGTTCTTAGTTGGAGTCTCTGAACGTCTCAGATGGGTGAGAAGTTCGTTCTCCACTGCTACCTATGTCACCGACTTGGTATTGGACAATGTTTAGAATCATGTTAGTTACAAGTTATCAGTAGATTATGTGATTATGGTGTCACTTGTGACTGGTAGGAGCTTTGTGATTTTTATTTATTTATTTACTTACAAATGGGGAGGGAATAATGGGAGATCATTGTGCTCTCCACAAACCTGATTAAGAACATGTATCCCAAGATCCCTTAGCTCTTCCTCTTTACAGTTTTTAAATCACCCAATACCCAATGCCAAAGGTATTGTCCTACTTTTCACCACAATGAAGACCATCTCTCTGGGCGGATCTGTTATTGGACAATCTATCATTCATTTCTTTCCATATGGAGTTTTCTGAATTTAGGATTAATATTGTCTTAAACCAAGTTGTAAATTGGTCAGGGATTCTTTCCTCAGTAGGGAGGATGATATCCCTGTTTTGGTGATTTTGTTCTTTCTTTGTTGTGTTTGCTGTCATTGTTGGGAATACAGTATCCATTGTTTGTGTAGGAATATTCATATGCCAATTTATTTACAGGAAGCAAAGCAGGCATTAGATCTGATGGGGAGGTGGGAAACCATTGATGTAACTGATGCATTGGAGCTTCTCTCTCCTGTTTTTGAGAGCGAAGAAGTGAGTACTGGCATTCATTATCTAGTGGTTTGTTTATTATAAATAGGCATTTTATATCCAGTGTGATTCGTGTATTCTATAAACCCTTTTTTGCATGAACTAAATACTAAGCTTTAACTACCCTTCATATATTGACGAGGGATTCCTGGGGGTTTCCAGAACATGATATTTTCTGTTAATTATGTGCTGCTCATAGAAAATAAGAAATGTGTCGAGTATCACTTATGTGAAATCCATACCAGCAAAGTACTTGTTTTACATTACCAAAAATCATTTATTTTCCTACACAGATTTATGAAGATGAAAATATGCTTTGAAAAATTGACACAAAACAAATCCTTTTATATATAAACAAGGGGCTTGCTAACCATATAGTAACTTTGTATGTCCAATAGACTATTTAATGTCACTTCTAAGGATCAGCTCGCTTGAGTTGATGCTACCATCTCTCCATATCCATAGATACTCACTCCGTCCATCTTTTCAGAAGTTTAAGACCATGAGAAATATATCCATGACTTCAATCGAGTTGAAAATATTGCCAGCTCTTGTAAAATGATCAACTTATTTCTGGAATCAGCCATGACTACCTTTAGCACATTCTTTTGTAAAAGACATGATTATGCCTCTTGAGTTTTCCCAGTGTTTTAAATAGCGATTAGCGTGTAGCGTAGCCTTCACCCCTCTGAAGCGTGAGGCGTAAGCTACATAGCGTGTAGCGTAAGCTACACACTACTTAGATTTTTAATCAAGGTTGCACCAAATTAGATGATTAGTAATAAAATTTGACAAAATTTCATAACATGCTAGATAAAAGTGATTAAATATAAAAGTGAAGAAAGAGCAATAAAACTTATTTAAAACTATTTCTTATATTATTTTTCTAAAAACATTGAAAAGACTAACTAATTTTCATTGAAATAGAAAATTGTAACAAATCATTAAAAACATTATTGATTTTAATGTTATAGTGAAAAATGACTCGTAATGTGAGCTATGTAGCGTATCCAAATTAATCATGTAGTATAGGCTACACGCAACTTAAGCTATTTTCATGAGCTACGTAGTGTTTAGGCTAAGCTACACGCTATATAGCGTAGCTATTTAAAACACTGAGTTTTCCTAGGACCAATTTTAAAGCTATACCTAGCCATCCATGTAGTACAAAAATGACTGCTATGCATGCAGGCATTCTCATCATTTCTCCAAGACCAGAATACTTTGGTGAATTTTAAGAAGAGTACAAGTCAAAATTTCCCAAATAATAGTGCCATCAATCTTAATCTTAATTTTCCTCAAAGAATGCCTTGAAGACATCTTAAGGTTTTAGGGGCCTATTATGTATTTCTACCATTTTAAACAACGTGGAGGAATGTCTTCTTTTTTTTAGCTTCACAAAAGTGACAATTGTGTTTCATTTTCCAAATTGGTAACAAATCAAAGTTTTCATATGTGGAGAATATGCGGTGGACTCTAGGGGATTGATTTGCATTGCGTGGCAAAGTAATATTCACACCCTTTGTTTTGGACACATGCATTTAATTCCGACTTCATTTTTTCCAATTCCAATATCCCCTTGGCAGGTTCGTGCATATGCTGTAAGTGTTCTTGAACGAGCTGATGATGAAGAGCTCCAATGTTATTTACTTCAACTGGTTCAAGCTCTTCGGTTTGAGCGATCTGATAAGTCTCGCCTATCACATTTCCTTGTGCAACGCTGTATGTTTGTCATGCCTCTATGATTTTTTTTTTTTTTTTTTTGGTACAATATGGTTCAAGCCCCAATGTTTTAAATATCATATGGCACATGATATCAGGCCTTCAAGAATGGGAAAAATCGTGGGGTATTGAGAAATATCTTTCACAGTCTAAGGGAAACTTTATGAAAATGGTGGAACTTTTCAGTGAAACTTCAGGAGATGTTAAAAGACACATGATTGGATACTTAGAACTCGAAACATTACCAATAGATAAATAAATAAAGAAAAAGGAAAAAGAGAGAGCAACGACATAATAGTTTTCTTTTCTTTTTTAACATGGCAATTTTATTGAAAAAGGGCCAATAATTACACCACTACCTAAGAAATACAAAAAAAGATCACAATGCCAAAGCCAATTGAAAACAAAGTCCATTCCATAACATCTGCCTTAACCCTCCTAAAAGTTCCCGATGCATTCCTAAAAAGATTGCATAAGTAATGATTGTTTAGTTCCCCCATAAGGCCCACAAGCTGGGCCAAAGGAGCCATCCTCCACAACCTCTTTCCTCTCTTGTGACCCTACCCTCATGCCATTCTAAGAGGAATTGCTAGATAGACTTCGTCAACACACACACACACACACAAACACACACTACCCTAAAGAGACCCACGACTCTTTCCCACACCTTCTTAGCAAATGTGTAATAAATGAAGAGATGGTCAATCAATTCCTCATCGTGCCAACATAGCGAGCATATATTGATAAGCACCATTCCCCTTTGCGAAAGGCTATCAATCGTTAACACCTTTTCCCATCCCACCAACCATGCCATGCTAAGAGGAATTGCTAGATAGACTTCGTCAACACACACACACACACACACACAACCCTAAAGAGACCCCTGACTCTTTCCCACACCTCCTTAGCAAATGTGTAATAAATGAAGAGATGGTCAACCAATTCCTCATCATGCCAACATAGCGAGGATATATTGATAAGCACCATTCCCCTCTGCGAAAGGCTATCAATTGTTAACACCTTTTCCCATCCCACCAACCATGCCAGAGTCACAACATTAGGAGGGGCCCCATGACCAAAGGGCAGAGGTGTGTAAGCCTTCCCACGCGACAAATGTTCGATGAGCATCTTGTAGAAGGATCGGACGGAGAATTTCCTCGATTTGTATTTGAGCCACACCAATGTGTCCAGATTCAAATAGAGCGTGATACCCGATAGCCTTCTAGATAAGGTGATGAACTCTTTACTCTTCCTCTAGTAGATTCCTATGGCATGGGGGAGTCCAAGATACCCCACCTTGGATCCTGAGGTCAAATAGAAAAGATCAATAGAGACGTCTAAATCGAGGCACAAGTTCGCCAACCTCGGCAATTCTTCACACAACCTTCTCTTTCCCAACCAAATATTCTTCCAAAACCTAACCATTCTCCCCTCCCCTACAAAGAGCCCCACCACCTCATCGAATCTTTCCTTCACGCTCAAGATAACCTTCCACACCCACGTCGCCCTATATAAGGAAGACATCTTAGTCCACCATCCCCTTTCTTTCAATCCGTACTTTCTCGCCACCACTTACTTCCCAAAGGTTTCCATCCTCCGAATCAAACCTCCAATGTCGTTTGTTTAGGAGTGCCAAATTCATAACTTCTAACTTTCTAATACCGGCTCCCCCTTCCTTCATCTATCTACACACCTCTTCCCATCTCATGAGATGAAATTTCTTCTCCTCTGCCTCACACTATAAGAAATTGTGTTTGAGTCTCTCCAGCTTCTTCAAAACACTTTTCGGGCATTTGAATAGGGATGATAAGTAAGGCAAAGGATTAGAGAGTGCCTCTTTGATTAGGTAAGTCTTCCCCCAAGGAAAGGTGCTTGTGTTTCCAAGCCGAGATTTACCATTCTTCAAGGGATGAAAATTTGCGTCGTCGACCATGACGATGCAATTGTATCCAAAATGAGTTCATATAATTCATGTCATACAATTCAAGTAATAAAACATAACCTACACACACACACACACACACACAAAAAGAACAAATAAAGCTTGGTCTTTTATTTGCTATATATTTGCTTTTATCGTTCAAAAAACAAAAAACAAATAAAGCTTGGTCTTAGATCCACATGGAGTTGGAATGCAACATATGTTGTTGTTCTCATCCCTACTAACTAGAGTACTATGTGCAGCTCATGAGGTTATAACATCAGGACATGTACTCTCAAACATATTGATGGTACTTGCCCTCAACGATGTCCACCAACATGCCCATGTGATGCAGGACGCCCTAATTATGATGCATGCTCATGAACACATATAATCCAGCGGAAATAAAAGACAATAATAATCTAAAAATTCAACATCAACCATCATAAACTGAGAAAACCACAAAGAGACATGCAATGGAGCGGGCCATCATCACAACCACGAAGTATGAAATTCAATTATTGCATAGGTTGGATTCGGCGAGGGATGGAACCTCCCGATCTTGCATGGTCTTAATCCAAATACCCAATGTGAATCACTAGTCCGAGGGATCGAGGGATTTATCGGATTAGGGATTTTGGAATTTGAAAAATAGGGATTTTGGATAAAATCTCAAATCTAGGATCTAGAAGTTATGAGAGAATAGAAATAGAGGAAGAGGAAGTAACAAGTTTACCTTAGAAGAAGTTGGAGGGGCACAAGAAGAAAAGAGAAGAATGAGATCAAGAAAGAAGAAGAAGCACCATGAGAGAGGGAAAGAGGAAGGAGGCAACCAAAGGTTTGCTCTTTTTCATAAATCAACAACTAATAAAAGAGGTTTAAGGCAATGCTCTTATAAAATTCGGAATTAGCATAATTACCAAAATACCCCTACTAACAAAATTAAAAAAAAAAAGACATTTGCATGAAAAAAACGTACCCACACTAACCCAAAACTCAAATAAGTAAAAAATGCGTAAAATAAACTCAAATCTAAGATGTCCAATGCGCTCCAATGATGGTGTGATGAAAGTGGGCCACGACGAACCAATGGTCTGATCACATCATCATCACGATCCAACGGTTCGATCATCTCTTTCAAGCAACTTACACATGTCTTCCCAATGTGGGGTCTTTTCAAATGTCTCGGACTACATGTGTAAGGTCTTCAATGCTCCTCAAGTCTTCACAAACAATCCAGACTCGTCATCATCGAGTCATAAAGATATAGGTGTTACTCACCTCCTACGCTGATAAACCCTAAATGGCCTGATGTTCGCATCATTCTCCTCGTCTGAGAAGAACTCGACTCCGACGAGTTAAAACTCCTGTGGCACTCTAGTAAATCTGGATTAATGCTCTGTAACTCTGCTTCTGTCAACCATGTAGATTCTGACGGTGATTTATTCTTCCATTTAACAAGATATCTCTGGAAACCTCCATCTCTCGTGGAAACTATCTCCTCATCCACAATTTCCTCAATTTCTTGTTTGCGAATAATGGGTGGAGGAAGGGGTAGAGTAGGTTGTGAAGAAAACTCAGAAAAAGGCCATGAAAGGGACGAGGGATTAATGATAGGATTAGGGGAACGGACTAGATCCTCCACATTAAACGTTGCATTAATGCCCATTCCAGGTGGAAGGTCAATCTGGTACGCGTTGGACCCAATTTTCCGCAATATCTTGAATGGTCCAGCACTACGTGCTTGTAATTTCTTAGCGGAACCCTGTGAGAACCGCTCTGGCCTTATCCTCACCATTACAGTCTCCTTCCTGAAAGTCTTGTAATCTACAATGAGAGTTAGCTGAATATTTATAACTATCATTGCTCTTATTGATCCGCTGTCTAATATGTGTATGCAATTCATGAATGTGTCGTGCAAATGCATCGGTCGACTCTGAAGATCTTTGCGTGACAGACATGGGTGAAACTAAAGGACTCTCTGAAAAAGCAATGGACTCGAAATAAACAATTATATGACTAAAACTTGAAAAACTGAAACAAAAGGACACTTCTCATGGGTGACACATAATTTCTCATTATAAGTATTATAAACAAGGATGATTTTCAAGTATCCCAACACTTGAGAACACACACTATTAATACCAAGTCTTGAGCAGATCTTGGCATCAGCTATTATGTCCAAAATGTCATCAAGATGCGGGATATGGACACTAGCCATCATATCTACCATGACGTGAATACGTCGCACGATGGCATGACACTTGACTGAAGCTTTGTGGACGGTCAGGATATGCCCACATGTGTGCCATATGCCATTGTTCTTGGAAGTGAAAAGGGTAGGCATGACACACAGAACAAAACTCCAACTCAAACTTTCCTTATCGAATTCTTCCCCGAGAAGTTTATCAAATTGACGCTGCATTTCTGTATTTTCTACGGGGTTCACCTGGTATGGAGGAAAGCTTGACAGGACCAATCTAGGGACAAGATCAATTGTGTGTTGAATGTCCCATATGGGTGAAAATTTATCCCATAAATCATCTGGTGGGATATCACAAGTCATGTGGGCGTCCACCATGATATCTTCACTAGTCTCCTTTTCAAATTCATTCGTGTGCATTATGGTAAGAGACTTAGATTGGGAATCTACATCACTTAAGTCGCACATGACATCTGGAAGTGGTGCGGTCTCAATTCCTTCTACCTTTTCATCACTCTCATACACTTCGTCATCCTCAACGATGATGAGCGATGACTCAATTTCTTCCATCTTATCACTAGTGACGTTAGGCACATACTCTTCCACTTCATAAACATCATGTTTGGATCCATCCAACTTGCCGTTCACCAAGGCATAACGTTGATCATCTTTTCCATAGTTAGGGCTAGCTTGGTTAAATGCCTCTAATTTGTCGTTGAGATTCTGGAAGGATTTTCTAAAATGGTTGTCAATGTTGTCCAAACATCGAGATATGGCGGTCAAAGCCTCTAAAATCTGATCCTGATTCATGGTAGAGATGTGTAATCCAAAACCATGACTAAAACGAATGGACACATAATGGAGGACTTGTCCTAGGTTCTTCTTAAACTCGACTTTATGGATTGGATGACTCACAATATGAATGCGATGAATTTAAACTACAATGAACTAACACTAATTAATTCTAGATGATGCGACTCAAATCTGGAAATTTTCCAAATTAGGAAACTTTTTAAAATTGGAAACTTTCTAAATCTGGAAATTCTCCAAATTAGGAAACCTTCTAAAATTGGAAACTTTCTAAATCTGAAAATTCTCCAAGTTAGGAATCTTTCTAAAATTGGAAACTTTCTAAATCTAAAAATTCTCCAAATTAGGAAACTTTCTAAAATTGGAAAGTTTCTAAAATCGGAAACTTTCTAAATCTGGAACTTTTCTAAAATAGACCTAAAAATTAAAACCCTAATTTTTTTTGATAACTCGATCTAGACAAAACCATGCAAGCCTAATCTCTGATACCAAATTTGATGCAGGACGCCCTAATTATGATGCATGCTCATGAACACATATAATCCAGCGGAAATAAAAGACAATAATAATCTAAAAATTCAACATCAACCATCATAAACTGAGAAAACCACAAAGAGACATGCAATGGAGCGGGCCATCATCACAACCACGAAGTTTGAAATTCAATTATTGCATAGGTTGGATCCGGCGAGGGATGGAACCTCCCGATCTTGCATGGTCTTAATTCCAAATACCCAATGTGAATCATTAGTCCGAGGGATCGAGGGATTTATCGGATTAGGGATTTTGGAATTTGAGAAATAGGAATTTTGGATAAAATCTCAAATCTAGGATCTAGAAGTTATGAGAGAATAGAAATAGAGGAAGAGGAAGTAACAAGTTTACCTTAGAAGAAGTTGGAGGGGCACAAGAAGAAAAGAGAAGAATGAGATCAAGAAAGAAGAAGAAGCACCATGAGATAGGGAAAGAGGAAGGAGGCAACCAAAGGTTTGCTATTTTTCATAAATCAACAACTAATAAAAAAGGTTTAAGGCAATGCCCTTATAAAATTCGGAATTAGCATAATTACCAAAATACCCCTACTAACAAAATTTAAAAAAAAAAGACATTTGCATGAAAAAAAGTACCCACACTAACCCAAAACTCAAATAAGTAAAAAATGCGTAAAATAAACTCAAATCTAAGATGTCCAATGCGCTCCAATGATGGTGTGATGAAAGTGGGCCACAACGAACCAACGGTCTGATTACATCATCATCACGATCCAATGGTTCGATCATCTCCTCCAAGCAACTCACACATGTCTTCCCAATGTGGGGTCTTTTCAAATGTCTCGGACTACATATGTAAGGTCTTCAATGCTCCTCAAGTCTTCACGAACAATCCAGACCCGTCATCATCGAGTCATAAAGATATAGGTGTAACTCACCTCCTACGCTGATAAACCCTAAAGGGCCTGATGTCTGCATCACCATTTATGGATACTGAGCAATCACCGTCGTAGGACACATCCATATCCATATTTGTATCATGGATACATTTGTCCATCAGCAAATCCCTTTCCACATCACCAAAGACCATAACATAGTAAGATGTTTGCAAATGTGTCTTATAGCTGTTGGAGATGCTCATCTTTTGGCCATACGAGCGACATCCTTAAGGTTGCATGGAAGTGGACTCTGTCCAATAGCCTCCTTATCACGTGTCAATTGTTTCTTACGGCATGAGAAGTGCTAACTCTGCTCTCCCACATGTGTACGTGAAACTGTAGCATGAGCACTATGGTCTAGGTCTTGGGTGGTGTGGTCAAACTGTGCTTTCTTAGTGAAAGGGCTAAGAGGCCACTGACTCTAACCATCCTTATGAATATCATTGGCACCGCCACTACCACTTATGTCATCACCATTGTCGCCTTTGTCATCTTCACTATCATTGCTACCAGGTGGGGACAAAGTCTCATCACCACTTAGGTTTAACTCACACAACCCCCTATGCTACATGTCACCCCAAATGCAGCGCTTGTGGGGTTGTTCATCAACGTGTCAAATGAGTTTTCTTGGGACCTCACTTTGGTAGCCAAAACTTTGTTAATGTCAATGTTCATGTCTATTGTAGCTCTAGTTATCATGGGATAAGGGCGTCTATCTGCCTCATCCACCTTTGATGGCTGAGCACACACGCACAAAAATCATGGTATCAACTAGATCATCCCCAACCAAGTTCAGGTTGTGACTTTGAGTCATCTAAGTCTTAAAATCACGATAATATGATATTAATCAATTAGCTTTTTATTAATTCTTTTTTAAAAGAATTGTTTGTGAAATTTTAATGAACTACATTACTTATTAATAATGTTTAGTCAAGCATTGTACCCTCTATTGTAACACACACACACACACACACACACACACACACACACACACACATATATATATATATATATATATATATAGAGAGAGAGAGAGAGAGAGAGAGAGAGAGAGAGAGAGTCCTGCTCTCCCGCACACTGGTGCTCACGGCAACTCATGAGCACCTTTTTGAGGACTCATCACACGTGATGTGAGCCCAAAATCTGAGTTGTCAACGTGATAAAGCACCTCAAAAAACCCCCAGGGCCCAGATTTCAAGTTGATCCAAAACTTTGGTGGGCCATATCAGAGAGGGGGGCAAATCAAGGGAGGAAACTATTTCCTTTCTCCATGGCCCACCAAAGTTTTGTACCAGGTTGAAAGCTGGGCCCTAGAGGTTTTTTGAGGTGCTGCATCACGTGGACAGCTCATATTTTGGTGTGCGGGAGAGCATCTCTCTCTCTCTCTCTCTCTCTCTCTCTCTCTCTCTCTCTCTCTCTATATATATATATATATATATATAATATTTATCTTTAATTATTTTTTATTTTTCCATAAAAATGGAAGACTTCGAGCAATATGTGGAAGCCTGTCGTCATCAACACATTTTTTCTACCCTCATATGACAATTTAAAAGGGTAAAGACCAAACAAATTCAGATTCCTGAATTTCTACCATTTTTACCCTTGAAATTCAAATTTTCTTTATTAAAGTCCATTTCAATGCATCAAAGTTATTCGTGACATGGATTTCAAATATTTCTTACCTGTTGAAAAAGAAAAGTGCATTTTTCTCACCTTTGGGGTTCTGGTCCAAAATCACTCTTCGATCACAATTTCTCCACCAAATCTACGTTTTAATGTAGAAAGACTCAAGTGGAGTTGTTAAAACACATCTGGAAAGGGAATCCCCAAAAGAATTTGTGCAAAAAACCAATGTTTTTTTTTTTTCCAATTACTGTGAATTACAGTTTAAAAAAAAAGATAAAGAAAATTCCTGTGAATTACATGAATGGGAATTAATATTCTTTAACCTCAGGACTAAAGGCATGTCTGGATTATCTTTCAGAAAAAGGGCATGTCTGTATATCACGAAATATAGGATATTTTGTAAAATAGTGAATCCACTGGTGTTTCACTTCCCCACTATGCGATAACTGATACATTATCTGATATCAATGATATTTAAAACACTGTGAGTGCCAAGCTTCATGATATTTTTGAGTTGATATTGGTATATTCAGTTTCAGAGCAATTACTATGCTGCCATGGATATTACTAGTTTAACTGCAACTTAGACACAAAAACTGTCTACTTCTATACTAAGCTAGCCGGCTCTACTTCATACTGTATGATGGCTTTGAGATCATTTTCTTGACTGTTGCTGTCATTCAACTGCAAAAAGTCATGAATGAATAGTAGGCACCGAGATTGTTTGGTGTTTAATGGGAAGACTACACAATTGCACATGTAGAAATTCTAGTACTTTTCATCTCTTCTTGTTTTCTGCATGATATTTAGTTTTATAGAATGCGATACTCCGTGTCACATTACAATTCTTAGGTCAGAATGAGGATCTTGATACTGCAGGTTGACATTTTTTCTTTGAAACCAATGGACTTCTGTACCTTGATTTATGATTTTTTTAAATATATTATGGATAACATTGTGTTGCGCCCCCCCCCCCCCCCCCCCCCTCTCACAGCATTATGCAATACTGAGCTGGCAAGCTTTCTTCGCTGGTACGTGACTGTGGAACTTCAAGACCCTGCCTATGCAAAACGTTTTTACTGCACCTATGAAATCCTAGAAGAGAATATGCTGAAAGTATGTCATCTCATCTTCTTTACTCGAGCTTAAGAGAAAACATCTTCCTTAGGTTGCTTTTGCTATAAGTATCCGTCTATTGTGTTCTATTGTGGTTGTCTCAATATGAAGCAAGCATGTCTTTTAACCTGAAGAGTAGAAAGTAGAAGTACCCCACTGTGTAATTTGACATCTGCTATGTACCCTTGTATTGCTGCAGTTTCACTGCCATTATATTTGTGAAATGAAATTGACGCAGGACGACTGACCATTTGTTCTAAAAGCTCGAACTGATAGAGCGTGGTGAATCAATCCCTTTATTTCATAACCCAGTCTCTTGCTTCACATAGGCCAGACCCTCGGCCGAACCCTCCTTCGTGGGCCCCATATCACATGGGTTCGCATCACACTAGCCACCCACCTCACACGGGTGGGGCCCGCATCACACAGGCCACCCCACTCGAGGCCGGTGTGAAAATGCTCCTGCATTAATCACCCCCGGTGAGGAGTCTTGAACACGAGACCTCCCGCTCTAATACCACTTTGACACAGGACGACTTACCACTTGCTCTAAAAGCTTGAACTGATAGAGCGTGCTAAATCAATACCTTTATTTCATAGCCCATGCCCTCAGGCCGAACCCTCCTTTGTGGGCCCCACATCACATGGGTTCGCATCACACTAGCCACCCACCTCACACGGGTGGGGCCCGCATCACCCGAGCCACCCGCATCACATGGGCCGCCCACCCCGAGTGTGCCCTCACATCACACATGCCACCCCACTTGAGCCCGGTGTGAAAATGCCCCTGCATTAGAAATGTTCAGAAAAAATAAATTAAAATTGTGAAGCGTAAAAACGATAAAAACATTTTGGTTGCATTCAAATGTAGGAATAGATCATATTCAAGGTTTTTAATAAAGTTTTTCGTTTACTGTTCTTTGGTACCGCTCTCCCATCTTTTTGGCCTACATCATCAATGTCCTTGTCTTAGGCGGGTGGTTATATACACTCAGTATTGACGTGGGTGTTCTATTAGATTATCATAACAATTGAATTCATGTGCATTGAAATTGATATTGCAATATGATCGAAACATGGGAATTTAAGTAAACTGAAAATATCTAGGTAAATATTTACCTCCTTTTCATAAGAAATCTGACAGTCAGTAGTATCTTAATTTTGCCTTTCAAAAAATGTCAGTAATATCTCAATTTGAAACAGTTACCAGCTGGTGTCAATGGTGAGGAAGATGGGTTCACCTTGTGGCAGAATTTGTTGCGTCAGACAGAACTGACTGCCCAGTTATGTTCTATAATGAGAGATGTGAGAAATGTACGTGGTGGGACCCAGAAGAAAATTGAAAAGCTAAGGCAGCTACTTTCTGGCCTTCTTAGTGAGCTTACCTATTTTGAAGAGGTAATCTTTTATTTTTGATATATATTTTTTTTATAGGCATTTGAAGAGGCATTCTTCTGATTTCAAGTTTCTCATCTGTTGATCTTCCGATGCAACTTTGACTAGTATCGACTATCATCTTACTAAAATTTCCCACTCTGCTTATACACATGAATATATTACTCTGTTTATATATTTTCAGCCAATACAATCACCTTTGGCACCTGATGTACTCATCACTGGGATCGTGCCATCAGAATCATCGATTTTTAAAAGTGCGCTGCATCCTCTTCGTCTAACATTTCGTACAGCAAATGGTGGAAGCTGCAAAGTAATATTTAAGAAGGGAGATGACATTCGGCAAGACCAATTGGTAGGCACTTTGCAGTTGAACGAACCTTACCTGAACATACTGCTGATATTCTGCTTCTGTTGTAAGCTGTAATGGTAGAAATAACCTAGCTGCTTGGTCTGTTTTTGGGTAATTCGTTTTCTTTTAACAAGTCTTCAGGCTGTCAAATCTCTGACTTCTCTATATTGCCATTTTAGGAAATTAATCTCTACTACGTACAATGCTAATGGCTTTGGACATTTTTTTCCCCTCACAATTAATCTTTAAAACATTGGTTAAGAGAGGGTAAATACGTCATAAAAATGTAGCTGCTTGGCAGGGACGGTTGAGATTTTACTGCACAAGGGATGTCATAGATTGCACCTGCTCCTTTCATTTCTTTTAATGCGTGTAGCACGCAGCAATCTCTCCTTTCCCTAATTTGATGCATGAAGCATCTAATTAGGGAGACCGTGAGAAAAAGGCTCTGTGGGGCCCACTCTAATGACTGCATGACATCCCCATCCACACCGTCCATCTGTTGTGTCCGGTCATGTTAGGATGCCATCCCAAAAATTAGGTGGATCGGGGACTCAAGGCTACAACAAGGGAAACAATGAGGATGGGTCGCTCACCTTCCCTTCTCTCTCTCTCTCTCTCTCTCTCTCTCTCTCTCTCTCTCTCTCTCTCTCTCTCTCTCTCTCTCTCTATGTAAAACGCACCTGCCTGTAGCCCCACCATTCCTCTGCCTCTCTCCTTTTCCGTTCTCCCTTTTCCCTCTCTATCACCTCATCACTCCATGCGCATCTTTATGTGCCATACCCCAGTAGGCGTATATAATTTAAAGCTGTAGCCAAATACCCTTTCTGTGGGTGTCTGCACTGCTGTCATTTTATCATGTGGAAATCTTGGAATTCAAGTTATTCGGCCCCTTTTTTACTGGACAATCTTTTCTTCTTGCAATTATTTAGTTTTTAGTTTTTTAATTTTAATATTTAAATTCTTGCTGGTAAGACAGCACTCCTGAAGCGGGCATGTGCTATGAGTTTTAACAACTGCTCTGTGACTCCACTTAGGTTATTCAAATGGTTTCTCTCATGGATCGATTGCTTAAATTGGAGAATCTTGACTTGCATTTAACACCATATAGAGTGCTCGCCACAGGACAAGACGAAGGAATGCTGGAGTTTATACCATCCAGTTCTTTGGCGCTGGTAAGCAATGCTCAAATTTTGAATTTTAAGCTCTGCTAGTTTGCTGTTCTTCAAAGTTTCTTCAGATGAATCTGTTCACTGAAAATGCCACAAAATGCAAAGAAACTAGGGTTGATGAATGTAACTTAGTTTTGAAACAAATTGGTTATGGCTAGAACATCAAGCTCATTGTTGGTTCTCAGATCATAAATGGTTAATCCCAGCCTTCATGGAACTTAGTTTTGAAACAAGTTGGCCTGTTAGTGGTGAAAGACAGTCGAATTTCTTAGGGTTCACTCTGTTATAGGTGCAGACTTAATTTATAATTTGCTGAAATTGATTTAAATGTTGAAATTTGATTGTTGTAAGGGCATAAATAAATGTTCAATCTAATTTCAAAATGGGATTCTTGAAATACTTTCAAAATGGAATTCTTGAAATACTTGCTTGACTACTTTTCACATCAGCCATCAGACCCGGATATGGGAAGAATACGGTGTTCTTGTAACATGGAACTATTGGACAACCATACGATGAGGTGCCAATTTGGAATAAGTGGGTATCATAGAAGGCCATCAATGAAAATTGCAGCAAGTATGCCTCACAAAACTTCATCATCATCAAAGCCTTATTCCAAATAATTGGGGCCAGCGACACGAATCTTATTATGCCATTCCACTCTACAACAGACCATAGCTTCAGTTAAACCACAGCCCATAGGATAAGTCTTTTCTTACTACCTCTTCCCACATCATTTTAGGCCTTCTCCTTGCCCTTTAGAGCTTTCAACTCGAACCAACTCACTGCTAACAGGTGCAATTCTTGGTCTCTGTTGCACATGGCCAAACCATCTAAGTCTACTTTCCCTCATCTTATTACCTATTGGTGCTGCTCCTAGTTCTCTCAAATGCATTCATTTCCAATTCTATCTTTCCTTGTCTTGCCACTCATCTGTCTCCACATCCTCATTTCCGCTATGCTCATCCTATGAACATGTTGCTTCTTGACTGCCCAACATTTTGTCCCATAAAGCATGGCTGGTCTTTTATGTATCTTATAAAATTTCCCCTTAAGTTTCATTGGTATGTGGTGGTCACGTAAAACTTTAGAGGCACATCTCCACTTTAGCCATCTAGCTCTAATCCTATAAGAAACATCATTCTCAATCTCTCTGCTCTTGATTTATCGACCCATGATAATGAAAATGGTCATTTTGGGGTATCCATTTGTCAGCAATCTTAACTAATTCCTTGTTTTCACTCCTATTGTTGCTAAAATTGCAATCCATATACTCTATTTTTATCTAACTAATTTAATAACCGATAGATTCAAAAGCATCCCTCATAGTTCTAGCTTTGCATTTACCCCCTCACTGTCTCCTTAATCAAAACTATGTCATTTGCAAACAATATACAGCACGGGATCTCTTTATGTAAATGCCTCCTTGAGTGTTATGCTAGCCTGATATGGTCAAGTTTTCTTATCAGAAAAGGTTACATTTTATTATGTAAAAAATGGGAACGTAGATTAGAAGTTAGAACCAGTGTTCGAAATATTGGTATCACGTTACATATCGCACCTTTGGGATGCGGTAGAAGTTAGAACCAGTGTTCGAAATATTGGTATCACGTTATGTATCGCGCCTTTGGGATACGGATACGTATCGGTTACCGCATGGGATATATCTGTTTTATCACGTAATGTATCGTTGTTGTTGGAAACATGGAGAACATTGGAAATTGGTCAAATTTTTCAATGAAACTTCAGTGATTGTTAAAAAAGACATCAATACACACTTAGAAATCAAAACGTTACAAAAAACAAGTGCACATAATAGGTTTTCTTTATATGGGGTCCTAATCTATGCGTTGTCTAACTAAATTGATGCAAGTATATTCAAAATCGATTAATATAATTTATAAATGTAAGAAGACGTGTGGAAACACAAGCGATACATTCAAAAGCAAAAGAAGAATCACTAGACTAGGTTACATACATGTTTGATTTTATGTTTGGACACAGATTGCAATTGATTTGCGAGAAATTGATCTTTTTTTTCTTTTTTTTTTTTCAATTTTCAGCAACTCAACCCATCTCTTTCATGCAAAACATGAATAGTCATATATTTGTAACAATTTGACACAGATTTAACATGATTTACAGAAGAAAAAAAAGGATAAAAAATTGAAAATGCTCACCGGATCGAACATGTGGGATATATCGCACTACTTGTGCATTTCGTATAGCACAGGCGGGAGACAAGATATATCGTGGGATATATCGGCCGATTTCGTCGATGTTTAAAACACTGGGTTTGGCCTAAAAAAATTCAGTATCTTTAAAAAAATAATAATAATAATAAAATACCGATATGTAAATCAAACAATTTGCCTCTCAGGTACTGAGTTCACCTTGAGATGCATCTTGTGATTTTTATTTTATTTATTTATTTATTTATTTTTTTGGGTTAGTACACACATCCCACTGTTAGTACACACACCCACACTGTTAGTCACACTTCAATGTTAGCCACCCCCCACGTTGGGAATCGATACCAGGACCTCAGTGTTGAAATGAGGTTATCTTCACTCAGTCTACCACTGTCCCAAATGTGTGGGTGTTGCATCTTGTGATTAGTTCCAAGCATCTATAACTTCTGCATGTGTGTCCTTTTGCTTCAAATTATGTGATTCTCATGTAGACTTCCATCAATAATTTATTATCTGACATTGCTTGAACAAAACCTCCTTCAAGGTTATGTAACACAAGCCAGCTTCCAGTGATGTAACATGAACACTCTGTTCCTAAAAGAACGTTGTCTGACTGGTCGACATGCATGTCAAACACACTTCAACATAGATTTTAGGAGAAAGCCTTAGCTTGTCTTTTTTTCTTGCTTCTGGCATATTATTTATGTATTATTTACATGATTTTGCTGTGCCTTTCATCTGGATACGTTTTGCTATATGCGTACTTGTACAAACTAGTTTGTGATAACACATCTTTCTTGTCACTATAAGAGTGTCTAGAAGTATCATGTCTGCTTCAGAGGTTATCATATGTCCATATCTTGGATCTTGTGATTGTCTGCCCCTGATACATGTCTCACTGTTGAACTTAAATAACTTAGATATTTACTTCTCTGACATTATTTTACCAGTTTTCATCACATCACCATCATGTTGCAGTGGCTTGACAAATTTCTTTCTTTTTTGTTCAGATTCTATCAGAGCACCGCAGTATTGTGAACTATCTACAGAAGTTTCACCCTGATGAAGATGGGCCATTTGGGATAACGGCCACATGTCTTGAAACATTTATCAAAAGTTGTGCTGGTTACTCTGTTATCACATATATTTTGGGGATAGGAGACAGGTAGCCCACCTTGTTCACCCTCCTGGGGTTCTCTGCTGGGTCGATATCCCTTGATCAAATCCATCATTGCATGCATTATACTGAGAAAAACATCTCAATGCTAAAGATAAATTTCTCTTTGAGTTCATTTTTGCAGGTACCATTTTACATAGGCATGCTGACTAAATTTACTATCCTTCCAAAAAAAAAAAAAAACAGAGAGAAATTTACTACTAAAATTTAAATTTTGATGGAAATGTTGATGTTTTACATATGATGATATTCCAAACAACTCAGAATTGCGCTGGGTGCCTGGGATAATCATATGTCATCTTCACCGTCAATTAAGTTGGGCTATCCTTTTCTTTATTTTAATGAAATATCGTAGTTTTTTGGTGGTTTTGTAAGGTCTGCTGTATTTTATTGCATCTCTCCTTTTCTATTCACTTTATACATCTTGTCAATTGCTGTAATTCAAATTTGGTCAACCATTCATGCATATGTGATTTCCCCCCGTACATGTTAGTGCTACATTATATGAGTGCAGCATGACGTGGTCTACGCATCCATAAAGAAAAATGCCATTAAGCTTTTGAGGTCGCTCTGGCCAATTGATAGGTGATGGACCTGTTTGTGCATCACTAGCTTTGCATCTATATCACCTGATGCACATAATATAAATGATTTGTTGGAACTCTTCCACGATACGAGATCATGTTGGGGACATTGTAGTGAATTCTGTTGTATTTGTGGCTGTTTTTTTTTTTTTTTTTTGAAGTGATTTATTGACTACATTGATCTTCTTGGTTTATAGGCATCTAGATAACCTTCTTTTGAGGGATGATGGGCGCCTCTTCCATGTTGACTTTGGTTTTATTCTGGGCCGAGATCCTAAGCCATTTCCACCACCCATGAAACTTTGCAAAGAAATGGTTGAGGCGATGGGTGGAGCAGAAAGGTACTGTTTTTGCATTTCTTTTTATGTGGCTAAGTAATTTAGGTGGCTCATGCTGTATTTGTGGATTCTCAATATGTCTAACATGCTGGGGGGTCTTATGCCAACCGTGATAGCACCTCCTTGTGTCATGATTTATCATTTTCTCCCTTGCAGCCAATACTATACCAGGTTCAAATCCTACTGTTGCGAAGCATACAATATTCTTCGAAAATCCAGCAATCTTATCTTAAATTTGTTCCATTTGATGGCTGGCTCCAACATTCCTGACATAGCATCTGACCCTGAAAAAGGCATTCTCAAGGTGATCAGTATTTTCTTTTAAATTTTCATGTAACATTCTTCAACTGTAAGTGTATTTAATATTTACATTGGCTTGATTGCTCTGTCTTCATTGTATTGGGCCAATGAGGTAGTGATAATATTTCCAGGGGAGGAGTTTCTACATAACTTCTTTCATATTGAGAATTTTTTGCCTCCACAAGTGCTCCATCTTCTTAATTATCACCATGATTATCCTTTTTTTGTGCTTTAGCTTCAAGAGAAATTTCGGCTGGACCTGGACGACGAGGACGCTGTACATTTTTTCCAGTATCTCATTAATGACAGTGTTAGCGCTTTGTTCCCTCAAATGGTTGAGACCATTCATCGGTGGGCTCAGTACTGGCGCTGAATGCAGAATCTCCTTGAGGCCTTCGATGGCCTTGCATATCCATCTGGCATGGTAAACTTGTAGTCTCTGATATTTTTGGGATCCTTTTTGTTTAGGGCTTAGTTGCACCATCCTTCTAACTAGGTGTCATTCTTGCTTTGAATCGTACTTCGTAGTTATGCTCCGGTTCCCACTTCCTAGCTGTTTATAGTAGCAAACATTTTGAAATTGATGCTCCTCAGATCCTGCACCCGCATCTGTTGCTGCTTGCTTCATGCTTTGTGCAAATATAATATTGGCAGTATCTTCCTGTAGGGGTGGCAATGGGCCGGGTTTTGGTCAGGCTAGGCTATGCCCAGGCCCAGCCTGACAATTAAGACTCAAGGCCTCAGCCCAATATGGGTCTAGCACATGACCAAGCCCTAGCCCGAAAAATTAATTGGGCCCGTGCCCAACCTGGTCCGAAAATTGAGAAAATCCCAATTTCCCACTTGCCTGTTTCTAATCTTTCAGTTGGTGAAGTGGGCCATACATGCACGAAGAAAATCATTTTAAAGTAGTCAAACCAATGGTCACATTCAAGATGATGCGGCATATTTGTAGGATATAACACATGCATGTGTTAAGTCAGGCTGGTTCGGGCCAGGCTTAAATGACTGGAGCCCAAGCCCAACCCAAAATTGATTGGTCCATGTATGCAAAGCCAAGCCCAGACTACGGCCAAGCTAGTAGCTCCGAGCCCAGCCCAAAGCCGGGTTGGGCGGGCTACCTGGCCCATTGTCACCCTTATCTTCTTGCATGGGACATTATTGGCTGTGTACCATGGCTCATTACATATTAGTGGGGCTTGTTGTAAAACACCACTGATGCTTCTCATGGTCAATTGCTTTTCTCTATCTTTTATATTTGTTTCTGAAGTTCTGCAAAAGCTGATCGCACAAATTTGCTCTCCATTTTTTACATAGGGACATAGCAGATAACTACCTGAGTTTTTCAATCTTGTCATATCCCAGTTCCTATTTCAGATTGAAACTGTAACTACCTGATTTTTTCAATCTTGTCATATTCCAGTTCCTATTTCAGATTGAAACTGTATCTTGATAGAACCATGGAAAATATCAATCATTTTGAGGTGCAATAGGAATGCCCTTGCAACAAAAGAGTGCATTTGGGTGCACCAAATGTGATGAAATTTCATAAATCTCTCTCCATCCTATTTGGTGCAACCAAACACACCCTAAAGAAAATGCTATCAAATTTACTTGGCCATATCATGCCTACGCAGATGCTACTTCAAGCTTCAAATAAATGGAAAGGACATGGACATTTTGGAAATATAATGGGTTCTTTAGACATTTGATTTTAGAGGCCGAGTTTCCTATTCGTTCGAAATAGGTTACTTCCACTTAGATGCGGGCCCATGGTTGGTTTCCAAGCCATTGATCTGACAACCTTTATCATGGATGGACCATTCCAAAAATATGCTCTCAATTAGTCAACTCTAACCTTCCTGTTGTTGATATGCAAATATGTGGTTAAAAAGAAAGGCATGAAAAAATCACATTCGATGGATGAAAGGCCAGAGATTCAACGGCTAGGATCTTCCAATTTGGGAGATTTGGGGGGAATGGTCCGTCCATTATGGGAGCCATTAGATCAATGGCTTGGATAGAGCAGCCATAGGCCCCACATCTACAGACTTAGTTCCAGACAGGGTTCTTCCTTGTTCGGAATGAATAGGGAACAAAGTCTCTTGTTTTTATTGCCATTTGAAACTACATCCTTTTTGTCGTTGTGGGATGGTCTGATGAATTAATCACTGCTTTTGACAACCTAATGTTGCACCATCAATTATACAAGTTTTATTGGTGGTTTTGCCACATTTGGAAGGTCAGGGCTTATTTTGATCCATAGCTGATTATATTTGCGCCTTGTTTCATTGTTTTTATCAGATAAAGAAGTCAGTTGGAGGACTAGGCCACCCCCTCGGCATCAAGATGCATGCATCTGTACAATGTTTTGTGTATAATTAGATAAAATATAATGTATAATCTGTTATGACAATATTATCTTTTCATAATCAAATATCATCATGCTAGCAAATCTGTTTTAAGTTTCATGGCAATCTCCTTCAATTCTTGGTAAGGGCGTGTTTGGTTGCACCAAATTTCAAGAAATGTCATGAAATTTTGCAACTAATTATGAAATATCATGGTATTACGCATACTAAGTATTAAGCAGTATTTAGGACCTGCCAGATTCTGTTGCCGCAAAGTCCAGGTAAGAGTCGACCTTGCAACTTCATGACCATGGGAGTCTGTTTCTCCTAATTGGGTTGTAACTATTCTTAGAAACCAAATTGGAACCCAACACCCATAAAGCTAAAAGGACAATAATGAACAACTGGAGTCGGTGCGCAACATCATTCCTCCTCAATGGCATCAACCCAGCACGTCTCAAAATACAGATTTTTGGATGTCCGTTTTTAAATGCTTGTTAAGATTTCCGCACACCATTCTTGGATTGTCTGTCCACATTGTGCTTGCACAATCTTTTCTAACACTTTTTCGGGTTGGAAACTGGGTAGTGTTGTGTTTTTCTTAGGGCTGCGTATGGTTCGGTTGGTTCGGTTTTGAGGGGTGATACTCAATCGAACCAACTCAGTCGGTTTTGAATATTTAACAACCGAACACAACTGATGAAGTGTCACTAACCAAATCGAACCAATAAATTCTGGTCAGTTTGGTTTTGTCGGTTTTGTTAGTTTCATGACAACGTTCAAAAAATTAAGAAGAGGACAAATTTCTGGTGGACCGCACCAATGTAAAAATTGATGAATAATCATTAAAACTTTTTATAATTAGAGGCAACAAAAGTTTTGGATCAAGTTGAAAGTGAAATTTGATTTTTCACTTCATCTAGGTTTGTTTGACCTTATCAATGGGTTGGATGGCAAATACACATTGCAGATCTTCTTCAAGTGGGCCCTAGGACATTTTTATGGCGAGTGCTCAATCAACACTGTTTTCTATGATGTGGTCCACCTGAGATTTGGGTCTGATTATTTTTTGGGAACAAATCCTAAATTGGGTTGAGAAAACGACTGGACGGGGTGGATATACGAGATATAATTAAGGTGGGCCATACGATAGGGGTAATATATACATAATAAATATAATTCTTATATATATATATATATATATATATATATATATATATATATATATATATATATATATATATATATATAGTTGGTTAGGTTTGGTTGAAAACAGTTTATAATTTTAACAAACCGAGAACCTACCCAAAATAGAATGGAAAATCGATTGAAACCGATCCGATTGGTTTTATCAGTTTTGCCGGTTTTTTTAACAACCCTAGTTTTTCTAACTATTGCCAACAGTTGTTCAGGTCAGCAAGGTGCTATCGGGGTATAAACCTTCTGTTGTGGCTGATGATTTTGACTTGCATGACACATGAGTTTCTCGGTTTTGTCATTTTTCGAGTCCTGAAGTTTGCTAGTGGGGTTCACCCCTTGCTGGGCTTTGCCCCTTTAATCCAATCGATGATCCAGATCAGTCATTAGGTCTCATAATATATGGTTTCCATGGTTAGAAAACCCGAAAACTGAATTCAACTTGATTGTAACCAGGGTTGGGTTGACTCGAAGACTTGACCCTGACCCAACCCTACCCAACTGGAAATTTGATAATTTTAATAAAAAAAAGTAATGGGTATAGCTATTTAACATAGTTGAAGTTATAAATACAGTGTAGGTATTTTGACATAGTTGAAGTTATAAATACTGATGTCGGAGGATCCATCCCATCCCTCCTCCATTTACAATTTTATTAATGTTCACATATCACTCGCTGAGGGGCTTGGTTATCGTTGATGCGAGTTGTGTTCGAGTTGACTCCACAAGTCATAGACAAGTTGTGGTCGAGTCAGGCCCAAGATTGCCTTCCCCAGTGACTCAGCTAGAAATCCTGCAGAGTTGAGTTGACTCAGCTGAGTTTCGAGTTGACCCAGTAGTTTCAGAACTGTGGTCCACATGGGAAAAAATTTCCATCCACCAGAGGTTTCCCCTTTGGCATGGTGTCTCAGAAACATAAGTCAGGAAAAGCAATTTCTAGCTTAGCGTCATATGGGCTGTGAGGATCTCCAATCAGTGTGGCGCCATATTTTACAGGATCTAAATGAACAGTCTTGATCATCTCATGGTGGGGCAGAAATGATGGTAGGGGGCTCTTCGGCGAACCCCTTGTGACCGTGCCAGCTGGGCACCAGTGCCCGTCCCTTTCTGGACACTTAGAAGTTAGAGGTGCCGCAACTTGCGGTACGGTACGCGTGCCGTGAAGATCACTTGGCACAAAAATCAGGCCAGCCTACACATCAGATAGGTTGCCCGTGAAGATCACTTGGCACAAAAATCAGACCAGCATGCACATCAGACGGGTTACGCAGTCGAAATCAGCGGACAACTGAAGGTCTGATTCAACTTACAGTGACGGTCTGCATGGCGAACGGATTGGAAGGGTGATCATTGTGATGGGGCCTACCGTTTTCACGGTACTGATGTTGGCATTTTGGCAGGTGATCAGTTCTCAATTGGCATTGAATAGTGGCCATTGTGGTCAATTCGGCTCCTAGTCCTAGCTTCAAACCCAAGATTTTCCAACATTTGAAGATAGTTCGATCACTGTCCTACAGATGGACAACATGAAAAATAAGAAAAAACCATTGACGTTCGGTTGAAAATAGTTCAAAGATCAAATTGGTTAAGATCTTCCAAATGGGGAGATTCTCCAGCCATTCCTTCCCCGTTGTGGCTACCGGATTATGGTTTGGATCGCTGTTGCTGTGGGCCCACATATACAGTTCCGGTGTGGTCGCAGATTTTTATTTTTTGATGCTCTGAGCAGAAAGGGATCCAATTGCAGTAAGATTGGATCGTGTTCTTGCTCAATTATTATTCGAACGTAGTTTCATGTCCAACATGGGAGTGGCATATTCTCAATTATCAATATGTGGGGCATGTGGCCATGCCTTCTCCCATGCTGGGGATCACATGCCAGCATATGCATGTGATTCCCCATGCATTCTAGTTGGAAATTGATGTGCATCTAACAACATTCATGCATGGCTTCTTTATTTTTATTGCAAATTTCTTTTTCAACTTCTTTGGTGAGTTTCTGAACGGACGGACCGCCTTGATTTCGCCGACGTGGAAGTTTGATATGGAAGTATTGTAGGGGGCCCATTTGGAAGTACAAGCAAAAATGGAGGTTGGTTCTACATTTTCCATCGTGTTTGGGTGGCCCATTCAGGTTTTCTGTTTCTATGTGGCCATGTTGCAGATGGTACTGTATCTTGACGGCCTGTATAAATGGTGGGCCTTAACGGATGGGCCATTAGTAGGGTTTGGCTGTTCCATGTGTCTCAATCATAGGCCTGTAGGATGCCCAGGCTTGGGCTTGGTTTTTATGGCTTGGAATTAAAGGCTTGGCAAGTCTGCAGAAGCGTGGTTGGAGTCAGGTCTGGGCCTGTTTCTGGGCTGTAGGCTGCCCACTTTGACGAGTCTGCAGAAGCTTGGTTGGAGTCAGGTCTGGGCTTGTTTCTGGCCATCATGGGGTAGGCTCAAGCTTGAATCTCAGGCCTGATAAGTAAGATGAGGGTCTGGCCCAGTGACATCCCACGAATCAGAGCAATTGGACAATCTTGATCACAACACTTGAATGTTCTTAATCAATATATTGATCAAGTAGCTACACATGCACGGTACAAGTAGAGATTTTGGAGGAATGAATTCAAGATGGAAGGGTTGCCTAATTGAGGATTGGAATTACATATTTGTAGGATACAACACGGGTGCATGTGAGGCTAAAATGATTTAGCCCAAGCTCGACCTGAAAATTGCTCAGGCTGTACATGTGAGGCTAAAGCCAGGCCCACAGCTGCATCAGGCTCGTCAGGCTGGGCAGGCTACCTGGCCCGTTGCCACCCTTACCAACTGATAGACAGGATGATCCAATAAGGCTGATTTTTTGGGTCATGATAATCTAAAATGGGAACCTGCGTTTTGTACCAGTATGATATTTGGACTCATGGTGTTAAAATGATGTGGTGCAACTGTTGCTCTGAATGATGTCACAAAACCATCAAGGTCTGCAAACGGAGGCTAAACCAAACACAAGTGACCAACCAGAGGCTAAACAGTTAGTGTTGAGTGGTTTAGATCACTGTCCACCATCTTGGAATGGTCAGGATCAATGTCCATATACTTTTGAGCTGTCCATGTCACTGTCCACAGTTACTCTTTATTAGGGATGCATCCTTCATTCTCACTAGATGGACGGCCATCTACGACAGCGGACGCCAACCTAATGTAATGATAGGTAGCCTCTAGTTACTACTTTATGCACTTTTGACAGTCCAAATCACTGTCCCCAATTACTTCTTAAGCCTGTTTGGATTAATGAAAAGCATGGAAAGGAAGTAGTGCTTCCTTGGAGACTTAATTTTCTGAAAGAATGGAAAATGAATCATTGTTTTAACTTATTTGTTTTTCAAGAAGATTTTTATTAAAAATTTAGAATCTGTTCTTAAATTTGTTTTTGGGTAAAACAAAAAATGCATGGAGATTTTATTTATTTATTATTATAGGCAGTCAATAGCATGTATGTAGCATATGCCGGTGTTTGAAACTAAATTGTGGCACACATGGCACATGCAGCACAGTGGGCATCAAGTACGTATGAGATAATTGAAGCTGTACAATGGCACATGTTACACAATGCATGCATTGACACATTTGACAAGTGGGCACTTGAAGCTAGATTGCAGCATTTTTGTGCATTTGCACACAGCATATTTTGCTTTGCACATGTGGGATATAAGTGTTAAACTTAAGTATTGCGGAATAATTGGATTGTCTATGCATCGAATAATGGAGATTTCATACTATAATCTTAAAGCCATACCTGATTAGGAAGACATTCCCGATGCCCTCTTGTTGTCGAGAAGAGCTCTTGGTCTTCCGCACCTTACACCTTTAGGAGAACCTCTCAATGGAGACTAGGGTTTTCTCTTGTGTGTTGGTGAGAGGACCAAGACATATATTTATAGGAAAGAAGGCCAGAGAAGCTTACCATCTGTAGACACCCCACCTTCGGCTACACTGTTGGTAGAGATAGCTGGTTGAACGGAGGACCATACCCCCAAATCCCAAGTCCAAACTCAGCCAAACTCACCCTTGTAAGCCCCATTCCATAGCCCAGTTCAAGCCTGAACCCAGTCAACCCAGTCCTAAACACCACCCTGAAAAACCCCCCATAAAAAAGTCCAGTCAAAAAATCCCAAAAAAAGTCAAGCTCACTGAGTCAACCCGCTGAGTTAACCCACTGAGTCAACCCGTCGAGTCAACCCGTCGAGTCAAAACACCGAGTCAACCCGTCGAGTCAACCCGTCGAGTCAAACCACTGAGTCGACCCGCTGAGTCAACTCACTGAGTCGACCAGCGAGTCCAACAGCAGCCCCGAGGGAACGGCCGTACTCGCTGGAAACCGAGGAGCGGCCATACGGGCGGCCCATGGCAGGCCGCCCGGACAAAATTACGAGAGTGCCCCTCTCTGCTGCTATAAATACCCCCCTCCCCTTCTCATTTCAACAAGCCATTCGAGTCCATTTCAGCCCGAGAGCTCTGAGTCCATCTCTCCACCCTTTAGCCCATTTTTCCACCAAGGAGAGCCCGAGTGAGGAGAGTCTAACCCTGGTCCAGCCCAGCCTGACCACTGGTCCAAGCCTCTCAAGTCACCCAAGTCTTGATCCAACCACTCGAAGCCAACCCTTGCCACACCTCCGTCCACCCAGCTACTCATTTTCCAGCATCATCTCATTTGCATCTAGCATAAGTGCAACATTTACTTTTCTTCCAACCCCCCTGCTTCACTACAAGCACCTTGATTACTCAAACACACATGCATATGTCTTTATATTAAACACCTGTCAGTTCGAGCGTATGCTCTGGGCTTGCCCGTTGTTGGAACTTGCCCATCAGAAACTCTTACTGTTCAGACCTGCATTCATGCTTCACTAAAAGCACCTTGATTACTCAAGCACACTGCATACGTCTTACATTAAGCACCTGTCAGTTCGAGCGTACGCTCTGAGTTTGCCCGTTGTTGGAACCTGCCCATCAGAAACTCTTACTGTTCAGACCCGCATTCATGCATCATGTCATTCATGAGAATATACGAGGATTAAATTAGACTTTCAAGTATTCGATCGATTCTGTGAAGTAGAGACCGTACTTCGGTACGGGCAGTGTGTGGGGTGCTTAACCTCTTCCCACCCTGTAACCGTGATCCCTTACCTTGAATCTCTGACCGCAGATCAACAGGAGTCATTTTAGAGGAAGGAATCTTCGGATTCTCTTCTCTAACGTTTCTACAGGGTCTAGCCGACTGTAGATTCAAAGTAACTGGCTAGTGGCGACTCTGAACTCACTTAAACATATCCAGCTTAACACGACAACCAAGCAAAGCCCTCGAGAACGAGGCAAGCCAGTGGCACAAACGGCGATTTCGCACTCACGCACCTCTTCTTCTTCTTCTTCCGAAAGGGAAGGGAGAACGACGTCGTGTGGGAGCGCGGAAAAATCGGCGAGGGTCCACACCATCATACTTCTCTCCTCTAGGGTCTTCACAACGTAGGTTTCCATATCTGGCTTAATAACCGCGAATAGGGACCACGGTTCAAGCGTCCCGCCCCCAAACCTATTTGTAATTATCACAACTACGATGGGGCCCACTGAATCGCTCAATCTGAATAATCCAACGGTCGTGATCTAAATCGATGATCATGTGTGGCCCACCTAATAGAGTCTTACATTCTTTCACTTGGGCTACACTGATCTCTGGAAAAAAAAAAGAAAACATTTTATTTTATTTTGTGAAAAATAATTCATAAAACATATTTGTTTCAAAAGTTCCTAATGAGCGCCCTACTGATTTCAAAACAATACCGTTAGATAATTATGGGCAACGCTTGTCAGATCTGGTCCATCAAGACCACTTATACTGAATCGTGGTAGTCAACATAATATTTAATATTTTCGAAGTGTGACGAATCATGATCACAAATACCAATAGCCTTAATGACATGGATCAATGATATGGGGTGTGGTGTGAAGATTACATGTCTTATGTGATCATATGTGTTTATCTTCAAGTGGTCTTTCTGAATGTCTCTCCAAGACACAAACAAAAGTCTTGCTTACTTAAAACTAAATGTGCACTCTGAAGGAGAAACAAGATATAAACTGAAAAACAGAATCATCAATGCATAAAAGATATCTCTAAAAATGTCTGGACAAAATCGGATCATATATGAAAACTCCCACTACTGAAATACATCATTGGGATCAACAACTCCCATAGACGTCACATGCTCCTTAAAGAGCGTGATAGGAAGGCCTTTAGTGAGAGGATTCGCTATTATCTGCCTTGTGCCGATGAGTCCCACAGACACCTGACGATTCTGAACTCTCTCATTCACAACAATGAATTTAATGTCAATGCGCTTTGACCTCGATAAATGCTTGTTGTTGTTGGAGAAGTTAACTGCCGTTGAACTATCACAATAGATTTTCAATGGTTTCGGGATCATCTGCACAAGCCGTAAACCAAAGAAAAAACTCTGAAGCCAGACCACCTGATTCGTGGCTTCATGACAAACTACATACTCTGCCTCCATGTTAGATGATGCCGTAATCTACTGTTTCACGCTCTTCTATGATACGGCTCCACCAACCATCATGAATACATAGCCCAAGGTGGACTTCTTGCTGTCGAGACAACCAGCAAAATCTGCATCTGTATATCCTACCAACTCCAAATGGTCGGATCTCCTGTATGTGAGTTCGAAGTCCTTTGTCCTTTGCAGGTAGCGCAACACTTTCTTTACAGCTATCCAATGATTCATTCCTGGATTGCTAAGGTACCTACCCAACATTCCAACCACAAAAGCAATATCCGGACGCGTACAGACCTGAGCATATATGATGCTCCTTACTGCTGACGCATATGGAATATCTTTCATCTTGTCCTTTTCTAGGTCATTCTTAGGACACTAAAATTGACCAAACTTATCACATTTACAATAGGTGCTTGGCCAGGAGCATAACCTTGCATGCCAAACCTTTTGAGAACCCTATCAATATAGGCCCTCTGCGACAAGCCAAGTAATCCACTTGATCTGTCTCGGCTAATCTGAATGCCGATGACAAAAGAGGCATCACCAGAATCTTTCATCTCAAAATTTTGAGATAGGAATTTCTTAGTCTCACGCAACAATCTAATATCACTACTGGCCAATAAAATGTCGTTAACATACAAGACTAAAATGATAAACTTACTCCTACTAATTTTCACATATATACACTCATCTGCAGTATTTTCAATGAAACCATATGAGGAAACGACTTCATGGAACTTTAGGTACCACTGTTGTGATGCATGTTTCAACCTATAAATGGAGTCTTAAGTTTGCAGACCAGATGTTCTGAGCCTTTGGCTTTAAAACCTTCTAGCTGCAATATATATACGTTCTCTTTTAGATCTCTATTGAGGAACGCAGTTTTCATGTCCATTTAATGTAGCTCTAGATCCATATGAGCCACAAGAGCCATAATGATCCTCAATAAGTCTTTCTTAGATATAGGTGAGAAAGTATCCTTAAAGTCAATACCTTCACGCTGAGTGAAACCCTTTGTAACTAGCCTGGCTTTATACCTTTTGATATTGCCCTTAGAGTCCCGTTTGGTTTTAAATACCCACTTACAACCAATCGGCCTAATCCCTTCAGGCAATTCAATAAGGTCCCAGACTTTGTTGTCCTTCATGAATTTCAATTCATCCTTCATGGCATCGAACCAATGAGAAGAATTCGCACTTTATTCGACCTGTGAAAGGGACATAGGATCCTTTTCAACCCCAATGTCAAACTCATGCTCTCACAAATAGACGATGTAATCGTCTGGTATTGCAGATCTTCTCTCTCTATGTGATCGTCTTAATAGCTCATTATTCTGAATTGGGTTTTCCATTTCCTCATCAGTGGGTTGTATTTGAGGCTTTACATGGTCATCCATAGGGATATCAGGGTCCACTACTGGATGGACAACCACGCTACTCTGAATGATTGTGGTGGGAATCACAATCTGCTCTTCCTCAAATACAATATTTCTCAAGTTCGTGCTCCCATTATCTTCAGTGTTCTCAATAAACCTAGCATTTGTAGTCTCAATGACTCTCATCGAATATGATAGACAATAAAATCTGAATCCTTTTGATCTTTCTGGGTATCCAATAAAGAAGCAACTAATAGTTCTAGGGTTAAGATTTCTTTCATGCGAGTTATACGGTTTGGACTTCTGCAGGAAAACCCCATACATTAAAGTATTATAGACTAGGCTTTCGCCCTATCCATAATTCATATGGAGTTTTCATTACAGCCTCACTCGGGACCCTATTAAGGATATGCACAGTCGTTTTCAACGCATCACCCCACAAAGATTCTGGCAACGTAGAATTACTAATCATATATAGATCGCACCATGTCCTTTAGGGTGCGATCACGCCTTTCCACTACACTATTATGCTCTGGAGTACCAAGCATGGTGTACTAGGCGACTGACGTCACAATCTTGTAGGTATCTAGCGAATGGACCTGGATTACGCCCAGATTCGTCATACTTTTCGTAGTACTCACCACCACGGTCAGATCTAACGACTTTGATCATTCTGTCGAGTTCATTATTGACTCCAGCCTTATAGATCTTAAATGTATCTAGGGCGTCTGATTTTTCGTTAATAAGGTATAAGTACCCATAACGAGAGTAGTCATCTATAAAGGTGATAAAATACTTCTGTCAATTCCAGGATGCTGTAAGGAACGGTCCGCAGATATCTGTATGAATCACTTCTAAGAGTCCTACGCTCCTAGTGGTATCCTTTTTCCTTATTCTAGTCTAGTTTACCTTTAATACAATCAATACAAACCCCAAAGTCAAAGAAGTCCAGGGAGAGAAGAATTCCTCCTACGCACAAGCCTTTCCAATCTCTCACGAGAGATGTGGCCTAATCGCCTGTGCCATAGCATGGATGAATTCTCACATTCTAAACTTCGCTTGATGCCTTTAGTGTTTTCATGTGAAGAGTTAATGTTGTATACATGTGAAACATCCAAATCTAGCTGATAAAGGTTATTAACTAAAGTGCGAGAACCAATCACAACTGAATCATAACAAATAGTTAATTTTCCATTTGCAAATTTAAACTCATAATCATATTTGTCTAAATGAGAAATGGAAACCAAATTGCGCCTTATAGAAGGTACATAAACAGTATCTACTAGATCAAGAAAGTGTCTTGACGATAATCTAAGCTTATAGACTCCAATAGCTTCCATGTTTACTCTAATGCTGTTCCCTATATAGACTAATCTCTCTACATCAATTGGCGTTCGACTTTGAAGCATATCCTACATGGAATTACACATGTGAATAGTTGTATTAGAATCTATCCACCAGGAGTCTGTGTACATATCAGCTAAATTTGATTCAAAAAATACTAAAATATGGTTTTTACCCTTAGAAATGAGTTATGCTTTAAATCCTTCACAATCCTTCTTCTGATGACCAGGCTTATTGCAGAAGAAGCAACCATCATTAGGACCCTTCCTTTTCTTCTTATATATTTTTCCAGAATTAGGTTGATTGCCACCAGTAGAACTTTTTCCTGAAGTAGTGCTTTCTTTTCTTATTTCCTTTTCGTCCTTGACCAGATGTCACTTAGGTGCGCACTTTGTGTCTTGCTCGACCTTCTAAGTCTCTCTTATTTATGAACGCACTGAGATATCACTTCGTTCAATGTTCACTTTTTCTTTTGAGTATTATAGCTGATTTGGAATTGACCGAACTGTGGAGAGAGGAGAGTTCAGAACCAAGAAAATCAGGAGTTCATCCTCAATCTTAAGACCCAATGCATGGATTTTAGCCATCGCATCAGACAATTCACCAATCTACTCCATGATATTACCTTGACCGTTATAGGTGGCTTGAGTTAGCTTATGTAAAAGTAAACTCAGCTCAGCTTTATCTGATTTTTTAAATCGTTTTCCTATTTCAGTCAAGAAATCTTTAGCTTTTTCAGTGTCGGGCATGACACCCTGTATGGTCCCTAGAAATTGAGTTCTTTATGATCTTGAGACACATCTTATTTGACTTGGTCCAGGCCTTGTGTTGAGTCTTTTCTGATTCCGAATTGGAGTCAGTTGGAATGGGAGGCTCTACTTCCTCCAGGGCCAGGTTTAAGTCCATGCAACCTAGGACTATTTCAATGGACGACTTCCATTTGGAATAGTTGGATCCAATAAGCTAATGTATGGAATTGAATTGGGTTGGAACATTGGAAACAGTCATAGCTGGACATTCAAAGCATAAAACTTACATTAATAAACAAGTCCCATATAACAATGCATGAAGATAAACCACAAACATTATGCATGTATATATATTCGATTGATTTGGGCCTTCAATCAAATGTCTCAGAATGATGATGGGCCATAATCATAAAAATTTGGCAAGAGTCCAGCGTATTATCACGATTCCTCCTTTGGGAGAAATTGTAACATACATGAGACTCTACTGAATATGAAGCTGACCAATGTTGGTGAAATAAATCTAAGACACCCATCACCTTTGGGTGAAATGAATCTCTCATACCTATATCACCATCACCAATCACTTCATCCTGCTCATATCTAGCCAAACGATGATACTTCTTTATTCTGACCACCGCTACTTGGTTATGAACGCAACTGAATACAATCCTATAATGGAGGGTCACTGAATTCCAAGTACAGAAGTTTAGAGGTAGAAATCTTTGCCAACTAAGGTCATTTTGGTGGCTAACACAATAAGCTCCAATCCCCACTTCCAGACCCAAGGATTGCTACATGGTTCTGCCCACAATGAACCATAACGTAGAAGTTTTGATTCGGCAAAAAAAAAAAAAAGATATGGGTAATGGTTCTATTTTAGGCCAAATCAGAGCTCAAATAGCATGTACATCTTTATGGTCCAAAATTCCATCTTAAATTGGGCTTAAAATATATCAAATGTGTCCTAAAATTGGACCCAATTATGCTTAAAACATACTAATGGGCTGGATTTATTTGGGCTTGGGCCGGGCTGGCGGGCCTGACTCGCTGGATTCGGGCTTATAGGGCCTAGCCATTGGATTGGGCCTGGCGGGCCTGATCGAATGGACCGGGCCGCATCCCGGGCCAGAAGTTGGGGCTGCTGGACGGGGCCTGATTGTCTTGGGCCCTAGTTTATGACTGGATTAGAGCCCAGCTCGTGGCCCAATACCCATAAAACCCTCAAAACAGCAATAAGCTGTACGCCCAAAAATCCAGCCTCATCTATCTTCTCTCCAAAACCCTAGCCGCTTACACCACTGCCCGCTGTCACATGGGTAATCTATTGTCGCACTCGCCATCAGCCATCGTCGTCCGATCTCCATCATCACAAACGCAGTTGCCGCTGGAGAGGAGGATGGCCACCGCCGGCCCTGACTGCTGCCGAATCCGACTGCCGCTGAAGAAGAAGATGAACAGGGGTGGCCGATTTTCATGGCTACAGCGGCTCTAGCCAATGTGATCGTGCGCCAAGTCCTCTTCCTGAATCACGGTAGCCGACTGCCATTAATGGCGTAAACCACCTCTGTTTCCCCTTTCTCCTTAGATCTGGCCGTCCATCTTGCACGACTTTAATAGCTGACCATTCTCGCTACGAATCCAGCAACCTCGTCAGAATCTATGGCAACCACCATCGCTGAAAACAGTTGCCCATCGCCAGCCGCTGAAGTGGAGGAAAACCAGTCATGGGTCACCGGATTTAATGGTCACAGGACTGTCCAATTGAGCAGCGATGGCAATGGGTTTCGAACAGAGATGGGGTGGCGGATGACTAACATTCATGGTGGCTGCAATCAGAGGTGTTCAGTGGATCACCGGATTTATTCATGAACTCCCATCTATCGGTCATGGCTCTCGCTGATTCCAGCTTTTTTTTTTTTTTTTTTAATAAACTGAAAATCTGCAATGGGGTTCCCTGCAAACAGGGTTGCGGTGGTGGCTACCTTGTCAAAACCCTTATATGGAAAAACTCAATCGGGTGACAGTTATTTCTTGATTTTCACGGATCATACACCCAAAACAAGTTCCTTAATGCATATGGGGCCAAACCAGATCCATATTAGGGTTTCGATCGAGCTTGGAGAGACGCAAATTGGATCTCCTGGTGCTGATTGAAATCCCCAAGATTAATGCATAGCATTCTTTGATACCAACTGTTAAACTTAAGTATTGTGGAATAATCGGATCGTCTATTGTTCGCTTCCCCAAGTGTAGGGTTGCGATGTAGTAATAATCTCGGTAAGACCGAGGTCGATCCACAGGGCTTATTTAGGAATCTACAAAATGCTTCCAATAGTTTCTATTAGAAAACTAACAAATTTGTTTTCAAGGAGATTGTTTGTAAATAGCAATTTTGAACTTAAACTGAAGTAATCAGTTAATAAAAAGCACTAGGGGTTCAAGGATCAACTTGCAGTAATCCTTGATGCTCAATTCACTATGGTTTCTCACTTTCTCAACTAGAATCGAAATTAAGATCTATCTAGTCGGATGATAGAGCAGTTAAACCAAATAATCTGCCATATGTAAAAGCCATGTATGATTCACTCAATGCAAGTTAGGACGAGCATACTCAATTGCATAGGTCAGTCCAAATTCCAATAGACTAAGTTCACAATCATAACTATCATTAAGTCCTGTCACAAGACAAAGCTAGATCATGACTTGAACTTGATTCAAATCACATACACAGTCCCACGTACAACAGAATTCCAGAAACAATAGAACTTTGGTAGGAAGTTCCCACATGAATATATAGTACTAGAGCTTACTCCAATTCCTCGGATCATACAGGTCTAGACTAACACACAACAATTAAGAACTCAAGTAATTCTTCCAAATATCCATGAGTCATCATAAGACTAAGAAAAACTACTTAGAACTTGAATTAAACTTCAAACCATTGTTCATAAACATGAAATCCAACTTAAACGAATTGAAACATCTTAGATTCACTACAAGCTTCACCTCTTAGCCCTAGCTAAGTGGTTTAGCCGTTCATGATCCAAGGAGACATGAAACAACTAAGAAAAAACATGAAAATAGCAACAAACTAGGAGGAGTTGTGGAACTCCGAAATCCACTTCCGCTGCCTCCCACCTTACTCAGACCCTTTAAGATACCATAGGAATGATCCCTAGGTGTCCTTTTATAGTAGGGAGTCTTCGCAGCATCAGAATCTTCCAGAAACGCAGTGCGCAGAGAAATTCGGAGCTTGTAGAACACACTTCATTACGCAGACGACTGGTCATACGACCGGTCTGAGCTACGGGACGACCGGTCGCACGACTAGTCTAAAAAACGTAAAAAGTGTCCAGAGAGAATTTTTCAACCCAGAAAATTAATTCAAGGACCGGTCGCACGACCGGTCTGAGCCATGGACGACCGGTCGCACGACCGGTCGTGGACAGTCCAGAGAGCTGTGGCCACAGGGGTACTTCTGTTGAGTGATCAAACCGGTCGGATGACCGATCTTAGTTATGTTATTCTGCTTTCTTTCTTCTTTTCTCTGACTTCTTTCTTTCATCCTTCGACACTTGATCCTTTGATCTTCTTTGCTTCTAAATAGTGTCTTTAAGTCTTCACTTGATGATTCCTCTCTCTCATCCTTACAATCACAAATTCATGCATTAGATTAGTCTATAAATCATAAAAACTTTGCATAATGAGTAATGAATTGGGGTTAGAGTATACACAATTAAGAGCTCAACACATCTATGCATCGAATAATGGAGATTCCATACTATAATCTTAAAGCCATACCTGATTGGGAAGACATTCCCGATGCCCTCGTGTTGCCGAGAAGAGCTTTTGGTCTTCCGCACCTTATACCTTTAGGAGAACCTCTCAATGGAGACTAGGGTTTTCTCTTGTGTGTTGGTGAGGGGACCAAGACATATATTTATAGGAAAGAGGGCCAGAGAAGCTTACCTATTACACTTCTCTCCTCTAGGGTCTCCACAACGTAGGTCTCCATATCTGGCTTAATAACCACGAATAGGGACCACGGTTCAAGCGTCCCGCCCCAAACCTATTTGTAATGATCACAACTACAATGGGGCCCACTGAATCGCTCAATCTGAATAATTCAACGGTCGTGATCTAAATCGATGATCATGTGTGGCCCACCTAATGGAGTCTTACAATAAGAGAAGATGAATGGTGGTACATGTGCATATTAACAAATCAAAGGCATAAGAAAAGATAGATGGTGGCATATGTGAGGTGCGAGGGAAGATAGATGGTAGCACCCTGTGGACAACAAACTGTTAGGCACATCCATCACATGTAAGGTAAGTGAATGATGGCATATTTGGTTTTAAACCTTCAAAATTTTATTTCATTTTTATCTATTTATTTTTCTTTTCTATGAGAAAAAATTTCTTAGAAGTGAATGCAGAAAAATAAACTTGTTTATTTTTAAACAAACATAAAGTGTAAAATTGCATTTTCACAATTTTTCACAATAAAAAGTTGTACAAACAATGTAAAGTGAGCTTCACATGAAAATATTTTCATCGGTAAATAAGCTAACATTTGTTACTTATTTGTCAAAAGTGATAAAATAAATAAACCGGTCAAATATGGGGTAATATCTAAATAGATATGTTTTTAATAGTTTTATTTTATTAAGCCAAGCTATAGGTAGCATTTCATAAAAGGCCTTTTCTCATTGAGCAATTTAAGCTTTTTCAATACGAAAACATTATTGGTACATGGAATGATCAATATCAGAACCATAATATACATGAATGGCCATACTTGTACAAGTTTAAACCCGGATGATACAGACGTGAAAGTGCATTAAAGTGCAATCTCCTGCAGCAGCAATACCTTATTAATAACATACAACTCCTTTTTGTTACATCATAAATATCATCTATTTCATGTATTTGTAAAATTGTTTTATCATTCATCCTCAGGTTACATTTTTTGATAACACTAACCTACTTTTCAAAAAAACGTGATTTACATTTGTGCAAAAAAGTGTAAAGTCATCAATTAAACCCTTACATACTCAAACCATTTGTTCGGCTTTATTGTTCTTTTCTTCTTTCACCATCATTTTCTTCTTCTTTCTTAGATGAACAAAGCTACAAACAGTTCAGGAAAGCTCAAGAGAGAATAATGGATGTTTGGATCATAAGTTACTTCATATAAGCTACTCATGCCTACTTATGTTGGTTTCTACTTATTCAATAAGTATGTTTGGTAAATAGAATATTTACCAATAAAAAAGTAGAAAGTATGTTTGGTTTCCAACATCACATAATGTTGGGACCACCTTTGATGTGGACCCTTCATTGTGTGGGCCCCACCTTTGATGTAGACCACCCATCATGTGGGGCGTCCTTTGACATGGACCATCTATCACATGGAGAGAGAGGGAGAAGAAGTGAAGTTAAAATGTACCAAAAATCCTTATTTAAGTGAGTAACTCTTATCACATGAATTACTTTTATAACGATGTTTGCCAGACTAACTTAAGTTAAAAGAGTAATTTATTAATTTAATATAAGTTAAAATTTATTTATTGAGTGGGTATTCAAATGCATCATAAGAGACTTTTGAGGTCACAATGAGAAATTATGAGATAGGGAACCAAAAGGTTTTGAGTACTTTCGAAGAGTGTGTGTGAGGTAACATAAAATAAGCTGTTCAAGAGTAGTAGTAGGGTTTCTAACTGTTTAAATTAGCCTAAGTTAGTAAAAGTGACCCAATGGGGTTTTATATAACAATAAAATGCGGGGGTTATTCACATATACGGGAAACAAAGGGGTTTATTTACAACATGGCAAATGGGGAAGGGTCAATATGAAAAAAATCTCTACCATTAAATGCAAGACCCCACTTATTGGTATTTTGGTTATTTTATTGGAAAGGAGGGTTTTTTTTAATCAGGTAGTGTTCCCTTTTATTCTCTCTCATTGACGTTCGTTACCCCATTTGCGCGCTGGTGGAAAGTAGCTCTCTCCTCTTCTCTGGTTTCCGAGACTTTCTCCCTCGAAAGGTAAAATCCTCCCTCGAAACCCTAATTTTCGCTTTTTTTGAATCCCTAGATCCATTAGAACAATCTCGATCTGCTGCTGGCATTCAGTTCCTCTTGAATTCCTCCACGAAGAGCGATTTTTTTCAACATTTCTGGTTTGAATAGAGGGTTTCCGAGGCTTTTTTCTTTGGTTTTGGAAGTTCTTTTGATTCGTTCGAAGATCTTTTTTTTTTGAAATTATTGAGAGGTGAAATATTTTCAACTAATTATCTACTTTTGATGCCTTAATTAGTGTATTTTTTGAATTTTTAAATGCTTTTGTGTATTAGCTATTGATCTGAACCGTAGATCGGTGGAACCATCCTGATTTGTTGCAAAAGGTGAGTATTGTGGCTTTGGAGGCGTTATAGGATTTGGAGGTTTGGGTTGAGCTGAGTGCTTTTTTTTCCAAAGTTATTTACTTTGATTGGAGCTCTAGATCTGTTCAAACTGTTTTGATCTGCTTAAGGCATTTTGTGGAATATTGCTTCTTTTACGTATTTCTGTCTATCCTTGTCCTTTGAAACCCTAACTTCCGGCTTTTACTCGGCTGTTGATCTGAACAGGTAGACCTGTTTGGAATTATTTGATCTGTTGAGGTTGTAGGGCTTGTAAATTTCGTGAAGATTCATGTGTTTTGAGGGATTCTATTTTCGTTTTAATTTTTTTTTGTAATGAGTTGCTTGCCAGTTGAGGCATTTTAGGGTTAGGAGGTTGAGATTCTTCTAGACTAAGCTGATTTCTTTATTTCTTGAACATTATCTGCTGGGATTGTTTAGATCTATCGGGTGCATTTCAAATTCCTTGTGGAATTGCATATCCGCAAAAAAGTCATGTCTTTTTGCCATTTTATTGTCTTTTAATGTTTTTTTTTTCCCGTCATTCTACTGTTTCTGCATTGAAGCATTTTTTTGATGGTTTTCTTGCACTCCATTTCTTTCTTTCTTTATTTCTTTCTTCTTCTTTTTTGGTTATGTATGCCCTTTGATCTGTTTAGAGCATCACCGCCCCTTGTGAATCACTACTGAATTTGTTTGGCCTTGTAGTTCTCTTTATGCTGGGGTCATTGTTTAAGAAGAATTATAACGACTGTTTTGCCCTAAAATGTTACGCTATGCATAAGTTTAACAGGTTTATATAACAGTAGTTCTTAAACTAGCTGTTATATAGCAACCATTACTGTTATACAGCTATAACAGTGAAGCGACTTGGCTGTTATATTTTAGTAATGCCAAATTTTAGGCCTTGGATGTGATAGAGATTTACCAGGATTTGTAGCTAAAGTCCAGGTCTGCCAAAATTGTCAGGAGTAAGTCTTGATTTTATGGATGGATCTCGGGTACCCAGAATCTTATTGTTTATTGTGTGTTACTCAGGAGACTGATTCATAGCTAATATTTTGCTACAATTATTGCTGAGTCGTGCATTAATCTTGGTCTTAGAAACTGTTTAGATCCTGTAAAATCTGTTTCTTTGCTGTATTTGATCCTTCTAAGATTATGTTTTCTGCAAAAGAAGTTCTGGTTTTGGTTGATCGTGGCCTTTTTGGTCTTTTTATGCCTTTTGTTGGAGATCATTTGTGTTTTTAATGGCTATTAGTTGAGCTGATCTAGTTTGCTTCTCTCCTGTGGATCTTTAGCCAGACATGGGGCTGACTTTCACAAAGCTTTTTAGCCGGCTTTTTGCCAAGAAAGAGATGCGTATTCTGATGGTTGGTCTTGATGCCGCTGGTAAGACTACCATCTTATACAAGCTCAAGCTGGGGGAGATTGTTACCACAATTCCAACTATTGGTAAGTCCAAATTAGAAGACAGATTTAAATTTATTTTTAATTTTTTAATTTTCCTTTAGAAATGCTAATTGCATTAATAGATGATTGCGTTATCCAAGGGGTATTGATATTCTATGGGTATGTTGATCCATGAAGGATTTTGATGCATGCGTTGATGTCAGTGTGCTTGCACTGATGAATTAGGTGTCTTTGTGGATATGGGTAGATAGTAAATAAATCACCTTATTGTAAAACAGCAAGACAATCAACTGAAAAAAAGGGTTGCATCTGGTATGGTTACGGTTCCTCAGATTACTCTAGCTGGTTTGTGATAACATATTTGAGGATCAAGAAATTTATTTATTGTCACATCACATTTGGTACAATGTTCCAAGATTTCTCCAATTAAATGCTATGGCTTTATTAATGTAGTCTTAGTTCAAATCCCCTTGGTGTTGTGCTGCTTCTTTGGTATTCCCTATCATTTTGTGTTAGAGGATCTATGAGCCTTGTCCTATTCATTCTGGCTGCACTCTCTGTAGTATTTTGGTTTTGGTAGTTTTCAGTATTTTGGTCCTCATTTTGATATACACGCCATTTTCACTTGATAAGGAATGCCTTGGTGAATGTTCTTAAGAGTTGCCAGTTATTGCTTTCAGGATTTAATGTGGAGACTGTGGAATATAAGAACATAAGCTTCACTGTATGGGATGTTGGTGGTCAGGACAAGGTATGGGATTCTTCTATTGTTCCCAACCATGAGATCATCTGGATATTTTACCCATTATTTAGTTTCATGCACATTCTAGCAGTTTACTGAAGTTAAAGCCTAATTCTGGGTCAGAATTTCTCATTAATGTTACTTCCATTCCTCTTCTCAAGAATATTGAGCCTTTGTATTATGTTCAACCCAATTGGTGAAACAAATTGCGAGTTTAAATTAATAATTTTGCTTTACAATTTATCATCTTTATGGTCAGGGCTTCGCAGAAATTTGCTTCTATATGATATGCCTAATGGTTGTTATTGTGCTTCTTCTACAGATCCGTCCATTGTGGAGGCACTACTTCCAAAATACTCAGGGTCTTATATTTGTGGTTGATAGCAATGACAGGGACCGTGTTGTTGAGGCTAGAGATGAGTTGCATAGAATGTTGAATGAGGTATATACCTGTTGGACGACATTGATTAAAATAATTTTTGATTAATAAAGTTCATAGTTCACTTAGAATTCACTCAGAGTAAATTCAATTATATTGTCTGAAATATATGAGCATCATTCTCTTAATTCAATGGATGCTTCATTTTACCCTTTTTAGCTGAGGCATTCTTGTTGTATCACATATGGACATTATATCCTATCTACTTATTGCTGGAAACTGATTACAGATTCGGTTGACCTCATGAATTTTTTTTTCCTCATCATATAATTATCATGCTGGTTTTATTCTTTTGGGTAGCGCCTTTGAACGCCAAAGGTGGGCATAAGCATGACTCGAGTACTGGCCATCCCTCACAGGGAGGTGTCTCCAGCATCTCAGCTATGGAATGCTCCTTGTTGTGCCAGACACTGAGGTGTAGGGAAAACTTATTTTCTAAATCATGAAGTTTGGAAGTTGTATTCGTTCCAATGTCAAATGTTAGGGGGATTTCTCTCCATGTAGGCTTGAGTTGGTATTTATTTTGGTATAGTTCGGAAGTTGCATACACATTTTTTGAGGAATTTTTATACTTCAATTTTGTGAATTGGAGCTATCTTTTACTTCCAAGAATTTTGGTAAGAGCAATGGTGATTTTCCTGAAAATTGATTTCATAGTCTCATACTGAATAATGCTAGTTTGATATGAATTTAATTCTGCAGTTCTCTGAATACTGCAAACCATTTTGCTGGTTAATTTGCTCCAAAAAAGCTTATTTTCTGTAAGTGTAATATGTAATCCTGATTTGGTAGTAGGATTATTTTTTTTCTTGTCATAATTTAGGATTGAATTGAAAGTGAATTGAAAAGTACCTGGCAGGCTTTGAAATATGGTGCCTCTCGAGCTAATGGTGGCCTCTTGTCTAAGGATTACGCAGTACTTTATAGTTTCTCAACCTCTAGGGTCATTTGCTTGTCGATCTCACTTTGGCTAATGAGGCATCTACGTGGCATATATTGCTCCTGGGAGACACTCAAGAGTCTATATCTTGTCTTCTGTAACAGAAAACTTACTAAATGCAGGAAAAAGACCTCGTGTCCAACTACTAGATATTTTTGGATAAGCGATCTTTCCAATTACAAACACTGCTCCAAACCAGTAGTATCTGTCATAAAGGGTTGATCTGATCTTTTTTATTTTCTACATAGAGTTCACTCTCTGGCAGCAAAGTCTTGGCCAAAGCATGCATGCAAAGTTGTAATGTATGAGCTGTTGTCAATTGTCTGTACATACAATTTTCAAGTCACAGTAACTTTTAAGTAATCTATTCTCTAGTATATGAGAATCGACATTTTCTTTTCAGTGTCATCAATTCAGCTAGCTGAAGTAGTGCATCAAAAGGACTTTTAACAACAGATAGTTGAGGTCTGCTGTGGTTTTCTAGACATCAAAGGATAAGGTTTGAGTGGGCATTGGGAACCAAACCTTCTCAAGGATGTTGTAAGGAGTATCTAGCCTTTTTCTGGGTTGTAGTCTAAGGGTTCTTTGTGGCTGGATGATTTCTCATTATCTGCGCATATGGTTGAGGTAGGCACTTGCACTCGCGCGTGTTTGGGGGGAAGAGAGTTTTGCATACTCACGACTCAAGCATTGTCTCAGCAACATGTCATTATCTATGGCGGAGCCTGTTGTTTTATGTCAGTTCCTAAACCTATGACTTTGAGGGTCGGGTTGTAGCTCGGCTGGCCTTAGAAGGTACATAGCACCATTGGAGGATGTAGGAGCATGTAGGCTCAGCTATTAGACCTTTGAACAACAAAGAGAAAGACAAGAAAGCAAAAGTCAATGGGTACCATGTCCATGCTGGCAATGTCGGATCCATCGAGTACAAGGCAGATAGGCATCGGGATGCTGAGAGGAGGAAGCAAGGAGCTAAAAGGCTATATAACAAAGTTTTTTTTTTGTTTTTGTTTCATCTGGCTATCAAGGGCCCTCCTTCCCTCCCTCCCTCCTTCCCTCCCCTACTCTTCCCCATTTTTGTTATCTCCGTACAAAGAGGACCATCAACCCTTTGTATAAGCGAATGGGAGGTGGTTACCAAACAATCAATCTTTTTTATTGTTGGAGATTGCTGGTTACAAAACACATCATTCACATGTTGGTTATAAAACTTGTGCATGACGTGGCACCCAAATATCGCAGCATGTGGACCTTGGAGAATGAGAGCATGACATGTGGTTGCACATGAATGAGTTATTTCCTCTGTCTTGATTGCAACGGCCCGGGGTGAGTTGGTCTATAAGATGCTAAATTCTGCGGGGCCATGCTAGGATAGTGGGAATCACACTAGCGAGGAAGCTTCCTCAATGATGATGTGGCATCATAGGTACCATCCATGGTGCTTTATGTGCCCCATGCTATTGAGGGTCTCTAGAACAATGTTCATGTGCTCCATATGAATGATTGTCTTTGAAATGATGCATGGGATATGAACAGGTGAGTGACATAGGTTGAAGAATCGTGTTGGAACCTTTGTGATATGGTGGACTATAGGGCCAGAAGGGTAGCGTCTTGCATTTAGGGCGTCTAGAAGTGTCAGTCTTGAGCCTATTGGAATGGTAGATGCAACGATAGGGCTTGAAGGGTAGCGAATCCAACCACAATGTCTCAGGGCGGCTAGTAGTGAGATTTATATACTTCTAAGAGGGTTCTACGAAGCACATGGTGGGAAGGATACTTAACATCTTGAGATAGGATTACTAGACTAGGAAGGTAGTGACTAGCAACTTCGTTTGCTAAAAGAACCCCTAGAATCACATGACACTTGGAGAAAGGTTAGTTTCTTGACAGGACCTAGCAAGACCTGCGAGGCCGGGAGGATAGTGGTTTTATTTGGTGAGGTTCCTTGAGGCTAGGGCCATGATGATCACCCTAAGAGATAAATCTTGCAAGGTAAACCATCTTGGAGCTAAATGGCCTTAAAATGGGTACATTTGTTCAATGATGGCACCCTCGAAGGAGGGCAACCTGCTCGCATGTTATCCTTCACCTTGCTTGCATACAATCTCCCACACTTGCCTTGGAAATGCTCTTGGCAAATGTGAGGATTCCATATGAAATGTCATGCCTTCTTGGGAGCCGGTAAGCTCTTATGGGGGTGGAATGTCGACCTTGGTGGGTATAAACATATCCTTCATACACTCACCATCCTCTTTTTAGCTCTAGCTTTTGTAGTACTTTTTTTTTTTTTTTTTTTTTTTTTTTTTTTGAGTTTGGTCTCTAATAATTTTTTTTATACCATCCAAAGAAAAAAAAATCTAGCTAGAGTAGCTAAAATTTCATCAAAATCGTCACCGAGTTTTGTCTTTTGATTTTTGTAATAAATCCTATGGGTTACCTCTTAAAAAAAGGCCAAGGGTTTCAAAGTGGTAAGAAGATGGACAATCTAAGGAAGGTGGTTAGGTGTTTTAAAATGGTGGTCGGTAATAAAATCTCTCTCTTAAGGAAGGAAATATTCAGTGTTCACATGATGGATGAGGAGGTTGAATCTTTAGCTTCTAGGTTTGGATGCAAGGTCGGTAGTTATTGACAACATACCTTGGTCTTCTCTTGTGTAGAGGGAAGCCTCCATAGCATTGTACAATGGGGTTGTTGGGAAGACTAGAAAGGAAATGATTGGGTTGGAAGCAAGGTGTTTTGTTGTGGTAAAACGGTGGGTGCAACAATGCCCACCGTTATCAACATCGTTACGGGCTGTATTGGCTGTTACAACCCATAACGACTGATACAACCCTTGTTCTTGTAGCGGTCATTTTTTTTTTGTCAAAAAATTTGAAAAATATGCATTAAATCCAGGAAATTCTAAATATGGATTCATTTATAATTTTGAACATGTTTATGATGGTATCATGGTCCACTCTTTGGTGAGAAAGCTGTATCGGGCTGTCTAATGAATTTATGAACCCGATAACTAAGAATTAACTGCTAAACTCGTAGATTTAATTTCTAATCATCTAATACCAATGATATATATATATATATATATATTAGAATGAACGTAATATCAAAATATCTCACGTGTGTAGGTGTTTGTTATTATTTTTCATAATTTACTATATTATATACCTGAGTACTTGCATAAATTACAATGTTTATTCTATTTAAAGTCTTCAATATATCAGAGATTTCTCGTATCTTGTGATTCCTGTCTTATCATCTTTAAGATATAAAAAAATTAGTAGTGTTTGATTTACTACCCTGCAACTTGATTGGTTGTCAGGAGAATTATTTTAAGTCGTTAATCCGAAAATAATTTTTTTTAAAAGAAATAAAATATTGAATCAATAATGACAATATGACATTCAAGCACATCATGTGATATTTTATTAATACCACATCTTATGCAATTATTAAATTAGAAAAAAAGAAAAGACATTCTTTTCTTGGTTTTTAAAAATCTACCGAAAATAGTAAAAAAATGAAAAAAATACAAGAATAGAAAATTAATTGCATAATTTGTAAAAACTATATTAATTTAGTTTACTATGAATAACACATCATATTCAACCATTAAAACAGAAAAATATTGAAAAAAATGTTTTTTTCCTAATTTTTAAAAATTGGCTGAAAATAGTATGAAAATACTAATGTTGTCAAAATCGTACGATTTACGATATGAATCGTATGATTCATATCGTATTGTATGGGTGTACAATTTGAATCGTACACCCAAATCGTAAATCTCAAATAATCGTACGAATCGTATCAAATCGTAAGATAATTGTAGACTATGTGAATGGGCCCAAAAAAACTTTAAAAATCAAAATTTTATTATTTTTTATTTAATTTTTTTCTTTTTCTTTGTACCCTTTTGCTCATAAAATATGAAAAAGGCTCTCCCCTATTGAAAATGTCCTCATTTTTTTTCTTTTGAGAGAGGAGATTTGGGGATTTAGATATTAAAAAATCGAAAAAAATAAAATAATCAAGATATCTTTTTATTCACAATGGAATCGAATGCGATTCTTTCTGACATGATTTTACACAAGAAAGGTAAAAAGAATATATTTTTTTTTTGAAAAACAACAAAAGAAAACAAAGGAAAAAGACAAGAATCCTTTACTATCATGACATGTATGCCAATTGCCATACACGTTTTCTCAGTTGATAACATCATGATATGAATTACTTTTTTGGTGCATGTTGATGGTAAATGGATGATTGATGAGTTTTTAATCTTTTTTGAGTTGCTTATATCTTTTCATACATCATAAATCATACATTATAATTTTGTTCACTAGATTAATGTCATGGTTAAATTGTGTTTTTAGCATATTCATGAGAAAATGGATGATTGCTATATTTTTAAAATTTTCTTATTTATATATAATTGTTTTGTATTTTTTATGATATTTTTATAAAAATCTGAAAAAAGTCTTAAAATTTACGATACGATACGATTCAGACAAGAAAACAATTTATGATACGATTTACGATTTGATAACATTGGAAAATACAAAAAATAGAAAATCAATTGCATAATCTGTAAAATGAACATTTATATATTTTACTATTATTAACACCATATTCAACCAGTAATACAGAAAAATTGAAAAAAATTGTTTTTTTCCTAATTTTTAAAAATCGGTCGAAAATAGTCTGAAAATATAAAAAAATAGAAAATCAATAGCATAATCTGTAAAATGCACATTGATATATTTTACTATGATTAACACATCAGATTCAATCATTAAAACAGAAATAGATTGAAATTTTTTCTTTTTTTTTTAATTTTAAAAGTTAGCTGAAAATAGTCTGAAAATAAAAAAAATAACAAAAGAATAGAAAATCAGTTGCATAATATGTAAAATGCACATTGATACATTCTACTATGATTAACACTTCATATTCAACCATTAAAGCAGGAAAAGATTGAAAAAATGATTTTTTTCTAGTTTTTGAAAATTGATCGAAAGTAGTCCAAAAATAAAAAAATACCAAAAATAGAAAATTAGTTGCATAATCTATAAAACGCACATTGATATGTTTTAATTTGAATTACACATCATATTTAACCATAACAACAGACATTAAAAAAAGGTATAAATACCAATTTTCGAAAATTTTCTGAAAAATGGCTCACAGAGCTTTGATTCACCCAAATCCTTGCAATAACTTGTTTTGATGTGTGGTGTGTCAATGAGGTACTATGCCAAGTGCTTCCAAGTTTATATCAAGTGGCCCATGAGAAAGAGATCATGGTTGCTTGGCTTATAACAAGAACTTAAATGATGTATAAATTAAGGATTCTGTTTGACTTACTGAATGTTTTAAATAGATGGAATCTGTCAATATGATGTGTTATTTATATGAAAACATATTAATATGCATTTTACAGATTATGTAACTGATTTTCTATTTTTTTGTTTTTTTTTAATTTTCGGACTATTTTCGGTCGATTTTTTAAAATTAGGAAAATATATATTTTTAATCTTTTTCTGTTTTAATAGTTGACTATGATGTGTTAATCATAGAAGAACATATAAATGTGCGTTTTACAGATTATGCAATTGATTTTCTATTTTTTTATTTTCGGACTATTTTAGGCCGATTTTTAGAAATTAGGAAAAAAATTCATTTTTTTCTGTTTTAATGGTGGAATATGTTGTGTTAATCATAGTAGAACATATAAATGTCCTTCTTACGGATTATACAATTGATTTTCTATTTTTTGGTATTTTTGGACTATTTTCGGCCAATTTTTAGAAATTAGAAAGAAATAATTTTTTTTCTATCTTTTTCTGTTTTAATGGTTGAATATGATGTGTTAATCATAGTAGAACATATAAATGATCTTTTTATGGATTATGGAATGATTTTATTTTTTTGGTATTTTTTTTGTATTTTTGGACGATTTTTAGAAATTAGTTAAAAACAATTTTTTTTAATCTTTTTCTATTTTAATGGTTGAATATGATTGGTTATTCATTTAAAATAGATTAGTATACTTTTTATAGATTATGCAATTGATTTTCTATTTTCTTGTATTTTTGGACTATTTTCAGTTGATTTTTAAAAATTAAGAAAAGTATGTCTTTTTTTTTTCCTGGGTTTGATGATTGAATAAGATGTGATATTAATATAAGATCACATGATGTGATTGAATGTCATATTGTCATTATTGATTTAATTTTTTATTTTTGGATTAGTGACTTAAAATAACTCTCCTGATAACAAATCAAGTAATCCTTAATCAAGTTGTAAGGGAGTAAATCAGACACTACGAATTTTTTTATTTTTATATATTGAGGATGACAAGACAAAAATAATTGGATATGAGAACTCTTTGATATGTTGAAGACTTTAAATAGAATGAACATTGTAATTTATGTGAGTCCTCAAGTATGTAATATAGAGAAAATTATGAAAAATAATAACAAACACCTACACATGTAAGATATTTTGAGATTCCATTCATTCTAATATATCTATAATTTGTTTTAGATAGTTAGAAAATTAAATCTATGAGTTTAATAGTTAATTCTAGGTTGTTAGGTTCATAAATTCATCTGACAGCCCGATACAACTTTCTTACAAAGGAGTAGATTGTTACACCACTACAAACATGTTCAAAATTATAAATGAACGCATATTTAGAATTTTTTGGATTTAATGCATATTTTTTTTTTTCTGTTTTTTCTTTTGACAAAAAAAAAAAAGACAGTTACAAGGGCTGTATTGGTATTGGTAACGATGGGCACCATTGCGCCCATTGTTACCACAACGGAACACATTGAGCAATGCATATGCATTTATGCCTTTAGAATTAGGAGTTAGTCGATCACCCATACATTTTCTTCTCAGGAGAGGTGGTGTGAAGGTTCAAATATTTGGGCTAAGCGAGTAGTGACAAGGCAGAGTCAAGAGCATGGTGTGCTGTAACGGTCGTTATGGGGCCGTAAAGGCCGTTATGTAAAGGTAATGGTAGCAACCGTTACACGTTACAGGGTCATAAAGGCCGCAACAATCGTTATGGAAAAAATGACCCGTAAAGGTTGTTACAACCCTTGTAACGTCCCTTTACGCCTTTTGTAAAGGTCATAATGGCCCCATAATGGTCCATTACGGGGCCAATATAGGTTATTCGATTTTTTTTTAAAGAAAAAAAGAGAGACCATAACGGCTGTTATGGATGCCATTACACCTCGTATCGTAAAGGTAACGGTGGTGGCCGTTATGGGGGCTGTAATGGCCAATTCAATCTCTCTTCTTTTTAATTGAAAAAATTCGAAAAATCTATATTGGCCTTGTAACGGATTGTTATGAGGCTTTTACAGCCTTTACAGGGGTCGTAACGGGCTGTTATGGGGGCCGTAACATCTTTTACGGGTCATTTTTCTATAATGGCCATTACGGACTTGTAAAGGACATTACGACCTTATAACGTGTAACGGTTGCTACTGTTATCTTTACTTAACGGCCTTTACGACCCCGTAACCTTTACGGTACACCATGGGAATACCTTGGTCAAGAGTCTATTCTAAGTATCTCACAGGGTCCATACATGTAGTAGGTGAAACTCTCTATGGGCCTTCTTTGCTTGCAGTCTTTGGTCTATTTGGAAGGAATGTAATAACAATTTGTTGAGTAATTAAGGGAGGGCTTCCAATAGCATGCGTGTCTTCTCCAATTGGATTGAATCGTGGGAGTTGGCCAATCTCCCTCTAGATGGCAGGAAATTCACTTGGTCAAATGGCCAGGCTCATCTAGTTTTGATCGGGATTGATAGATTTCTTGTCTCCCTAGATTGGCTTGATCTGTTTCTGGTGGTCTCTTAAAGGGTGCTACCACGTCCAATTTCGGACCATTGTCTTATTACGCTTCTCATGGAAGAAGAAGATTGGGGTTGGAAGCTATTCAAGTTTGAGCCTTGATGGCTCGAGATTGAAAGTTTTCAACAAAAGGTTAAAGAGTGGTGGGTGACCTTTTCAGAGGATGGCTTTGCAGGTTTCATTCTTGCATGCAAGCTGAAATTATTGAAGGCTAAAATCAAGGAATGGAAGAAGCAGGAGCTGGAGAATAGGGAAACTGAGGCTACCGCCATTCTCCAACAAATTCAACCTTTAGATGAAAAGGAGGAACTACGAGGCTTGACGGACGGGGAATAAGTTATGAGAGCCAAGACGATAAGAGATTATGCAGCCAGGGTGAAGGAAGAGGAGATCAAATGGAAACAACGACTGCGCGGTGCTTGGATAAAAGAGGGTGATAAAAATAATAGATATTTCCATAATATAGCTAGCGCACGTGCTAGAATAAACAACATCAACAGCCTAGTTATAGATGGTCAGCGGGTGGAAGGCAAGGACAACTTATCGGCGGAAATCCCTCGATTTTTTTAGATGCTACTGACAAATGAGGAATGGACTAGACTTAAACTTGATAACTTCGATTCAAGCGTTTTTTCAGATATCAAGCTTCGTCGCTCGAGGCCTCCTTTTTGAAAGAAGTAAAAGGCGCCGTGGACTCGCTTGGGGGTGATAAAGCCCTTGGATCGGACAGATTTCCGAAGTCGCGCTTTTAGATTTTTTGGGAGGTGATGAAGGTTGATATTATGCTTTTCCTTGCTGAATTTCATAATAGGGGTCCGTCTTTCCCTCAAGTTGGGTGCGTCTTTTGTTACCATTATCCCGAAGTGTCAAGTGCCGAAACCTTGGGAGACTTTCGTCTGATCAGTTTAGTTGGAGGGCCCTATAAGATTCTGGCCAAAGTGCTGGTAAACAGGTTGTGTAATATTGCAGGGTGTGTTATTTCCGATAATCAAGCAACTTTTATCCTCGGAAGACGGGTTCTGACAATGCGCTCATAGCCCATGAATGCCTTGACTTTAGATACAAAAATGGCCCTACGGGGGTGGTTTGCAAAGTAGATATTGAAAAGGCCTACGACCATGTCGACTGGGCCTTCCTGGATTACATGTTGGCTCGGATGGGTTGTGGCTCAAAGTGGAGAAATTAGATTTAGGAATGTATAAGCTTAGCTCGTTTCTCTATTCTCATCAATGGATCCCCTCACGATTATTTTAAAAGTTCTAGAGGCCTTCGCGAAGGGGACCCTTTGTCTCCGTTCCTCTTTCTCTTCGTCGTTAAAGCTTTAGGGGTGATGTTGGGAAAAGCTCAAGAGAAGGGTTTCATCTATGGCTTTGCGATTAGCAGATTGTCCCAACCCATTTCTCATCACCAGCTTGTAGACAACACCCTGATCTTCTATAAAGCTTCAACGGTCATGGTGGACAGGTTGAGAACCATTGTCAAATGCTTTGAAGTAGTGTCGAGTCTTAAAGTAAATTTGAGAAAAAGTAAGTTGTTCAGGGTTAGGTTGGAACCTCATGAAGTGGAGTTGGCTGGTGTCTTTGGCTGTGATGCGGACTCTCCCGACAACTTTTGTAGGGCTCCCTTTGTGTATATGCAAACATAGTCGAAATGATGCTTGCTCGCTGGAAAGGTTGCTATCTCTCTATTGGGGGTTGCATCCCTCTTATTAAGGCATTTTTGTCTGATCTCCCACTTTATTTCATGTCCAACGACGGTCTTATCCGGTATAGATAAACTTAGAAGGGACTTTCTTTGGCAAGGGGTTGAGGAGAAAAAGCTTCATCTTCTTCGCTGGAACGAGGTGTGCAAAGAATATGAAGAGGGTGGTGTGGGGATCAAGAATCTCAAGTCCATGAACAAAGCGTTGTTGGGCAAGTGGTTTTTGTGCCTTGGAGAAGATGATGGGGCTTTATGAAAGAGTGATGCGGACATCAGTGGGGCACCCTTTAGAGTGTACCAGAGGAGGTGACGTCGCAGATCGAGTGTTGGAGCAGACGAGTTGATGTTGATGGATGCCGGGCCTATTGGGCCCATTTTCTGACGCGTTACAATTACGTGAGATGTAGGATCGCGCAGGAGCATCATGACCGCTGGACCATGGAGCAGATTTACGTTTAGGCGCTTTTCTGTTTATTTCCTTGTTTCTAGGCGTTTTAGTGTCGTTATTTACTTTAGGCGTTTTTATGTTATTTCTTTGGTTTTCAGGCACTTTAGTGCACTCTTTTTTTAATTTTCGTAGCTTATATATATTGTGAGAAACCCTATTTCGAAATTATGGAATGAATAGAAAATTCGTGAGTTTCTTCCTCTTTGTTTGAAAGATTAGGGTTTCAAGATTGGCCCTCGGGTGTTGAGGATTCCACCCCGGAGTTTCCGTTTTCTCTTCTCTATTTCTTCAAGGTGCTAGGAAAGGTAAGCTTCTTTTGATTCCTAATTCGTATTTCATGAGAACCCATTGCTTTTCGACATCCCTCATCCTTTTCTGAACCCCTCCTCTTTTGAGTACGATCGAAAAGAGGGATGCCTAGCCATGAGAATCGGATCCAAACTTGACTGTGGACTGGTCTATGCTAGATCTGGGATATCCTCGTATCCCTAGATCTTCCCTGTTTTATGATTTTACATGGTTTTTTGTGAAGGGGCATGATCCGGACGGATGGATCTCATTTTCGTGTTGAGATTTGTTAGGTCATCGCATGCCCCTGCATCAAAGAGGGTCCTAAAGAGCAAATATGGATCCTCCCCGAGAGGGTGGGGAATTGGGAATTTGACGTTTTATAGGGCTTTGGCCTTATGGAAGGGAGTTTGTTTAGAGAAAGCAAGCTTCTTGTAGGGAGTGGGGTTTGTTTTAGGGAAGGGAGAAAGAATTAGTTTTCGGGAATATTCGTGGGTTGATGACACAATTAGTCTTTCTCCGGACCTAGCTGTGGTGGTGGCCAATTGCTACTGTCGATTGGGTGGAGCCATGGTTTGGGATCTTCCTAGCAGAAGGTTACTTTGAGACAATGAGGTTGAAGATTTTGCGAATCTTTTGGGCTGCCTTCAGGGAGTGGAGCTTATTGATAACGGATCGGATAAAATGGTTTGGAGATTCGATAAGACCAGCCTATCTCAGTTAAGTCTTTCTACTCGACAATTTCTAATGATAATCCCAACGTTGAAGTTTCTAGCACCCGGTTTGTTTGGTCTTATCCTGCCCTAAGTTTCAAGTGTTTGGATGGTTCGTGGGTAGGAAGAAAGTTCTTACGGTGGACAATCAACAAAAAAGAGGCATGGTGCTTCTGAATGTTTGCTCCTTGTGTATGCAACATGAAGAGTCAGTCGATCATCTTTTCCTACATTGCCCTTGGCTAAGTGGAATATGGGCTGATCTGTTTGAGCGATTCCAAGTTATCTGGTGTCATCTTCAATCGGTGGACTAGTGCTTGCTTGCCTGGCATGAGGTCAGTCTTAGCAGCCAAAAGACTATTCTTTGGAGACTTTCGCTTTTGGCGACTTGGTGGGCAGTTTGGGAAGAAAGGAATCGTTGATATCACGCAATATTTTCAATATCATGAGATATTGGCAACCACTCTTTGAAATAAATACAGTGTATCATGGATACATGCAACGATTTCGCCCATTATCAATAACATCATTGATGCCAATGTTAATACTTGCGAAATTACAGAAATTAAAAAAGTTTGAAAAAAGCCCTTTTTTCTAATTATTATTATTATTATTATTGGGCATCTCTTCCTAGGGGTGTTTTAAATTAGTGCTTCATATGCATTGAATTGTTGTACTATTAGAAATTGGTGCATGGAAATCATATTTATTAATTAAGCATTTTTGTCTGATGGTGCATGGTTGGGGCCCCTATATAATGAAAACATATTATGTGCAGTTATTATTCATTTATTGTAATATTTTGAGTCCCAAGTGTGTAAACGTTCCCTTGAACATCTCTTGAAGTTTTCACCGAAGCAGTCTTTGGACAACAATGCATTCTCCGGTATCTGCGATATTATCGACGATATCGATACATGTTTCTGTGTCCCAAACCATTGATACATGTGATGATAACAGTACTTTGAACAATGACTCACAGTGCTCCCAGTTGCCATAGGGCGCTCAAACAATTGATGCAGAGTGTCTGGTGGCTTCAGCTTAGATTTGATAGTCTATAGGGTGGAAATGACATTGATCTGATGAGCTGATCTATCCATAAGCTGCAATGACTTCTTTTCTGTAGCCATCTGTTTTCCAATATGCAGATGAGATGGTTATGATTCTTTGATAAAAGCGCCTCTTTGGAACCATAAGCAATCCATTATTTCATCTAACAATTAGATGGCCCAATTTCTTAATGAGGCCAATTTTTTCATAAATGATCTTGACTATTCATTTTATAGGAAATTGATTGGATGGTTAGAATCATCTGATCGGTGTGAATGTCACATGATATCCCACAAGATGTGTTGGAGCTAATGGACTGCCCGGATTGATTGTTTAGACTCTCCAAGTGTCCCAATGCAATGAGGAACACTGTAAGTTATAGTGGTCTGAGAGTACTGGATCATTTCTCTTTTAATCTAGCTCAACTTGTAACTCGCAATTTTTCTAATTGTTAATATTGAACAAATTGCAGTTACATTCAACTTCAAAGTAAGAATAATTGTGTAATTTGGACCATAGTCCTTCAACATGAATTGTGTAATCGAATTAAGTAGGGAACCAATACATAGCTTAATAAATAAAAGGAATGGGTCTCATATACTGAGTTTCTTATCTTTTGGAAAAAGAAAAAGAAAAAGGATTTGAGTCTCATATACATGCACACAGGATGAACTGCGTGATGCTGTGTTGCTTGTATTCGCAAACAAGCAAGATCTTCCAAATGCAATGAATGCAGCGGAGATTACTGATAAGCTTGGACTTCACTCCCTCCGCCAGCGCCATTGGTAAGCTTCCTCCTCTCACGTTTGCCCAATCCATTCAAGCTTCTATTCGTTGAAGGGTCAAGCATAAGATATTCTTTTGGTGGCTCTTCCAGGTACATCCAGAGCACGTGCGCGACTTCTGGGGAGGGCCTGTACGAAGGGTTGGATTGGCTATCCAACAACATCGCTAACAAGGTAAGCACTTTAGATTCCTAATGATCTACCTTTCCTTTTTCAAAGATCCAATCATCATGTGGGTCCCATGCAGAAAAGAGAGTAATGGCTAAAAGAAAATTTTAACAGTTTACATTTCAAAGTATGCGTGTTGCATGCCTATCTCTTTTGATGTGTGGTGTGCACTGAGTGGGACTCACCATTCAAACCCACTGAGTGGGTGCTCTCTGCAGTTGCTATAGGACTGCTTTATGACCTTATCAGTCCTTTTGTCAGCTGAATTGAGAACTCGGTGATTCCTTAATGTATTTAAACTTCTATTAATGAATTTGATTTCCTTTTGATACGTCTGAACGTGAGCTTGTCTTGCTGTCTGGTTTTGGGCAGGCCTGAGATATTGGGGTTGCGGTTCCTTTGAGATTTTCTGGATGCAGGGGTGAATGTTATCTAAGCTTTTTTCCTGAGGTAAGGTGGCTGTGATGAAATTAGAGGACCTCTTCATTTTCCTTTTTTTTATTTTTATTTTTGTAACTGCTCGTGGCATATTGTAATAGAAGACTCACTGCTTACTACATTAGCATCTCTACCATGCCATATGGTGTTTGATCTTTGTTCAACTAAACCTTTACTGCAAATGAAACTGGTATTTCTCTTTATGGATGGTCTGATCATACCCCTCTTTTTAAGTTTGTTGTCTCAAAGATGCATTGAAATTGAAATTCAGGCTGGTCTGGCAATAGCGTGGGCCATTGGTCGATCCTTGTTACCCATCCATTTTTTGTCATAAACTTCACCTGCATCACTAGGCTGGTCATGTGTTGGCCCTGCACCACCAGTGGCTCATGCTAGGCACTGTACTAATTATCCCAAAATGTATGGGCTTGGCAGGGTCTTATTAATGGGCCCCTGAGCTCTGTTAGGCTTCTGACTGCCCATTGATATAGTCTTAAGGCCCAGTTTGGATGTAATGGGGAATTGTCTTTTGGCACCATTCTCTCCAAATCGTGTAAAGGTCAGCTATTTGGTAGCGCCATCTGAGAGAGCACCTAGCCGCCTACCGCCTCTACTCATATGTTTTTTTTTTAATTATTATTTCAAATGACGTCCACTGCTTGGTTGGAGGCTGGCCTCACTTCTGGGAGTGGGCCTCGCCTAGATGACCTCCCCCAAGCTTTGAGGGCAGTTTGATCGCTAGGTGGGTGGCATTGCGCCGTAGGCTGTGAGCATTTTCTTTTTTCTTATTTCTTATTTCTTATTTCTTATTTCTTTTTAAGTGATCCATTGTGTTTCGTACATGGGTGACGGTCCCAGAGTAGCTGGGCCTAATCCTTCATCAGCTATGCACACAGCTCTGATGTTTCACATTGGGTCCTTGTTTCTGCTGTTCATGAGTCGGCTCCATGGGATGATCCTCTGTTGTCCTTTTTCTTTTCTTTTCCATTTTTTTCTTTCTTTTGATTGATTAAATGAAGACCGCGGCTCTGGGCTCTGTTGGTTGTCTACAGTCAAGCTTGGGATGTGGCTCTGTTTCCTCTTGTGCATTTTCTGTGTTTTGCCTATTTAGTACTGATATATGACAAGTGAGGCCCGTTTCTTTGTGGCGCCCACCTGAATGAATGTACACTTATTTTTCATTTCAACAAAGTTATAGGTGGTGTGCTCTTAAAAAAAAAAAAAAAGAAAAGCTTATTAGCTGCAATTGTCAGTTTACTGTGGCCAATGGATGGCTGGGATCATCTGATAGGTGAAATTTGTGGCATGGCACGAGAATGATGCAATGGATCCGCGTGTGAATGACTTGCATTACTGGAAGTTGAGGCCCGCGGAAGCGGATTGCATGGTGTGCCATATGCCACCGAACTTGGTAGTGTGTTGACGTGGCAAAGTCTGTGGGTCCGACCATGGTTATGTGTTGTATCCGCACTGATCCATCATTTTGGGAGATTATTTTAGGGCTTAGCCTTAAATTAAGGCAGATCTAAACCTCAAGTAGGCCACACCACAGATAGTAGTGGGGTTTGAACGCCTACCTTGAAAACTTTTTGGGGCTCACAGGTTTTGGATCAACCCGATATTCGTGTTTTCCCTTCATCCAGGTCTGTTGACCTCATGAACAAATTGAATGGCAAATAAGCATAATTGTGGGCCTTAGGAAGGTTTCAACTGGTGGGTGCCTATTGTCCGCCACTGCTTTCTGCGATGTGGTTCACTTGGGTTTTGGATCTGCCTCAGTTTTTTAGCTCATGCCCAAAAACAATCTTAGCAAAATGGATAGATGGTGTGGATATAACACAAAATCATGGTGGGCCCATAGAACTTTGCCACATCAATCTGCTTCGATTGTCTTACTAGTAAAACTATTTATCTGCTCAACCCAACAACGGTAAAGGTGCACCACATGGACCATTTTCTTATTGTCTCCCCTTTCAGTTTCATCCCACCATCCGATGAAGATGGACAGCTGCAACCGGTGGCCCGCATATAACGATCCTATTCAAATGTCTTGGATCATCTGGTGAAGGAGATTTTGGGTTATGTTTTGATGCGAGATATATTATTGTGCAAGTTCGCAACTATTCAACTAATGTGACATAATTTAGATGGAATCCAACCCTGTCCACCAGTACTATGAAAGAGGCACATATATCTCAAAGACCAGTCTGAACCAACCATCGTGTGGGCCACAACAAGAATTTGGATGGTTGTCCATTGTTGTGAATCGTTGGCTCACTGGTTGGATGGCATACTCAACATGGTGAACCCACTATAGAAAACAATGGACAACCCTCCAAAAACCTATGAAATTGCGTTGTGGCCCACATGATGGATGGATCGGCCTGGTTTTTGGATTCCAAATTTCATGATTGGGCGGTCCTGCTGGATGGTTCTAATGGGATAGACAAAACCATGCGGGTCCCTTATACGTGTGGATTAATTTGGGTAGGAGGGCTTACGCGCAGCAAATGTTGCCAAAAAAAAAAAAAAAAAAAAAAAACCCCACTTTTGAGGGGCGCGGCTTCGCTGGATCCCCGGATCCACCGAGCTGGGTGGATACCTGACCCTGCCGTCCACTGTGTGATGTATTTATCTTAAATCCACGCCGTCCATACATTTTGAAAACTCATTTTAGAGCATGATCCAAAAAATGAATTAGATCCAAATCTCAGGTGGGCCATAATACAGTAAACAGTTGTATTCAATCATTAAAAACTTGTCGTGGGCCACAAAAGTTCTGGATCAAGCTGATATTTGTGTGGTCTCTTCATCCAGGTCTTTGTGACCTTGTCAACAGGTTGGATGGAAAATAAACATTCCCTGAATTTTTTAATGGTGGGGATTCCATAACTACTGTTTCATGTGGTATGGTCCACCTAAGATTTGGATCTGCTTCATTTTTGGGATATTGCCCTAAAATGAGCTTTCAGAATGCATGGACAGTGTAGATGTAAGTCACATACATCACAGTGGCCCCACTCTTGGGGATCCACCCAAACCGCGCCCCACTTTGAGTGGGCATCACTTAAAATGGGTAATTCATCCGTACACGTCAGAGTTACACCCAATTCAGACCATCGACCATTAATGGGCATCACCTACAAATTGCACTGGGAAAATAATATTTACTACCTGTTTTTTTTTAACCTCCAAAAATATTTCACCACACATTGTTTTACTTTTAACCACTCATTGGAATCGGATTGCGTGCGGAACGCTCATATCTTGCGGAGTAAACTCAGTTGGGCCCACCTAGAATGTATGTGCTTTATCTGTTCCGTCTATATGTTTTTCCAGCTCATTTTAGTGGTTGAGCCCAAAATTTAAGCATATCCAAATCTCAAGTGGACCATGCCACGGAAACAGTGGGAATAATGATTTCCACCGTTGAAACCATCTTAGGCCCTACAGTGATGTTTATTTGTCATCCAACCTGTTCACAAGATCGCATGAATATGGATGAAGGGAAAACACAAATATCAGCTTGATCCAAAACTTCTGTGTCCTCTGAGAAGTTTTCAGTGGTAGAGATTTAGTTCACACATTTCTTGTGGTGTGGTCCACTTTAGATTTTGATATGCTTCATTTTTTGGCACCATACCTAAAATTTTCTGTTAAGATGGATGGATGGAGCGGATAAAATACGTAAATCACTGTGAGCTTCATAGAGTGTACTCCGTAGGCAAGCCGCTTTCCCACTCATTTGCTGGCCATTGATTGGAGGGTAAGGATTGCTTCATCAGGCAGATTTAAAAGGAAGCTCTTATCGTGCAGAGTAAAACCCAGTTGAGCCCACCTAGAATGTATGTGATTTATCTATTCTGTCCATATGTTTTTCCAACTCATTTTAGTGGTTGAGCCCAAAATTTAAGCATATTCAAATCTCAAATGGACCATGCCAGGGCCCTACAGTGATGTTTATTTGTCATATCCAACCTGGTCATAAGATCACATGGATATGGATGAAGGGAAAACACAAATATCAGCTTGATCCAAAACTTTTGTGTCCTCTGAGAATTTTTCAATGGTAGACATTCAGTTCACACTTTTCTTATAGTGTGGTCCACTTTAGATTTTTATACGCTGCGTTTTTTGGCACCATTCTTAAAATTTTCTGTTAAGATGGATGGACGCAGTGGATAAAATACGAAAATCACTGTGGGCCCCACAGAGTTTACTCCGCACGCTAGTGTGCGGAGTTACTCAGTACGCAATCCCTTCCGATTTAAAACTAAAATGAGTCGTACCATAAAAAAATGTTGGATTGGCCGCCATTACACCTTGGCACATTTTCCTGAGAAAAATTTTGCTACAACCACGAGTTGGCCACGCTAGCTACACCTGGTTTAGTAATGACCCCACCGTGATGTATTTGTTATATCCATGCCGTCCATTCATTTGGCGAGATCATTTTAGGGCATATCACCAAAAATGAGGCAGATCGGAAGCTCAACTAGCCCCAATAATTTTTTAATGGTTGGCGTTCAATCCCCACTATTTTCTGTGCTGGGTCCACTTGAGCTTTGGATCTGCCTCATTTTTTGTGATATGACCTAAAATGATTTCAACAAATGGATGGACGGCGTGGATACGACATACACATCATGGTGGGTCATTGCTACACCCGGTGTAGCTAGCGTGGCTAACTCGTCGGTGTAGCAAAATTTTTCTCCATTTTCCTTCATCCTGGTTGGAATCACCTTGCGAATCTGTTGGATGGCATATAAACATCACGGTGGACTCCCGAAGGTTTCAGTGGTGTGGCCCACCTGATTTTTGAATCTTCCTCATTTTTATGCTAATGTCCTAACATGATGTAGAGAGTGGATGTCATGGAATCGCAGAGGGCTGTATGAAGCTTTTCTTTACAGGGGCTCCTTACCCAAGGTGGTAAGAAAATTGGCATCCAAAATCCTGAGTTCCCTTTTCCCTTCGTCACAACTCAGGATTCAGTGTGTGTCACTTTCCAACTGCAGTGCGGCCCACATGCTGAGTGTTCTGATGATCAGGACTGTCCATACTCCATATTGTGGACCTTATGATATACAGGCAACCCATAAAACTTGAGTTCCAACGCCTCTTGCTGGTCTGAGACGAAGAAGAAGAAGAAGAAGAAGAAGAAGAAGAGGAAAGCAAAGGAAGAAGAAAGAGAAAGAGAGAAGAAAAGGCGAGTCGAATCACTGAGTCGACCCGTTGAGCTTAGTTTGCATTTAATTCAATCAACAACATTAATGTGAGTTTAACTCTACCGTTTCTCACTATGAAATCTCTGATCACATCATTTTCTACCCAAATTCATCAGACTATTTCATATGAAATTGTGTTTTGGATCCGTTGCATTGAAGTGGATTTGAAATTCAAGAATTTGATTCATAAGTTGTTGGGTTTGTAGTTTGTAACTGTGATTAAGTGTTGGAATTGCGAGCTTATATTTAAATTGGTATTGATTTTTGAGAATCGTATTTTGGATTTTGTGATTTATATGAAGTTATTGTATGTATTGCATACTGAGAAAATCTAGTGATTGATTATGTGTCGATGCTTTATGCCTTGAAAGGGTTAGAAAATTTATAGGTTTGATTTTGACTTGTTTTGGAAAAGTGTTTGCATGATTCATGCATTCTGTAAGGACTCTAGTGATAATGGTAATTTTAGGGTGAGCACTCAAGTGTGTGCAATAGGCCTTGTGAACTTTTCGTGGTTGGGTGCCTAGGGTGTGCGCGATAGATTGTATTCCCCCATTGGTTGTGATTGGTAGGGTGAGCACCCAGGTGTGTGCAAGAAACCGCTACGCAAGTTGGTGGGTGTTTCATTGATTGTGTCCGGTTGAGTGAGTATCGTGCAAAAGACCACTATGCAGACCACCAGGATGGTTTTGGCTGGTTTTGTGAGCACATACAAGAGACCGCTCTGCAGATCAATAGAATTAGTTGTGTTCGGTTGGATGAGTACTATGTAAGAGACTGCTATGCAGACCACTGGGATGGTTGTGGCCAGTTGGGTTATCATTGTACAAGAGACCGTTATGCAAACCAATAGATATTTGATTGATAGTGTGGGCCAATTGGATGAAATTGGTCATGAATGTTCTACTGGTGGTGATACTGAGATGATTAATATATACTTGTATGCATTGCATTACATGCATAGTTTAAAAAGTTGGTTTGATATTCCTTTATACTTGATGCCTCATTTTTCGTGAAAATTCTTTCTATGTTAATTTACCTATTGGATTACATATGATAAACCTTACAAGATATCTCGTCGGCTTTTATAGCCAACGCAGTGTTATGCGATTAACTATAGTAGCAGGGAGACAGTTTCAGAGGAAGAGTTCTAGAATACACACATAATAGATTTCCTTTATTTTAAGTTAGAAAAGTATTGATGTAATAAGGTTCATTAGTTGGCCATTAATCTAGACGAGTTGAAAAACTTTATAGTTAAACTTTATTAATAAATTTTGATTTATTTTATTTGTATGTGATGAATACCATGTGAATGTTAATGAAAAAAATATATTGAAATTTAAAGCATTCACTAATCTAACACCCTTGAATTTGAAGTTGAGTCCATGTACTCGAGTGCTGAATTTTGGAGGTGTTACATCCCATAATTTGTAACCAAACTTCTCGTCTTTGGACTCCAAAAGTACATAATACATAATCTTTGTATTGAGCTTGAACCTCTTGTTTCTGGAAACATGGACGGATGCCCAGCATCGAAACACTCTAAGATGATTACATGATATATCATGTCCAATCCATATCTTCTCAGGAACTTTTCCATTTAAATGGGTTGATGGAGACATGTTTATCAAATACACCGCTGTGTGCATTACTTCTCCCCAAAATGTATTAGGCAGCTTGGCATGGGAAAAAATGTATTTGATTTTCTCTACAATGGTGTGATTCATACGCTCAGCTACACTATTGTGTTAGGGGTCTTGGGCATTGTCTGTCCATGCTGTATACCCAGGGTCTTAGAGTATTCATGAAACGCCCAAGTGTATTCACCTCAATTATCAGTGCAAATGCACTTTAATGGTCTACCTGTCTCACATTCGACCATGACATGAAATTTTTTAAACACCTCAAAGACTTGATCTTTGATTTTTAATATATAAACCCAAATCCTCCTAGATGCATCATTTATTAATATAACAAAGTATAATTATTGTGGTCCTCACTTCGTTTTTGTTATTTAATCAATGACATTAAATTATTTTCTATGTAGCCCACCTGATGAGTAGATATGGTTGATCCTCACTATGGAGTAACCTATTGAAAGGGTTGGATCTCACATGCACTTAATTGGTTGGATATTAATTGTTGGGTGAGTGAACCCTACCTTATGGTCTATTGTTGGACTTGGAATTTTCTAATACACATATTCATACATATAACTTACACACATAACTTTATTTATGATCTTAAGGTGTGGCTGGCCCCACTGAAATGTTTAAGTGAAAGCTACCTTGATTACCACATGCATCATTCTATTTTAGCCATGGGGTCCTGTAATGCCCCCAAAATTCGACATTCGAGTATATGACTCAAATCTCGAAATCAAGGGTGTTATGAAATTAATGAATGAATCCTTCACACTCACAACTGATACTTTTATTTTTTCCATTCACAAGGTACCAAATATATGGAATAAAAATAAACCCAACTTTGAAAATTAAACTATAAATTAACGAGTCTACGAAATTGTTCCAAATGTCTAAACTAATGGCCATCTAATGGGCCTTATTACATTAATACTTGCAAATAAAAAAAAATCAAAATATATCAATTCTCAAAATTTTCTAGGGTATTCCCTCATTTGGGACCGCTTCCTCGAAGTCTTCTACATCATCACCTGTCACTACGGTTAATCGCATAACACTGCGTCAGCTATAAAAGCCGGTGAACATTCTCATATCGTTTAACACATGTAATTCGATGTAGAAAACTACTTGACCATTAAAGTACAAATCACTACAATTTCAATGGCAATTTTATCAAACCAAAATCCCTTAAACATGCATGTGATTCATGGTATGCAAGTATGCTTCAACAATCTCAGTACGGTTATCAGTAGAACATCCAGGGCTAGTTTATAGTCGGGCCTATACTGTTTCACAACTGCAGAGTTGGTCTCTTGCACACACCAGGGAACTCACCCAACCTGCTAAAATCATCTGATATCCACTAGGTACGCTAGTATGGTATCTTGCACACACCAGGGAGCTCAACCAACCCGTCCACAATCGATGGACTATCAGAAGGGTATATTGCACACACAGGGCGCTCAACCAGGGACTGTTGCACATACTTGGGCGCTCACCCAAACAATCATTAATGGGCCTATTGCACACACCAGGGTGCTCACCTTACGGTAATAACTGGAGTTCACAAATCGTGCTATGCATGAGTCAAATTAATTTTCTAAATAACTCATAACTGTTCAGCATCATTCCAAGTTTAAATTCTATCGTGGGGTTAAATTCTCAATACACAAAGTACTTAACAAATTTTCACGTAAAAACTAGATAACTTTTAACTGAAAATAAACTCAAATATACATTCACAGAATACAACTCAAAATTCTGAACCACATAAAATTCAATAATCGAAATTAATCTTAAACACAACCCGAATTCAGAACCGAAAGTTTAAAACGAGTTCGAAGAAACAAAAACCATGAAATTACAAAGTGAAAAAAAATATGAGATGAACTCACAGGGTTTGGGGCGGAACTTGGCTCGTTTGAGTTGACTCAGCTAGACTTGAACTCTCTCACTCTCTCACTCGTTCCCTTGATTCCTTTCTCCCACTTTCTCTCTATCTTTTTTTTTTTTCTTTCTTTTCGTGTCTAAATTGCAACCTAGTGGGGTGTTTTATAGAAAGATTTTGTGTGGATGCTAAGTTATTAAATTGCAGACTGGTTTCAATCGTGTATGAGAACCCTCAAGTTTCGGGAGCCCCGATTCTCAATTAGATCTCACTGATCCAAGAGGACTCCTTGCGGACGGTCGGACGGCTGTACTACACATAAGAGACGGTTCAGATCGAGGAAGATCTGCTCTCAAATTCTCTGTTTAGTTTCCATAACAAGAAAGGTCGGAAGAAGAGTTTTCTATTTTCAAAACGCTGTTCGTGCTCGCCGATCGTACGTGAGTTGCGGACCCGGTTTGACTGTAGAATGGTGTGGGGTCCACTGTGATGCTTGTAAGGAAAATCTACTCCGCTCATCTGGTGTAGAATGATCACCTAAGACATGAGCTAAAAAATGAGCTAGATTGGATAATCATGTGGACCACATGATGAAAGATAGTGTGATTGACCCTTACCGTTAAAACATTACTGTAATATAAGAACACGATTTGTACGAACACGATTTGTATACATGTGGTATATTTATTTATATATAATTCCAAGTTTGTCCTTTCCTTTGCCTTTTTACTTCAACCACCTGTAGCGATCCCGTTTACCATCATTTTTCGGTGAAACTTCACCGAGGCCTGTAATTTTTCACACTCTTTCTACAGGTTAAGTTTGGGCCGTGATCTCTTACAGATGAACAAGATGCCTTTTTAGTGGTCCATTATACTCCATGATCCAAAGTGACATTTGTACATATTCAATAAAAAATTTAACCAGTACCCTTGGTATTTATCCTATGATCCTCGAAATGATCGGTTCGATTTGTTATTTGGGTGGCCCAATTAGCGGATACGAATTCGATGGATGGTTATATGAAAGGCTAATTTTTTTCTAATTAGATTTTTATGTTCTTAAGCACAAGTATGACTTATTGTACGGTCAGTTTCTTAAACTGATATTTCTAATATGGTCTTTGGGTGGCCTATTGGTGAGACATATACACCGTTAGACTTTAATGACTTGTCTACTCATGAAATTTCATCAGATCACAGTTTTGACGGTAGGTTAAGCATGTCAATGTATAATAAATAAGATGAACGGATCAGAATGTTAAATTGATTTGTGTATGAGCAGCTATGGGGATCAAGGGTTTAGTTTACTATGATCGGCTTGTCCAAATTTGAAGTGTACGGTCAGATACCTTTACCTAGTGATGAATAGTTAATTGAACAGTTGGTTTTGATGAATAAGTGTAATTGATGGTTCATCTTGGAAATCAACAGGTTGATGAATTTATATATGCATATACTTGAACTAATGTAATGTGCGTACTCACTTGCGTATCTACACGCACTCAAAATCTTGGGTCATTACAGGTCCAAAAATCAATCCAATGTGTAATTCATGTGAACCATAGAAAGGGAAGCAGTTGGGAGAAGGACGCCACTCTCAAGTTTAGATATTTTATCAAAATGGCCTTAAGGTATACTCATTATAAGAGAATAACCTTTCTTTTTCATTTTTTTAAATTTATTTAGCCTCCTAATATATTTTTTTTAATTTTTATAGGACCAAAATACAATTGCCTTTATGAGTTGTACCTATACCTGCGTTTGCTTGTAGGAGAAGCTTCGTAGCCACAATCTCAATGTATCATGTGGTCATCAAGTGGTGATTGAGCCCTCTTAAAGGGAGATCCAATCAAATCATTTTCCTCATGGCCTACCATTTCGGCCAAAAGACAAATTTTAGTCGAATGCGAGCTCTTTGTGGCCTGCGACAACCGATAAAGGTGATCATTCACTCTTAATCGTTTCCTTATGATGAGGTCCACTCTATATGTGGATGTAATTCATTCTTTAGCTTATGTCATTAACTTAAATTTTAAATCCAATGAATAGAGTAGATTTGGACACATACTCCATGGTGGGCCCCACAACTCAGCAATATATGAGTACAACCACCACTCTTAACACAGTGACAACCACAACCCAGACCCTTAACACATGACACCCATGATTTGGAACCTTAACACCAGAAGGACATCGCCTATGGGCTATGTTTGCAAATCAGGTGGATCACTCCATAAGAAAACGATTGAAAGTGAATGACCACCGTTATCATTTTTTAGGCCATAGAGAACTTGTATCAAGCTAAAATTAGTATATTCCCACTAAAATAGTAGCTCACGAAGAGAATAAAAAAGATTAGATCTACCTTCAAGTGGGCCCAATCATCACATTATGGCCACTTCATGCATCGAGAGCGGATTTTAGAAGCTTTTCCCATAAGCAAAACCAACTATGGGCACACATATCAAAAGTAAAGGCATTTTGGTTCCTAGAAAAGTTAAGAAGCAGCCAAAAGCATTAAAAAAATGAAATAAAAAGGAAGACTATTATCTTGAAACAACCATGGAGCTATTTTGGTAAAAAATAATCCTTAATTTTAACATGGGCGGTTCATACAGTTCCACACTTATTATTATTATTATTATTATTATTATTATTATTATCATTATCATTTTTTGGCCCATTCTGACTATTATATAAAATCCGCTTCCACCGGTAGGTCTATGCACAATTCAATCAGTTCGGTTTTAAGGGAAAATATCCAACTAAACTGACTTAGTCTATTTTGAATATTTAACAACCGAACCGAATCGATGAACCATCACCAACCGAACCGAACCGAACCGGATAAATTCGAGTCGGTTCGGTTTTGTCAGTTTTATCAATTTGGGCCTCAGTCCAAAACTTTTGTAGCCCGTAAAATGCTTCTAATGGTTATTCATCATTGTTTCCAATGGTATTGTTTACTTAGAGATTTGGATCTTCTCGAGGTTTAGAATCATAGTCCTAAAATGATAGACAAAAACAGATGAACGGAATGGATATACAAAACATACATAAGGTAGGGCTCCACACAGTTAGGATAACACCCACTGAACTGTTACCCTAATTCGCTCCCTCACTGTGATGTAGAGTCCAGTGTTTACGTAAAATTCTTTTACTTGACATGAGGTAATTGGTAATGTAGTTTAAATGAGCCTCACTATCATGCATTTTAAAAATCCACTCCAACTAGCAGGTGACTAATCCAATTTTAGGCCTAAAGATGAAAAACTAGCGTCATCTTTGATATAGGTGGACCACACGATTGAAAATAGTGTACATGCCACATTACCCTCCACATCTTACTAGTTAGAGTGGATTTCACATAAATATTGAAGTGGGGCCAACCTCAACTTGTCACACACACACACACACACACACGCATATCGGTTCGGTTCGGTTGAAAACGGTTTATAATTTTCACAAACCAACAACCGAATCGACACTCGATTTTTTATATTAAAAAATCGACCTGACTCGAAATAGATTGGGAAACCGATCGAAATCGATCCGTTCAATTCGGTTCAGTTCGTTTTATTGGTTTGGTCGGTTTTTGAACAGCCCGGGCCAGATTTCTAAGGACCCGCCTTGGAATTAGACGAGAGCGATTAGGTGAGGCCCCAGTGCACCCTTACCATGGGTTACCGTGGGGTATATATTATGTATCCACACCGTCCATACCCTTGTCTAGATCATTTTAGGGCATTTATCCCCAAAAATGAAACAGATCCAATTATCAGGTGGACCATACCGTAAGAAACAGTGGTGATTGACCGTCCTACCATTAAAAGCTTTTTAGGGCGCATCTTAATGTTTCCCTAGTGTTTATTTACCATCCAATCTGTTCAAAAGATCACAAAAGCCTGGATGAAGGCTAAAAACAAGTGTCATCTTGATTCAAAACTTTTGTGGCCCACTAATGATCAATCAACACAGTTTCCTATTTTCCTATTGTATGGTCCCCCTGATAACTGGATCTATTTCATTTTTCATATATTTTCATAAAATGATCTGAAAAAACGGATGGACGGCATGGATTCATAATACATACATCAAGGTGGGCCTACAGTAATCCGACGGTAAGGGCCTCACCATCTTGGGTGAGGCCGGGGTCTCACCTGATCCGCTCGAATTATACCCACCTAATGTGGATCTTTTTCAACCACGTCTGAATGCAGCTTGAATTTCGGGGCAGGTGAGACCCACCAGATGAACAGATATAGTCTGGGGATTAGGTACGGCCCTTACCTTGTGGCGCACCTTGATGTATTTATTCTACATCCACACCATGCATCTGTTTTTCATATTATTTTAGGGCATGATCACACAAAAATGAAGTAGATCTAAATCTTAGATGGACCAAATCATAGGAAACAGTGATAATTGATCAGTAAAAACTTTTTATAGACTATGGAAGTTTTTGTATAGCCTTGATGTCTGTTTTCCTCCTTCATCAAGTTTGTGTGATCTTGTCAACAGGTTGGATGGAAAATACACACTACAAAAACATTACAATGAGCCCTAGTAAGTTTTTAATGGTGGAGCATTCAATCAACACTGTTTCCTATAGTATGGTCCACATGAGGTGTCCATCTGCTTTAGTTATTGGCTCGTTTCCTAAATTGATCTGGCAAAAATGAATGGGCTGCGTGGATATAGAATAGACGCATCAATGTGGGCCCCACTGTACGGGCCGCACCTAATCCAAAACTTATGTGGCCCATTAATGGTCAATCACCACTGTTTCCTATGGTATGGTCCACATAATAATTGGATCTGCTTCATTTTTGGGTAATGCCTTAAAATGATCTGGAAAAATGGATGGACAGCGTGGATACTTAATACATCCATCAAGGTGGGCCCAACGGTAAGGACCGTACCGTCTTGGGTTAGTCCGGATTCTCACATAATCCGCTCCCTGTATTTCCTAAAGAAGGAAGAAAGAAAGAAGAAAGAAGAAGACAGAAACGGAGGAAAAAGGAAAATGCTTAGGGTTTTTGGGAAGAGATTTCTAGGGTTAGGGCATCAAAATCCAAGCCCTCAATGCCCTTTGGCTCTCGCCCGTCTCTACCACGAGCGTGTGGTTGACCACTACAACAACCCAAGGAATGTAGGATCCTTTGACAAGAATGATCCGACGGTCGGGACTGGCCTCGTTGGGGCCCCTGCCTGCGGCGACGTCATGAAGCTCCAAATCAAGGTCGACGACGAGTCGGGGAAGATCGTCGATGCCTGCTTCAAGACCTTCGGATGCGGCTCCGCCATTGCATCTTCCTCCGTAGGTCGTAATTTCCCCTAATCTTGATTTTTCTTATTGTTTTTTGAATATCGTATTTCTAGTATTTAAGAAAAATGGAATTGGGGCTTTTGATTTTGGGGGATATCTGACCTAAGTGGGGCGTAATCAATTTGGGCACACATCGCAGCGCTGATGATCCAGACCGTCTATTGTTGGGTCCCACAATGGATTTGTGATGATAAGGACATTGAACACATTGGACGATCCTAATTTTATCCGACGGATGGATTTGCAGCATTCATTGCTTGCTATTTCCAATCGTATTGTCTTTTCTACCGACCATTTGTACACCACAAATTACGGACCCTTTCACCATCATTTGCTGATATCTGAGGTGATCGTGGACATTTTATAAGTTGGTTTCTATGGATAGTTTGAAGGCATTCGATTTTAATGGATTGGTTCACTTTAGTACTGCTTATTACTTGGGTTTGAGCAACCAGAACCCAACTGTCCCAACCCGATTTGAATTCGGCTTGGGTTTGGGTCGAACAAATTTGGCTTAGTTTAGGTCGGGTTGGGAATAATCACATGTATTTGGGTTGGGTTGGGTCAAGTGTAGAGGACTTCGGGTTGGGTACCTCAGGTTGGAAACCAGATTGGGTCAGGTTGCAGATTGGGTCCTCTTGAGGTCATGTTGACCCTAACCCGACACAACCTGCCTGCGTCTCATCCCAGAGAGAGAGAGAGAGAGAAAGAGGAAATTATCCCTTGTTTGGTAGATGAACTCATTTTATGCCCTGTTTGGTAGATGAACTCATTTTCAGAGAGGAAATTATGCCCCATTTGGTAGATGAACTCATTTTATGCCCTGTTTGGCAGATGAACTCATTTTCGGGCATATGTTGCTTATGTGCTTCAAATACTGTCAACTATTGTTTGATTTTCGTATCAGAGTAACCAACTTTTTAGTTTTTGCTACATCATTGGGTATTTCAATTTTGATAATGTGAACTGTTGTGTTCGCGATAGGAAAGAACTGATATTGTTGTCATTGAATACTTTCAGCTACTGAATGGGTGAAGGGAAAACAAATGGAGGAAATATTATCCATCAAGAACACGTGAGTTGTCCCTTTTCCTTCTTTTCTAGCAGTGTTTTAATATTCGCAACAGAAATGGGAGGTTTACACAAACAAGTGCCTGATCCTTCTCTGGGATGTTTTATGAAATTTGGTGTCAATGTTACATTCCTGGCTGCAACGTGCCATGCTTGTCCTTGGTGAATCCCCTTATATAAAGGTAAGACCGACAGAACATCATAAGGGCGGATTACAAAATGATGGATGACAGGACATCCATGTGATGATGGGATTGAAGAAGATAGCACTAAATGGAGGTTCCATGCCCTCCAAAGTCCGAACCCTGCCACTTTTTGGCAAGCAAGAAGAGATAAAGGTTCTCTTCAAACAGAGGTGCAAATGTGCCACTAAGGTTTCAAGCATCCAATGCTGTATACTGGGCTTGTCTAACTTCACATGTTCATGTGCTTATCTGGCATCCAATACTACGAAGCGTTGACTTGCTAATTGGTTCAAATATTTCTTGAATCTGCTAGACATTTTTATTGCTATGAGATAACATTTGAATTTTTTATGGGTATACAAGAGGTTTCATGACATCTAAACCTGCTAAACCATTGTTAGATAGGAACCAATTAAGGATGTGTCCGTGTGGAAAGTGTCTTCCAAATGTTAAGCAAGTGACCTTAGGCAAAAAACTTAGTTAACAGTGACTATGCATTGGAGATCTTGATCTGTAATACATAACTACCATTAACTTGAACTTATTATGTGTTATAGATCAGGATCTCTATTACATAATTACTGTCAACTAAAATTTAGATGAAGCTCTTCTTTAGGCGTCTACCAAACAGGACCTAAGTTGCTGTCTTTTTTCTTTAAGAGAGAAGGTAGAATGGGAAAACACACACTGTTTTGTTGGCTATGGTTTTATTGCGCTTTGCAAGCTTATTTTCCGTTGCATGCTTTAGAAAAAAGCAAGTTCCCCTTTGGGCAACATGCAATAGATAGGCTTAATGTTCAAAGTATGGATATCGCACTACGTATCGCACACTTGGGGCCTGTTTGGTTTTTGGGGAATTCATTCCTTGGTTTTTATGTTTCCCGGGGAATGATTAAATTTTGTTTGGTTGATACAATGGATTAAATTTATTGTTTTAATTCCCCAAGTTTTTCATTCGAGACAACTTCAGTTCTTTGAGAAAAAAAAATTGGGGAATGGAATTCCTGGGTAATGTAAAACCAATAAAAAAGTGTGAAGCAAATATGTTTTCACTTTTCACAAAAATCAGGAAATTTCTAAGCTGAGAAATTTAAAAACCAGCAACCAAACACCCCTTTTGGATACTAAAATATTGTGGGAAACAATGGGAAATATCACATGTATTTCGTTATGCAGTGTGAGTGGAACATTAGGAAAATGGTGGAATTTCTGACCAAAAACTTCAGGAGATGTTAAAAGATATACAATTACACTTTGAACTCAAAAGATTATAAAAAGCTATGCATAATAGTCTTCTGTTGTTTAGGGGACAAGACTATGCGTTGTCGGCCACAAGTGATGCAATTATAACAATGAATTCATATTTTCAAATGTCATACAATACAAGCAATAGGGCATAAATATACAACCAAATACTAGAGGAAAATGGTGGAATTTCTAACCGAAACTTCAGGAGATGTTAAAAGATATATGATTACACTTTGAACTAAAAACATTATGATAAAAAAACTACACGTAATAATTTTCCATTGTTTAGGGAACAAAACTATGTGTCATCGGCCACAAGCGATGCAATTATAACCAATGAATTTATATCATCCAACAATTGAAGCAATAGAGTGTAAACGATACAACCAAATACTAAAATGAACGAAAATTATACCTTGGCCTCATATCCACATGGAGTTGTGAGGAAGGCTCGAAGTCATCTTCCCCATCCATACCGGGGCAGCTATAATATTGCTGCTCCCTATAAATTCAATGTTGTGCCAGCCCAATTCATGAGGTTATGATACCATGCCCTGTATCATGTATGTACTCTCTAACATACCAACGGTACTCATCCTTAGCAACACATACCAGCATGCCCGTCGGATACCGAGTGTTCACCATAACTATCACCGTCACTGCCAGTGACACTGGCTGTAGTGTAGGTATGGCTATGAACGGACGCCTCCATACCCATATCTGCATCGTTGATCCATCTGTATATAGCACTACCATATCTGCATCCATAGGTGTACTCATGACTATGGCCATAGCTGGATGACCACAAATGGGTGTATGAACAAATTTTTCTCACCTTAATCTTCTCTTGGATTTCTCCTCCAAGTACGTGTTTTGATGTGAAACAACTCGAGTGGAGTTGCTAAAACACACCAAGGAATAGATCCCCAAAAAAATTGGCCCAAAATACTTTTTTTCTTTTCTTTTTCTTTCTTTCTTTTTTCCTAATGATATACACTGTTATCATCGATACTTATCGTGGGTACTGATCAATACAACATACATTTATAACATAGGGCTTGCCAGTATATTGTGAGATATTGTCATATAATATATGGAAGATAATAACATTCATGCAATGTATTTTTCCTTAAGATGTCATATCATTATCTTGTTATACCAATAATATCAGTCGATACTATTGATTCATAGAACATTGGTTAGGCTAAAGTGCAGTGTTGGGCATGATCGTGTTGGCATGTGAGCATTGTTTAGTAAACATGTGTCAGCATGCTATTCCTTGCCAAGCTTTGAATCTGTATCTGATGGCATATTGACCGGGCTAAAAAGCAGGCCCTATTGAAGTGTATTGGATCGTATCTTGTGAATTATTTGTTGACAAGGAAAGCAGAAAGATATTTAGAAAAGCATAAAAAAGCGAAAAACTATCAACCATTTTAATTGTTTGAACATAATTTCTGTCTAGAAGATGTTTATTTCATGAGTGGTTAAAACAACTGCCTACGTTTGATAATCCCCAGCCTATCTTCATGCTGGTGCACGTGGTGTGGTGAACATTCAAACCATCCATCTGGTGTGGCCCGCCATTTAGATGCCTTAATCTGAAAATGGGCTGATCCACTCACGAGGTAGGCCATAATCTATGGAACGAATGAACGATACACGAGGTAGGCCATAATCTAATGCAAGTTTTTGAGCAGTTCATTTGTTCTGTAAACTGTAGTCCATCTGATCAACGGATTGCCCTGATTTTTGTACATGGTAGGTCCTACCTGATGGACATCTTGGATACTATAGACTTGTGCTATCTTGTCACATGTGCAGGCATGCAGATGGGTTGGGCATACCTCCACAACAGACAACCCTACATATGGTTTGCAGATGTTGGTTGTTTCATCCAAAATCCATCTCATTTGTATCATCATCATGCATGAAAGCATTTGTGGATCTTGTAGCAGAAATCATCATTTCTATTATTTGTTGCGCATGAAAGCATTTGTGGATCGTGTAGCAGAAATCTGCAAGGTTTAGAAAGAAACTCCAGTCTTTTTTTTTTTTTTTTTGTTTTTGTTTTGGCATCCTCATCTTTTTCATATCTTTCTCAATACTGCAGGGAGATTGCGAAACATCTTTCGCTACCCCCAGTGAAGCTCCACTGCAGCATGCTGGCAGAGGATGCGATCAAGGCGGCCGTAAAAGATTACGAAACAAAGAAGGCCAGGTTGGGAGGAAACGTGGAGTCTGCTCCAGCTGACAAAGCTGCCAATGCTTAATGTCGAATCTGCTCCAGTGGACAAAGCTGCTGTTGCATTACCATGTATCTAGCATACATTTGGACGAATGGCTTGTTGATCTACTAGTTCTAATGATGGACCATATTCGCAATCCAGTTGTTGGTTTCCTCTCAGCTTCTCATTTATTACAGGGGTACAAGATCCCATACATATGAGCCCTGGCTCAGTTATCCATACTGCTGATCTGATGGGTTCCACCATGGATTGGGAATGCCCCAAGAATCTCCCAGATTGGAAGAATCTAACCTGCAAAATCTCTAGGATTAAGGGAGAAATACATCAGTGCCTGCATTCAATGGAAAATAGGCCAAAGATCTTAGAGTTGGGATTGTTCTGTTGTTTAAATCTCTTGAGCATATCCACATCCAATGTGTCTATCGTACAGCATTCCAGCCTGGATCGCCAAAGCATGGTTATCCACATCCACTTGCAAGAGTCCATTAGGGCTGTTAATGGCACGGATCTTGATCCGTATCCGATCCGATTTAATCGGATTCGGATCAATAATCGGATAATCGGGTCAGGATACGGATATCCAAAGATGATCCGTTTAATATTCGGGTCGGATTCGGATCAACCTTGATCCGGCCCGTTAACGATCCGACCCGATAAAAAAAATAAATAAATAAATAAAATAAAATAAAATAAAATAAAATAAAAACATAGGATAATCTCTCTTTCTCTCTCTCTTTCTCTCTCTCCTCTCTCGGATATCTGATGTAGAACGGGTCGCTGATTATTTCATGGCCCAGATGGGGCAAAAGAAGACCGTTCGGGGTCGAAAGTGATCCGGATCGTCAGGACCGTAAATCGGTCGTATTTCACAATCCGGAATGAGTTACGGGACGTATAATATATCAATTTGGGGTAGCTCGAGCTACTTTAGCCAACCAACCTAGCTACGCCGGGTTGCCCAACCCGGAATCGCGAGAATCGACCGTATCGACGGTCATTAGGCTAGTTTATTTTCAGTTTTACTATTTATAGTAAGTTTTAATTCGATCATAACTTTGCATCTGTAGGGCTTTAGAGTTAGTGTCCAACATGAAAAAGGCTTAGAATATTTAGTAGAACAACGAGGTTGAGGCCGTTTGAAAACTTTCTATTTTTGACCGAAAACCAAGAGTTCTAGTAGGATTGAACGGCTTCTATAAATAGTAAGTTTACTATTTATAGTAAGTTGCGTTTTCTAGGAGTTTAAGTTGGAGTTGGATTCTGATACTTTGCCTAGGGTTTAGTTTCCTATTTATATGCATTGTAATTTCGTTATTATTCATTCAATCTTCAATAAACAATTATTTGGAATTAAATTCCTCTTTTTATCTCTTCTTTCTTCTCGTGGATTCGAGAAACTATCGGTTAGGGAGACGGTGATCGACCTACCACGTCCTCCCTGCGTCATTGGTATCAGAGAGAGGTTTCTTCCTCAGGACGATGGCCTCTAATGAAGGGTTGGATTCTCATCCTAAGGACGGTGCTCCAAGGGACTATCTAACGGCGACAGCCTTCGAGGCAGCATTCGAAGCAGCACAACGGGAGAACCGGTTGATCCTGCAAGGTATACAGGCGACCCTCGACCAGATTGCAGCATCGCTAGCTCCTCTTCGAGCCCAAGGCGACTAACAACCACCAACAGTTGTTATACAGGACAATCCTGTTGTCCGTAGAACACCCCAGGTGGATAACCGTAGGGTTACGCCAGACGATTCAGAACCAAGCGATGACGAGGTCGAAGACATGTTCGTATGACGACCGGCGCTAGGGAATGAGCGTGTGGAACGAGCAGAACGAGATTATCGGGGCAAAGCTGATCTTCCCAGCTTTAATGGCCTACTTCGAATAGAGGAGTTCCTCGACTGGCTGGCAGAGGTCGAGCGATACTTCGACTATATGGACGTACCGGACGACAAGAAGGTAAAACTAGTTGCATATAAGTTTAAATCCGGTGCTTCAGCATGGTGGGAAAACCTACAAGTTTCCCGCACCTGTCAGAATAAGACACCCATCCGAACATGGCCTCGGATGAGACAGCTTCTTAGAGCTCGATTCCTCCCTAACGACTATGAACAAATTTTGTTCCAACAATACCAAAATTGTCGTCAGGGAAATAGAACCGTAGCCGAATATCTTGAAGAATTCCAACGATTGGCTACACAGAATAATTTATCAGAATCAGAGGCACAGCAAGTATCACGATTCATTGGTGGGTTGCTGATTTGCAATCCAAGATTGAGTCCAGATGCATCCAGTTTGGACGTTAAGTGAGGCCAACCAATTGGCCACTCGAGCAGAAACATAGTTGTCACGGCCCCCTGCTCGACCCTATCCGGCAACACGAAATCCCAACACCGGACCCACTCAAGATACAACGTTGGCCAAAGGCAAGGAGCCTATAGGAGGGCGTCCTCAACCTCCTACGGTCACGAACCGGGACTGGGGAAGCGATTCCTCAAGACCTCAACGTACAGCTCCCACTACAGCGGGTTCCAGCAGGATCCCCAATCCATATGGTCGGCAAAGACCAGACCATTGTCTCCGTTGTGGTCAACCAGGTCACTGGTCGAACGCTTGCCCTCAACGCCCTGTAGCACACTTGACTACGAATGAAGGCGGTGTGGAAGGTGAGCCAACAGAAGATAACCCTGAATTGGAACAGGCCGAAGAGGGGGACACAGAAGATGTCGATTGGCTGACTGAAGATCATGGGGAATCGCTAGTAGTAAGACGACTACTTTACGCCCCCAGGAAGGAAGTGCATCCACAACGACATAATATTTTTCGCACAAAGTGCACCGTGCAGGGCAAAGTCTGTGACGTGATCATAGACAGTGGGAGTAGCGAAAATATTGTCTCGAGAATTATGGTGGATAAGTTACATCTGCCTATGACAAAGCACCCTACCCCTTACTCTATCGGCTGCATCAAGAAGGTGAATGAAACCAAGGTAACTCATCAATGCATTATTTCGTTTTCCATTGGTAAAAGCTATAAGGACGAGGTCCTCTGTGATGTGGTTGACATGGAAGCCTGCCACATGTTACTTGGGCGGCCATGGCAATCGGATCGAGATGTGACCCACAGTGGACGGGAAAACATATACATGTTCACCAAGGATGGTCGGAAAATTGTTTTGGCTCCTATGACACCAGACAAATACCCTGAAGCTTCTAAAGTGGAGGGGAACTCTCTCCTTACCATTCGCGAGTTTGTTAAGGAATCAAAGGAAACGGGCGAGATTTATGTTGTTATGGTAAAAGGTGAGGAGCCAGGATCCTCTAATATTCCTCAACGCCTTAAACCGCTGCTAGAAGAATTTCGAAGTACTTGGCCTGCAGAATTACCTGATGAGTTGCCTCCCATGTGAGACATACAACATTACATCGACCTTATCCCAGGGTCCAGTCTACCCAATCGACCGCACTATCGGATGAGTCCGAAAGAGTGCGAAATTCTACAGGGACAGGTGGAGGAACTGATCTGTAAGGGTCTTATTAAAGAGAGCATGAGCCCGTGTGCCGTTCCGGCACTCCTTACCCCAAAGAAGGACGGAACATGGCGTATGTGCATCGATAGCCGCGCGATCAATAAAATAACAGTTAAATATCGATTTCCAATACCGCGGTTGGATGACATGCTGGACATGCTCGAGGGTTCCAAGGTGTTCTCGAAACTGGACTTACAGAGTGGATACCATCAAATCCGTATTAGGCCAGGTGACGAGTGGAAAACGGCCTTCAAGACCAAGGAGGGGCTATATGAGTGGCTGGTTATGCCTTTCGGTTTGACCAACGCACCAAGCACCTTCATGCGTTTAATGAACCAAGTGTTGAAGCCGTTCACTGGCCGTTTCGTTGTCGTTTACTTTGACGACATTCTAATATACAGTCAGGATGAAACGGAGCACATGACCCACATCATAAAAGTGCTACAAGTGTTGGCTGACAACAAGCTATACTTAAATATGAAAAAGTGTAGCTTCTTAACTGATCAATTATTGTTTCTGGGGTTCATTGTGTCGTCCACGGGTATCCGAGTGGACGAAGAAAAAGTTCGAGCTATTCGGGATTGGCCGACTCCGACAAACATTCATGAGGTACGAAGTTTTCATGGGTTGGCGACCTTCTATCGTCGATTTGTGCGGAACTTCAGCAGTATCGTCGAGCCGATTACCGACTGTATGAAGAAGGGTTCATTTCAATGGACCGATGGGGCTAAGAAGAGCTTTGCAGAAATTAAACATCGGTTGTCCACTACCCCGGTCCTGGTACTCCCTAATTTCGATAAGCTATTTGAGATAGAATGCGACGCATCTATTGTCGGCATTGGGGGAGTCCTTTCTCAGGAGGGCAGGCCGGTTGCCTTTTACAGTGAGAAACTCAGCGACACACGACAGAAGTGGTCGACCTATGAACTTGAATTATATGCAGTGGTTCAGGCACTGCGCCATTGGCGCCATTATCTTATTCAAAGGGAATTTATACTGTACACTGATCATCAGGCCTTAAAATTTATCAATACTCAGACTAATGTGAATCGTATGCATGTTAGATGGATTTCGTTTTTACAGGAATTCACGTTCGTACTGAAACACAAATCAGGGCAGCAAAACAAGGTGGCAGATGCACTAAGCCGACGTGCATCCCTTCTTATTACAGTGAGCAATGAAGTGATCGGATTCGACTGTCTCAAGGAACTTTATGCCGAAGACGAGGATTTTGTAGATGCGTGGAAAAAGTGCCAAGAGGGACACCCAAGTGACCTTCTAATTCAAGATGGTTTTCTCTTCAAAGGAAATCGACTTTGCATCCCGCAGAGTTCGTTACGGGACAAAATTATTATCGAGCTATACGGCGGTGGCCTCGGCGGTCATCTAGGACGAGATAAGACTCTAGCGATGGTGGAAGAGCGGTATTACTGACCGCAACTTGCTCGTGATGTTGGCAGGGCGGTACAACGATGTCATATTTGTCAAACCGCTAAGGGACAATCTCAAAATACAGGTCTTTACACGCCATTACCCGTGCCAGATGCCCCTTGGGAGGATTTATCTATGGATTTTATATTAGGGCTCCCACGAACACAACGCGGCATGGACTCAGTGTTCGTGGTGGTAGACCGATTCTCCAAGATGGCACACTTCATTCCGTGCAAGAAGACCTTTGATACGATACACATTGCGAACCTTTTCTTCAGAGAGGTTGTGCGACTACATGGGATTCCTAAGACGATTACTTCAGACCGGGACACAAAGTTCGTTAGCCACTTTTGGCGAGCCTTGTGGAATCGGTTCGGTACACGACTTCACTTCAGTAGTGCTTATCATCCACAAACAGATGGACAGACTGAGGTCGTCAACCGCACATTGGGGAATCTCATTCGTTGCCTTTCAGGTGACAAACCGAAGCAGTGGGACATGGCCCTGGCTCAAGCAGAGTTTGCGTTCAACAACATGATAAACCGATCGACAGGAAAATCTCCGTTCCAGATTGTTTATGGGTGCGTTCCTCGTCACACACTCGATTTGGTTCCCCTGCCCAAGCTTCCGGGCATGAGCGTTACAGCTGAACATATGGCAGACCGAATCATGGACATACATGCAGACGTGCGCAACAAATTACAGGCTTCGAACGAAAAGTACAAAGAAGCGGCCGACAAGCATCGGCGCGCCAAAGTGTTCGAAATAGGTGATCAGGTGATGGTCCACCTACGTAAAGAGCGATTTCCTACCGGGACCTATAACAAGTTGAAGCAAAAGAAGATTAGACCGGTACCGATCATTCGTAAGATCAATGACAATGCCTACGTTGTTGATCTTCCGGATGACATGGAGATTTCAAGGACTTTCAACGTGGCAGATCTGTACGAATATCATGAACCAAAGCTGGACGAGAACTCGGGGTCGAGTTCTTTCGAAGTGGAGGAGACTGATGTAGAACAGGTCGCTGATTATTTCATGGCCCAGATGGGGCAAAAGAAGACCGTTCGGGGTCGAAAGTGATCCGGACCGTCAGGACCGTAAATCGGTCGTATCTCACAATCCGGAATGAGTTACGGGACGTATAATATATCAATTTGGGGTAGCTCGAGCTACTTTAGCCAACCTTGCCCAACCCGGAATCGCGAGAATCGACCGTATCGACGGTCATTAGGCTAGTTTATTTTCAGTTTTACTATTTATAGTAAGTTTTAATTCGATCATAACTTTGCATCTGTAGGGCTTTAGAGTTAGTGTCCAACATGAAAAAGGCTTAGAATATTTAGTAGAACAACGTGGTTGAGGCCGTTTGAAAACTTTCTATTTTTGGCCGAAAACCAAGAGTTCTAGTAGGATTGAACGACTTCTATAAATAGTAAGTTTACTATTTATAGTAAGTTGCGTTTTCTAGGAGTTTAAGTTGGAGTTGGATTCTGATACTTTGCCTAGGGTTTAGTTTCCTATTTATATGCATTGTAATTTCGTTATTATTCATTCAATCTTCAATAAACAATTATTTGGAATTAAATTCCTCTTTTTATCTCTTCTTTCTTCTCGTGGATTCGAGAAACTATCGGTTAGGGAGACGGTGATTGACCTACCACGTCCTCCCTGCGTCAATATCCGGTTGGATATCGGGTCGGATCATAATCGGATTGGAAACGGATTTCGAAAAATTTAATCGGATCGGGTTCGGATCATATACTTGTGATCCGAATCGGATTCGGGTCGGATTCGGGTCGGATATATTCTTAATCGGGTCGGATTCGGATCATCACTGATCCGGCCCGTATCCGACCCGTTGACAGCCCTAGAGTCCATGCTTAGGGGGACCACTGATTCCAATTTCTTGTATGAGTTTTATACACCAAGATCTGTAAACAAGAAATTAGGGTTGGAGCTGTCGAGAGGCTGTTAGGTCGAATCAGGCAATTCCTAGGCCAGGTACCTTTTAAATAACCCGTTGTGGCCCATTGGTCGGACAGTCCAAATCGATTAAGCATGTGCATCGATTTAGTTTTGTAAAAATTACATAGAAAGCACTTGATCCCTAAAGAGTGGTTTAAATCTCTCTCCGTTTCCAGCTAATGCACAAACAGTATTTTCTTTGAAAGGCCATGCCTCGTTTGTGTGGGATCAAAGGTTGTCTAAAACTCCAACTGACTTGACTCTAAACTTGGTAACTCAACTAGACTCGGTCATATTTGGATCCAAATCTCTTGGAAACTTGGTTCTGGGTCTTGACTGATAGGCTTGTCGAGTCAACTTGACACGACTTGTGGTGACTCGAACCACTGACACTTTCATGAAAATGTTTCTGTTTTGAATTTAATTGTACAAGTTTTATCTACTTTTTACATCTACTTGTGTGCTTAGAATCTTTAATTGTAATTGCTAAATGTTGGGTGGAGTTGGGTTGAGTCTTTGGGTTGACCCGAACCAGCTGGAACATCAAGTCCGGTTGAGTTTTTAGGTTTTCGGGCTATGGGATCAAAGATTCTCAATCTGGCATACCTCAGCTGTGTAGGTACCCTGGGACAATCAGGCTGCTCCACGCATTTGGTGGGCCACATGAGCTCATTTAATGTGGACTGCTGGTTGATCTTTTCACCGTTTCTTTTATCCGTGTATTGCCCGCCCACGGGCTGATGAGTGAACTGTATAGGAGAGCAGTTGCTAGTTTTATCTTTTAAGCGTTCTTGTATGCCGTCAATTAAAAGATTGGGATCATCCAAACATTGTGGTTTTTGGACCATGGCCCATTGGGTATTGGAAAACATCAAATGAATGGTTCTAATCTTTGGTTATCATCCGCTGCTAGGGCTTTCAATGGATCGGATCTGGATCGGATCCAGTTGGATCTGGCTCCAAGTCCATGTATTTGCAGATGGATTCGCATCGGATTCGGATCCAACTCGGATCCAAAAGGTGATATCAATATCCAATTCATTTATAAATTGTTAGATCCATTTCCGATCCAAAATCCATATAACCATCGGATTCAGGTCGGATCTAGGTCCAAACACCCCATTACAAATCTAAAAAAATATATAATATAATATATTTAATTTACTAGAAAAATGATACAAATCCCACTATTTACTATTTACTGTGGTATGGTTGACCTAAGAGTGGCATGTCTCAATTTTGAGACATGGCCTAAATTAATCTGTAAAACGGATGGCCAGCATAAATATAACATATACAGTAAGGTGACAATGAGTCGGATCTTAATTGGATTCGGATAAAACTCGGATATGTTCCTGTGAATCCAAATCCAGTCCATTCAAGTAATCGGACCTATTTTAAGATTCAAATCCGATCCATTTAACTAATCGGACCTATTTTAAGATCCAAATCCGCATTATACGGATTCAAAGCAAATCGGATCTCGGATCTGACCCGCTCCATTGAGAGTCCTGTCCGCTGCCCTTCACCAACCTATCATGAAAATTCGGGAGCATGTGACCCCATGCATAGAGATATCTCTATGCTTGGGGCTGTGTGGGGCTAATAGAGATGTCCATGACAAATCTACTTCGCTCATCTGTTCTGAAAGACCACAATAGGGCAGGATTCTAAAAATCAGGCAGATCCAAAACTCATGTGGGCCATACCACACGAAACAGTGGGGATTGAATGCCCGGGTAGATAAATTTTGTATCAGGATGATATTTGTTCCTACAGTTCATACGAGTGGTAATAATTATATGAACCTTTGAATGGCATATAAATATCATGGTGGACATTGCTGTTCCCACTGTTTTGTTGGTGTGGCCTGCCTGAGTTTTAGACCTGCATTATTTTTAGAATCCTGTTATATTGTGGTCTTTCAAAGCATTTTTGGATGGATGATTGTGTATAGAGATACTTATTTGATTGCTCGTATTTAAATCCAAGATTCAAGTTTGGGATCATCACTGAACTATGATTATAAGACTGGCTTTTAGAAAAGCGGATTGCGTGCAGCACCTGTGATCCCCATATCCCTGGTGGCATGACTCTGCCGAGTCCACTATGACATGTGTTTAATCCCGTATGTCCTTTTTGCCCCCTTATTTTAGGGCATAAGCCTACAAATAAGGCAGATCCAAAACTCAAGTAGTCCCTGCCACGAGAAACAATGTGGGGATTTAACACTACGATTGTCCATTGGCCACAAAAGTTTTGGGTCAAGCTGGAATTTGGATCGTCTGCTTGACTTCAACAGGGTTTTTCTGTTTGCCGACCACCCAATTGGTACAGCTCAACACTGACATAGTCAGCACTGCTACATTTAATGCAGTCCGTACTGAGCTGGACTATAATCAGACACCGGCAAACAGAAAAATCCTGTTGAGGAGCAGATGATCCGGATTCGTCAAGCTGATATTTGTGCTTTCCCTTCACCAGGTCTGTGTGACTTTATGGACAGGGGTTGGATGACAAATAAACATCATGATGTGCCCTAGGAAGGTTTCAACAGTGGGTGTCATTATTCTCATTGTTTCCTCTTATGTGGCCACTTGAGCTTCGAATCTACCTCATTTTTGGGCTCATGCCCAAAAATGAGCTGGAAAAATAGATGGTCGGTGTGGATAAAACGCATACATCACGGTGGGTCCCACAGAGTCATGCTGCCACAATGGATAGCGGGTGATGCAGGCAATCCCCTTCCAGCTTCTACATGTTGGCATTTGGTATTGGAACGTGCATTATTCGGATCAATCTAAGAACGCAATGTGGGGAGAAAGCCAGTCACCATAACAAACTGTTGTACAGGATCAACGTACCCTAACAAAACCCTTTGGGATGGTAGATGTAACTGAGATAGCATCTGATTTTTTGGATTTTGAGTGAGTACCGTTTATCCTAAAAAATTGGGATTCTGGGAGAGCCTCGTGTTGATCTCTCTTGAAGTACTCAAAAAAAAAAAAAAAAAAAAAAAAAAAAAAAAAAAAAACACATTATTTAGGGTGTGTTTGGCAGCACTTTCAAATTGAAGAGGAAATAACCAAATTGTAATTTGGGTAATATCATATTTGGGTCTATTGGCTCTAACTTCATTTGGGTTACTCTCACATTGGACGTGAAAGGAATGTAACATCAATTTGTGGGCAACTTACCCCTGATAACGCTAGGGAACATCATTAGCTGCTGTCATTTACTATCTGGTTGAACCAAATTTTCGCAATTCAATT